>SJYX01024246.1:0-14596 GCA_006410675.1 Oreotragus oreotragus | reverse complement strand
AGTTGAGATCATTCAAATCAGAGAGAATACTGCACAACCGGTGAGTAGCCAGTGAATGCTAATTCTGCACATTCCTACGTCATCTGACATAAATGCCCAGAGGAGAAGACTGGGAAGGAGAAAGTAGGGCGACTCCAGTCATTTCTCTTGGATGCACTGATTTATAATCTAAAACAGATTTAGCATATTAGCCATAATTTGGTCTTAGTATTTGTATTTTTGAGCACATATGCAAGAACTACCTTTTCATATTCATTTGAAACTTAATTCTTTGGAATTTAGAAACTTAATTTTAAATACTGTAAAAATTACAGCATTTGCATTGGCTACAAAAATCTGTCATACTTTTTTTTAATTGGCATATAATTGCTTTACAATGTTGTATTCGTTTCTGCTGTACAGCAAAGTAAATCAGCTATATGTATACTCGAATGCCTTGCGTCTGGAGCCTCCTCTCGCTCCCACCTCCCCCATTACACCTCTCTAGGTCATCGCAGAGCACAGAGCTGAGTTCTCCGTGCTATACAGCAGCTTCCCACTAGCTATCTGTTCTACACACAGTAGTGTGTAGTATACGTCAATCCATTCCCCCCTCTCCCGTGTCCACTTAGCCATTATCTACATCTGCATCTCTATTCCTGCCCTGCAGACAGGCTCATCTGTACCATCTTTCTAGATTCCATACACGTGCATTAATATACGAAGTTTGTTTTTTGCTTTCTGATTACTTCATTCTGTATGAATATGTCGCCGCCTGTTTTAAAGAATGTATCCAATGAAATCTATAATTATGGTGCCTGCGTGCTAAGTCGCTTCAATCATATTCGACTCTGTGCACTTCTATGGGCTGTAGCCTGCTAGGCTCCTCTGTCCATGGAATTCTCCAGGAAAGAATACTGGAGTGGGTTGCCATGCTCTCCTTCAGGGGATCTTCCCAACTCAGGCATTGAACTCACGTCTCTTAACCTCTGTTACCCTGGCAAGCAGGGTCTTTACCATGAGCGCCACCTGGGAAGTTTGGGTATAAAGGTACAGAAATAGTTTTCAGCATTTTTCTGATCCAAATTTCTGGAACAGTGGATTCCTCTATAATAGTACTTTGTAATTTCTGAGACCAAATCTTGTACAGTTTGTATCTGTGTTTTATAAAATACTTTAAATATTTAAAAATCCACCAACTCCCAAACAGATCACTAAAAAGTAAGCAGCACTTACTATTATATCATCAATTCCTCTTCGAATATGAGTTTTATGCATTTATTATTTTTGGCCACACTGGGTCTTCACTGCGCCGCTTTCTCTAGTTGTGGCAAGCAAACTTAGTTGCCCAACATCATGTGGGAATTAGTTCTCCAGTCAGAGACAGACCCTGTCTCCCCTGCATCAGATTGTGGGTTCCCTGGTGGCTCAGACGGTAAAGCGTCTGTCTACAATGCAGGAGACCCAGGTTCGAGCCCTGGGTTGGGAAGATCACCTGGAGAAGGAAATGGCAATCCACTCCAGGACTATTGCCTAGAAAATCCCATGGACAGAGGAGCCTGGTAGGCCCCAGTCTATGGGGTCGCAAAGAGCTGGACACGACTGAGCAACTTCACTTCAACCACTGGAACACCAAGGAAGTCCCTATAGAATTTATTTTGATTCATTCCAAAATGTACTTTCTTTTTCTAATTGTTTTTAACATTTCAAATTCTGGAGAGAGAGAATACTCAAAGTAAGAATTAAGCTGTAAAAACAAACACATTTAAAAAATAGTGTAAAGCATTAAGGCTGTTAGTTGGAGTGAGCTACAGAACAAAACTTCCTAGTCTTTAAAAACCACTGAATAAGCTCCCAAAAGTATTTGCTTCATAAACAATTTCATTTCTTACGTAAGTATGGTAATCTTCTTAGAGAAAGCCCTACATGCAGTTACAGGTATTTGAAACTTCACAGATTTTTAACTCAACATTTTCTGTGTTACATAGAGATGCCTGCATGCATGCTCAGTGGCTCAGTCGTGATCGACTCTTTGCGACCCTATGGACTGTAGTCCACCAGGCTCCTCTGTCCATGGAGTTTTTCAGGCACAAATCCTGGAGTGAGTTGCCCTTTCCTCCTTCAAGATACTGAGATACACTGACCTGTTAAATTATAGAAGAGATAAATTAGGGGGAAATTGCTTTCATTTCATAGGGATATTTCATTAAATTTTTTATCCCATAGATCTTTAAAATTGCACTATTAGTGTTTTTGAGATAGGAATAAAGATACAGGGAATGTTGAAGAAATTGTATAGAAATAATAAAAAAATTCATAGAAAGTAGAACTATAATGCACTTCCTCCTAATTATAAGTGTTTTTAAAGCCTCTTACTCTTCTCTTTTCTTGATAATTTAAAAGTTTTAAAATATCAGTTCAGTTCAGTTCAGTTGCTCAGTCATGTCTGACTCTTTGCAACCCCATGGACTGCAGCATGCCAGTCTTCCCTGTCCATCACCAACTCCTGGAGCTTACTCAAACTCATGTCCATCACGATGGTGGTGGCATCCAACCATCTCATCCTCTGTCGTCCCCTTCTCTTGCCTTCAGTCTTTCTTTCCCAGCAGAGTCTTTTCCAATGAGTTAGTTCTTCTCATCAGGTGGCCAAAGTATTGGCGTTTCAGCTTCAGCATCAGTCCTTCCAATGAATATTAAGGACTGATTTCCTTTAGGGTGGACTGGTTGGATCTCCTTACAGTCCAAGGGACTCTCAAGAGTCTTCTCCAATACCACAGTTTAAAAGCATCATTTCTTTGGTATTCAGCTTTCTTTATAGTTCACCTCTCACATCCATGCATGACTACTGGAAAAACCATAGCTTTGACTAGATGGACCTTTGTTGACAAGCTAATGTCTCTGCCTTTTAATATGCTATCTAGGTTGGTCATAACTTTTCTTCCAAGGAGCAAGCATCTTTCAATTTTATGACTGCAGTCACCATCTGCAGTGATTTTGGGGCTCCAAATATAAAGTCTCTCATTGTTTCCATTATTTCCCCATGTATTTGCAATGATGCCATGATCTTAGCTTCCTGAATGTTGAATTTTAAGCCAACTTTTTGATTTTCCCTACTTTCTTCAATTTAAGCCTGAACTTGGCAATAAGGAGTTCATGATCTGAGCCACAGTCAGCTCCTGGTCTTGTTTTTGCTGACTATATAGAGCTTCTCCAGCTTTGGCTGCAAAGAAATTAATCAATCTGATTTCAGTATTGACCATGTGGTGATGTCCAGTTGTCTCTGCTTACTCCTTGAAGGAAAAGTTATGACCAACCTAGACATCATACTAAAAAGCAGAGACATTATTTTGCCAACAAAGGTCCGTCTAGTCAAGGCTATGGTTTTTCCAGTGGTCATGTATGGATGTGAGAGTTGGACTGTGAAGAAAGCTGAATGCTGAAGAATTGATGCTTTTGAACTGTGGTGTTGGAGAAGACTCTTGAGAGTCCCTTACTGCAAAGAGATCCAGCCAGTCCATTCTAAAGGAGATCAGTCCTGGGATTTCTTTGGAAAGAATGATGCTACAGCTGAAACTCCAGTACTTTGGCCACCTCATGCCAAGAGTTGACTCATTGGAAAAGATTCTGATGCTGGGAGGGATTGGGGGCAGGAGGAGAAGGGGACGACAGAGGATGAGATAGCTGGATGGCATCACTGACTCGATGGACGTGAGTTTGAGTGAACTCTGGGAGCTGGTGATGGACAAGGAGGCCTGGCATGCTGCGATTCATGGGGTCGCAAAGAGTCGGACACAACTGAGTGACTGAACTGAACTGAACTGGTAGAGCTTCTGCTTTTTTGGCTGTAAAGAATATAATCCATCTTATTTAAGTATTGACCATATGGTAATGTCCATGTATAGAGTCTTCTCTTGTGCTTTTGGAAGAGTGTGTTTGCTATGACCAGTGTGTTCTCTTGGTAAAACTCTGTTAGCTTTTGCCCTGCTTCATTCTGTACTCCAAGGCCTTACTCATTACCTGTACTGAACCTATCCTATGGGATTCATCTGCCCTCTTTTGGGCGCTCCAGCAGAACTGATTTTTGCAAATAATACAGTCATTTAACATCACACTAACCAATACTTAAATATTTTTCTTCACCTATTTAGGTAAGTGTGTTGACATTATTTAAACTGTCTCTGCATTATTTTATGCTTTTCACTTTGCCTTGTCTCACTTGCTCCCTTATTTTTGTCATTTTGAAAAGACTAGGGATTTTTTGTGCTAATTCTCCAGGTAAATCAAACATACTCCATTCTCCACATTTTGCCAGTTAACACTGACATATAATCTGTGAAATATTCGTCTTTATATTCCAGAAAATGAATCTTTTATAAAATATTTTAAGTATTTTTAAAAATGTACTTGATTCCACCAGGTCTTAGTTGCGACACGTGTGATCTTTGGCCATCATTTGAGCGTGCAGGATCTTTCGTTGCAGCATTCAAACTCTTTAATTGTGGCATGTGCAATCCATTTCCCTGGCCAGAGATAGAAACTGGGTGGCCTTCTTTGGAAGCGTGGAATTTTAGCCACTGGTGCACCAGGAAAGTCTCCAGAATAATTTATCACAATGCCTTTTAAAAAACCTATTGACAGATGATAAGAAAAACCATCTTAATCCCTATTTCTTATGTAGTCCATTTATTTGACACATGAGGCTTGCTAAATATTCTCTTGTGCTACAGCTGCACTAGATCTTAACCGTTGTCCTGTTGGGCACAACACATGTACAGACTGAGAAACCTGCACCCAATGCCTGTAAATGCATTTCCACGGATGATGTGGAAAATGTCAGATGCTAACTGGCTGTCTCCCATTCCTCCCAAAGCAGCTACTTACAACCAACCTTCCCAGTGAAACTCAGAAAAATTAGAGAGTTGGCCTCGACCAGTTCATCAATAAATATTTGTTGCGTTTGTTGCACGTTTGTTGTTTCCAAGGCATGGGGAGAAAGCATTCATTTCTAGTTCTTTAGATCTTTCCTAAAAAGTTTCTTACCAAATGTATTTTTTTAAAGTCTTTTAAGAATATCTCTTTTTATTTTAGGAGATTTTATTTCACCCAGTTATAAGTTCATAAAAAGTACAAGAAAAAAGGTATATTTTAGGAAAATAGATAAAAATTTTAATATACCTGGAAGATTGGGTACATAAAGGAGAATAGAATGAAAATGGGAGGGATAGCAGAGGACTGTTTTGCATATAATGCTGGGTAGTTTAGATTTTAATCTCCTTGAACCTAGAGCTGTGTTATGTAATATAGTAGCTGATGAACCAAATATGGTTAATTACATTTAATTAATTAAAATCAAATAAAAATTCTGTTCCTTGGCTACACCAGGCACAGTTCAAATCCTCAGTGGAGACATATGGCTAGTAGCTTAGTGCAAATAGCGCATTTCTATAATCATAAAAAATTTTCTTGGACAGCACTGCCCCAGACAGTGGCTGCTGCTGCTAAGTCGCTTCAGTCATGCCCAACTCTCTGTGACCCCATAGACGGCAGCCCACCAGGCTCCCCCGTCCTTGAGATTCTCCAGGCAAGAACACTGGAGTGGGTTGCCATTGCCTTCTCCAATGCATGAAAGTGAAAAGTGAAAGGGAAGTCGCTCAGTTGTGTCTGACTCTTCGCGACCCCATGGACTGCAGCCCTCCAGGCTCCTCCGTCCATGGGATTTTCCAGGCAAGAGTACTGGAGTGGGGTGCCATTGCCTTCTCCGCCAGACAGTGGGGAAGCATGTAAAAATATTTCTTTAGTGAGGAAGCATGTAAAAATGTTTAGTAGAGTCAGAAGTGATAAATTTTAATTTTTCCACAAATCTCTAGTAAGAATTTGATAGACTGAAAACTGATAGGAAAATTAGGATATGAATCAGGATACGTATCATCCAAGGTTGTGTTTACAGAAATGAAGACTAGGTATCTGTGTGAGTGTTAAGGTAGGGAAGAGATTAGAGTCACAAAACAGATAAGGAGGTTGAAGGAGAGGTAAAGTGCTTCTTATTTAGGAAAATGGGTGATTGCAGCCATGAAAATAAAAGATGCTTACTCCTTGGAAGGAAAGTTATGACCAGCCTAGATAGCATATTGAAAAGCAGAGACATTACTTTGCTAACAAAGGTCCATCTAGTCAAGGCTATGGTTTTTCCAGTGGTCATGTATGGATGTGAGTTGGACTGTGAAGAAAGCTGAGCCCCGAAGAACTGATGCTTTTGAACTGTAGTGTTGGAGAAGACTCTTGAGAGTCCCTTGGACTGCAAGGAGATCCAGCCAGTCCATCCTAAAGAATATCAGTCCTGGGTATTCTTTGGAAGAAATGATGCTAAGGCTGAAATTCCAGTACTTTGGCCACCTCATGCGAAGAGGTGACTCATTGGAAAAGACTGTGATGCTGGGAGGGATTGGGGGCAGGAGGAGAAGGGGACGACAGAGGATGAGATGGCTGGATGGCATCACGGACTCGATGGACGTGAGTTTGAGCAAACTCCGGGAGATGGTGATGGACAGGGAGGCCTGGCGTGCTGCGATTCATGGGGTCGCAAAGAGTCGGACACAACTGAACAACTGAACTGAACTGATTGATCCCACTCGCTGAAAGAGGAAACATTTTCGGAGTATAATTAAAAAGATAGGCACAGGGAACTCTACTTAGTGCACTGTGGTGACCCGAATGGGAAGGAAACCCAAAAGAGAGGGAATATGTACGTGTATTCATTTTCCTGTACAGCAGAAACTAACATGACATTGTAAAGCAACTATACTTCAATAAAAATTAATTTAAAGAAATTAATGGATGGAGGTAATTGATGAATTCACCTTATAACCATCTCAACTTTGAGACTGTGAGGGACATTTTACTAAGATGGACAATAGGCAGTTGGATACATAAGTTTAGAAGAGTCATCCTCAAGGAACTTAGGGGGAATGCATAGTCAGGTCACTGAAGACGTTGGCTCTCTTGCTCTCTGTACATCCTCTGCACCCCTACTGCCTGCACCCTAATCACATGACTGACCTTCCTATGTACTTGCCTCTGGCTTCAGCTAGTGATTTAGTGATTGTTCTCATCAAAGGGTGGTGAGGGGCATGCCCCTCTACTGGTTTCCCTAGTAACTAATGAGCCTTTCTGACATCAGTTCCCTTGTAACTGGTTATATACTCCCGTCCCCCCAGTGAAGATGGCCACCACGTCTTGCCTGCCATCTGCCATACACCATGAGGTGTTGCTCCAGGACTTTGCTTCACACATGTTAATTCCCCCTCCATTAAACCATTTGTGTCTCTGTTGCTAACTCTGGGCTTGAAGCTGGGTGAGCACAGGACTTGTAGGCCTATGGGAGGGAGCCCAAGAGGGGAGATGCATTAATTGTTACCTAGATCTTTCATTTGTTGTTGTTTAGCCGCTAAGTCATGTCAGACTCTTTTGTGACCCCAAGGACTGTAGCCCACTAGGCTCCTCTGTCCATGGGCTTTGTCTGGCAAGAAGACTAGAGTGGGTTGCCATTCCCTCATCCAGGAGAGCTTCCCAATCCAGGAACTGAACCCATATCTCCTGCATTGTCAGGTGGATTCTTTACCACTGAGCCACCTGAGAAGCCCGCATCTCTCGTTACCTCCTTAAAATACATGCCTACAAGTAAAATTGCTTTTTCAAAGAATATGAATTATATTTGGGGAATTTTCAAATTTCTTATCCCCTGGCCCCTGCCACACACATTCCCTAGTGACCCTTATTTTGTCGTGATGAAGAAATATTACTGATGCACATGTACAGTACTCTACAGGTGTGCTGGTGTGGTCTGGTGTTTTAAAATTCATTGGGAGACAGACTTCAGAGTGATATCCCTTTGTTTGTGAAAACTGCGACAACTCTCTGCTACATGCCAATGGCTTTGTAAATACTATAAGGTAGCATACATTTGCTTCCTTATCAGTACACGTTTCAGGCAGGAAAACCAATCATACAAGGAATTCTAAAGAGACAACATTTGTTATGGAGAAATGTTGAAGGCTAGAAGAGCAAAAAGTGGAAGGTGAGATTAAATCATAAATTCCTAAATTTGGGAAGTGGCTGCCAGCCTTTGAGCTGGTAGTGTTATGCCCGTAGTCCGAGTCCCCAAAACTGAGAGAATAAGACGTCCACAGCAATGCAAAAGCAAAAAGGGGTTTATTGCTAGCTCGAGCTAGGGCCCCCGCCACATCCAACGCGGTGGACTGGAGCAAGAGCCCCGAGCCCTGAATTACAGCAGTATTTATAGGTTTAGAACAAAGACAGGGAGTTGGCAAAGGCAGATTGATTGCAAGGGTTTTCTTTTGCATCTATTAATTGGCTAAATTTTTGCGCATGCGGGCTTGCTTAGGGGACTTTTCATGTTATCTGGGAGCCTGGGAATATGCTGACTGGCTGAGCCCCAAAGTCAGCGGGGAGGATGATCTCAGTTCCTTCTGGGCAGTGACCCAGGTTTTCCCATGATTGTAGCTCTGGCCTACTTTAGTCCTTGAAGCCTGTCATGACTTCTGTCAGGTCTCAACAGTAGGATAGAGTGGGGAGATGGTATTTTCAGAGCCCAAGAGCAAAGTCACTTCTGGGGACACCCACCTGAGTGTAGGGAAAGGGAAGGTGGGACCACTAAGGAGGGGCTTCCTCAACTGGCTCTACGACTTTGTAAAGGCCACAGCCATTCCCCCAGATACAGAAGCAGAGAGGTGGAGAAATAAGGGACACTAGCTTTCCCAGGTTCCACCTTCTAGTCTGCCTGTGCAGAATTCTTTGCAGAATCTTACAGGAAGCCATCAGACAAGGAAAGCTGGGAAATTCAGTTTGTGAACTCCCAGCTCAACCATCATCACAGAGCAGAGTGTGGGTGAGTATGGGGCTCAACTCACTGCACTGCGCCTTACCAGGAAAAAAACATTTTCCCTCCTTTTGATAGTAAGCTCTTTAAAGAAAAACTATCTGATTTGGTTTTTGGTCACTGATATACCTGAGGGTTGGAGAAGGCAATGGCACCCCACTCCAGTACTCTTGCCTGGAAAATCCCATGGACGGAGGAGCCTGGCAGGCTGCAGTTCATGGGGTCGCTAAGAGTTGGACATGACTAAGCAACTTCACTTTGACTTTTCACTTTCATGCATCGGAGAAGGAAATGGCAACCCACTCCAGTGTTCTTGCCTAGAGAATCCCAGGGATGGGGGAGCCTTGTGGGCTGACATCTATGGGGTCTCACGGGGTCAGACATGACTGAAGCGACTTAGCAGCAGCAGCAGCAGCAGCAGCATATCCGAGGGTCCATCATCCTGTCTGTTGTATAAAATGCTCAATAAATATCAATGCGTATTTGAGTGAACAAAATGTCTATTTACATCACAGATCAGTAAAAGTTCAAATCAGTACTCATGTGACTGGCAAGTGTATTGTCTTTTACAGTATAGGGCCCTTGGAAGTCAGCATATTTTTCAACTAGTGCTGCCACCACTCAAAGGATTTTTAGGACTCCTTTTTTTGAAATTGCCTTTCAGTTACTTATTGAGAAATTCATGACAATTGGTAGAGTCTAGTACTGGTTATTTCCAGCTGAGACAAATGAACAAACACAAAAAGGGGATCCCTAGCATCTGACCTCTAGCATGTGAACCAAGACATGTTTTACGATGACCCACCTGTTACTGAGTTTAGCCCTTTTGGCCTAGCCTGGACCACTTGCTTTTGATCTGGAGGATTTAAAACTATTTTCAAAAAGTAAATCCCCTCTTGAAGAATATAGACTTGTTACTAATGATACTAAGTACTTGCCACAATTTCCAACTAAACATGGAGCCACATGACTTTCTTAGCCTACTTCTGCTAGTACTTTGAATTTGGAATAAGATGATAATATGGTGTATAGCGGTAATGACTTAAGACTTCGTCTTTGCTGCCTTCCTATAAAGAGAGGAGAATCATTACTGAGCCCCCTTCTATAAGCACGTTATCTCAGTGGACTATTTGTTTTTATATCTCAGGGTTATTTCCAGCTAAGACAAATGCACAAGCACAAAAAAAGGGGCCCCCTAGCATCTGACCTCTAGAATACAACCAAGACTTGTTTTCCTTTGACCCATCTGTTCAAGTCTAAGCTCATACTGCTTGCTGCACAAAAGGCCAGTAATCAAGAGGCAAGTAGTTGGGATAAGGAATAATGACTTCCTTTGGAAAGTCAGTTAAGCAAGAAGAGAATGGGCTCATGCCCCAAAGAACCATCTTGCCTGAGTTTAGAAATTCATGACAATTGGTAGAGTCTAGTACTGGTTATTTCCAGCTGAGACAAATGAACAAACACAAAAAGGGGATCCCTAGCATCTGACCTCTAGCATGTGAACCAAGACATGTTTTACGATGACCCACCTGTTACTGAGTTTAGCCCTTTTGGCCTAGCCTGGACCACTTGCTTTTGATCTGGAGGATTTAAAACTATTTTCAAAAAGTAAATCCCCTCTTGAAGAATATAGACTTGTTACTAATGATACTAAGTACTTGCCACAATTTCCAACTAAACATGGAGCCACATGACTTTCTTAGCCTACTTCTGCTAGTACTTTGAATTTGGAATAAGATGATAATATGGTGTATAGCGGTAATGACTTAAGACTTCGTCTTTGCTGCCTTCCTATAAAGAGAGGAGAATCATTACTGAGCCCCCTTCTATAAGCACGTTATCTCAGTGGACTATTTGTTTTTATATCTCAGGGTTATTTCCAGCTAAGACAAATGCACAAGCACAAAAAAAGGGGCCCCCTAGCATCTGACCTCTAGAATACAACCAAGACTTGTTTTCCTTTGACCCATCTGTTCAAGTCTAAGCTCATACTGCTTGCTGCACAAAAGGCCAGTAATCAAGAGGCAAGTAGTTGGGATAAGGAATAATGACTTCCTTTGGAAAGTCAGTTAAGCAAGAAGAGAATGGGCTCATGCCCCAAAGAACCATCTTGCCTGAGTTAGAATTTAGGCCTTTTTTTTATAGTAAAAGAGGAGGGAGTAAAGTCAAATGCTTTCTGTTTCCTATCAGCCTCTGGAGAGGGATGTGTTAATGTCTTTCTCCTGGCAATGATTCACAGGTGGGTCTGGTCAGGATGTTTCCTATGAGAAGGATTTTAGCTTAATGCGCATTCCCTGGAAAGCAGGGTTCCCAGAGATGGGCCATTTATATATAATTTAAATGTATAGACAGCATCTCTTTAGTGATTAACTAATTTTTTCTGGGCTCCAAAATCACTGCAGATGGTGACTGCAGTCATGAAATTAAAAGACGCTTACTCCTTGGAAGGAAAGTTATGACCAACCTGCTGCCAAGTCACTTCAGTTGTGTCTGACTCTGTGCGACCCCATAGACGGCAACCCACCAGTCTTCGCCATCCCTGGGATTCTCCAGGCAAGAACACTGGAGTGGGTTGCCATTTCCTTCTCCAATGCATNTGTATAGACAGCATCTCTTTAGTGATTAACTAATTTTTTCTGGGCTCCAAAATCACTGCAGATGGTGACTGCAGTCATGAAATTAAAAGACGCTTACTCCTTGGAAGGAAAGTTATGACCAACCTGCTGCCAAGTCACTTCAGTTGTGTCTGACTCTGTGCGACCCCATAGACGGCAACCCACCAGTCTTCGCCATCCCTGGGATTCTCCAGGCAAGAACACTGGAGTGGGTTGCCATTTCCTTCTCCAATGCATGAAATCGAAAAGTGAAAGTGAAGTCGCTCAGTCATGTCTGACTCCCAGCGACCCCATGGACTGCAGCCCACCAGGCTCCTCTGCCCATGGGATTTTCCAGGCAAGAGTACTGGAGTGGGGTGCCATTGCCTTCTCCGTATGACCAACCTAGACAGCATATTAAAAAGCAGAGATATTATTTTGCCAGCAAAGGTCCGTCTAGTCAAGGCTATGGTTTTTCCAGTGGCCATGTATGGATGTGAGAGTTGGACTATAAAGAAAGCTGAGCCCCGAAGAATTGATGCTTTTGAACTGTGGTGTTGGAGAAGACTCTTGAGAGTCCCTTGGACTGCAAGGAGATCCAACCAGTCCATCTTAAAGGAGATCAGTCCTGGTTGTTCATTGGAAGGACTGATGTAAAGCTGAAACTCCAATATTTTAGGCCACCTGATGCAAAGAGCTGACTCATTTGAAAAGGCCCTGATGCTAGGAGGGATTGAGGGCAGGAAGAGAAGGGGACGACAGAGGATGAGATGGTTGGATGGCATCACTGACTTGATGGCCACGGGTTTGGGTGGACTCCGGGAGTTGGTGATGGACAGGGAGGCCTGGCATGCTGCGGTTCTTGGGGTCGCAGAGTCAGACACGACTGAGCAACTGAACTGAACTGAACTGTAATAGAGGACAAAAAAATTAAAGTGTTAGTCGCTCAGTCCTGTCCAACTCTGCAACCCTATGGACTGTAGCCTGTCAGGTTTCTCTGTCCATGGGATTCTCCAGACAAGAAAACTGGAGTGGGTTGCCGTGCCCTCCTCCTGGGGATCTTCCTGACCCAGGGATCGAACCCGTGTCTCTTATGTCTCCTGCATTGTTGTTCCCTGCCTAAAGGGAAATATAAATAATAATAAAAATCTCAATAAACACCTCCATGGTGGTATGCTTTTAGCTCTGCTTATTCTTTCAATCTTCAGCTCTGTGAAGTAGGCCCTCATCATTCCCACTGTACAAATGAGAAAACTTGAGGCACACAGAGGGTGATTAGCCAAGGCCATTCAGCTAGTAAAGGACAGTCCCAGGTTTAAACCCGGCAATCGGACTCCAGTTTGTGCTTTTAGCAAGAAACCTGGTATCCAGCAATTTTTAAAACGCCAGCACTGGCCACTGGGGAGTTACTGGAAAAGGGAATCGACAATACAGCTCACAACTCGGAAACAGTGCTAAAAGCACTAGGAAGCCTGCAGTCCCAGGAGAGGGCAGTGAGAAGCCAGGCCACCTGCCCGCACCACTCTGACAGCCCGCGCTCTCGGAAGGGCGGGCACTTTCCGTGACGCCCCGGGCGCCGCAGGACATTCATTGGGCCTCTGCTAAATGGCGTCAAATCGCGGGCGTCCAGGGGGAGGCGGGACTTCCGGGCTCCGTGGAGCAAAATTCCGGCTGCGCCGGAAACATCTACTGAGAGGGTTTTGGGTACCCGCCTCCTCATGCGGCTGGAAAATTTTGTCATCCGCAGATTCCGAAGAGAAATTGGCGGCAAGGGTTCATCCGCTAATTGCCAAGTTTTCGAGGTAGTGGAAAACAAGTCGGGACATGGACAGCCGCTTGCAGGAGATCCGGGAGCGGCAGAAGTTACGTCGACAGCTTCTCGCGCAGCAGGTCCGCGGCCCGGGGAGGGGTCGCTAGTGCGCGTGCGCCGCGTTCCCCGTCCCTTCTCCCGGTTTTTCCGGTGCTTCCCAGTGCTTCCAGAAGCTTCCTAGTGCTTCCCGGTCTCCTCACCTGCCACCCGGCAGCCCTTTCTGGTCTCGCGACTTTAATCCCAGGACCTCTCTACCCTCTGTACCCCGAATCGTTCCCCGTTCATGTTTTGGGCCTTGCGGTGGTGCTACACCGACCGCCACGCCTGGTCTTCAGCATCATGTATGGAATGCCCGCCAGGTGTCTGGCATCCTCAGCGATGAGGATACAGAACTTCGGTGTTTGTGTGTAAGTTATCGCAGTTCACGCGAGGAAAGGGGAGTCGTTAGCCCCTCAGTTTCTCTTCACTTTTTAAATAGTCTTTTGTGTCTTGCTTTTTCTCGTATCAGCGCCTGATTCATGAGATTGTGGCTTCATTGTGAAATAGGTTTACAGTGGTTTTTTTCTGGGATAATATCTAAAGACCGCATTGGCAGTAGCCTGAGTGTAAATTTTAGGTTCTGCATCATAGGTGTTGCAGTCGACTGTGTTGTATACGGTATCCTCGTCATTGCCCACAGCTAAATGTTTGAATTCTTTACTCAGTCACAACAAGTCTCTCAAAGAGGTAGCATTATCTTCACATAATGAAACGGGCGCCGGTGGCTAACGAATTTTTCTCTCGAGTCGTTAACCGCTAGGCCAGTAAGTTGAACCCTGGTTTGTCTCTCCAAAGCTTGTCTTCACCGCTGCTTGCGTGTAAGTTAACACATGCGATTCAGTAGAGTACACATGCAGAAAATGCAGATGCACACCTTTGCTTAAAGTCAGAGGCTGTCTTTTCGTTTCTACCCCTCGAGTCAGTAACAGTGATGGGGGAAATGCTCATAAGCTTTAATGAGGAATCGTAAAAGTTATTCAAAAATAGTTATATTTTTTCTGTAATGAATCTTGGTTTTAGTAAATGAAAATCAAAGATATAGCTTCTTCTATGACATGATGAAAAGATTTATGGTATAGTGTTTAAAATGTCGGTGTTGAGGGAACTTCTCTGTTGGTCCAGTGGTTAGGACTCGCGATTTCATGGCTATGGCCCCGGGTTCAGTCCCTGGTCTGGGAACTAAGATCCCTTAAGCCCCGTGGTGTAAGCCAAAAAGAAAAAAGAAACAGCGGATGTTTGTAATTAGCTGTTTCTGTGCTTCTGACATGATTTTTTTTT
>SJYX01024245.1:307641-333590 GCA_006410675.1 Oreotragus oreotragus | reverse complement strand
TTGGAGAAGACTCTTGAGAGTCCCTTGGACTGTAAGGAGATCCAACTAGTCCATTCTGAAGGAGATCAACCCTGGGATTTCTTTGGAAGGAATGATGCTAAAGCTGAAACTCCAGTACTTTGGCCACCTCATGCGAAGAGTTGACTCATTGGAAAAGACTCTGATGCTGGGAGGGATTGGAGGCAGGAGGAGAAGGGGACGACCGAGGATGAGATGGCTGGATGGCATCACGGACTCGATAGACATGAGTCTGAGTGAACTCCGGGAGATGGTGATGAACAGGGAGGCCTGGAGTGCTGCGATTCATGGGGTCGCAAAGAGTTGGACACGACTGAGCGACTGAATTGAACTCAACTGAACTCCCTTCCCTGATTAACAATTGTCTGAATCCACCCTTTGGAATTCAGGGAAGATCAAGGATGCTGAATGAAGCCTATATCCTACAGACAAGAAATGGAGAACACAGAACAGATCTGTACTCCAGAGCCCCACAGAGTCCTGCTTAGTTTTAATTTAGGAAACTGGGCAACTATGACTGTGATAACTTCTTGTCAAAATAGAGCATAAGACTGCCTCAGCTTGAAGTATAGACACTGAACTGGAAGTATTTCTGACTTCCAAGTTCTAGATCTGAGTCTTGTATGATTAAAATCTCAGTTCCTTGGTCTGCCATTTTTGTGTAACAAACTCAATTAGAAGAAGTTGGAGGAGTGATAACTGGAATTTAGTTGACAAAATAAATCTCATTTCTTTTTAGAAGAATAAGCCTAAAACCCAGTCTGGACCTGGCACTTCAGGGAGACTTGTAGCCAGGTAGCCAGTTGCCTATTTTTAGAAAAATAAGGCTGCAGTTACTAGCTTCCAGCAGACATTGTTTTGAGAATGATGGCATCCAAGCTTGACAATACTCAGAAAATTCAAGTGTTTAACAATACAAGGTCTAATCTGAAAGTACACCCATAGCATCACCTAGTTATTTCCCAGGATGTCTAAACCATAGCTACTTTATTTTGACTTTTAATTGTAAACTTTTCCTTAATAGCCAAAGCAGATTTCACTGTTAATGACGTCAGTGTTTGTCTAGGTATGAGAAGATGCAAGAATTGGGACTCATAAAATCTTCTCTTGAAAAGATCTAACTATCTGAAGGCCTGCTCTGCCAGGTTTTTTCCCAGAGCGCAGGGTGCCTCTCATTCCTGATTTTCACCCTGAACTCCTTTCAGGGGCACTGAAAGTTGGCATTTGCAGCGGCCATGATTTAATCTTTGTAGATGTAGATGGCAAGTGTCAGTCTTCAGTTGGCAGAGCCCCTTTTGGCTCATAAACTTGACCATGATTTTGAGGGGGGCATTTCATGACCATTTTATCCCATGGTGCTGAGAATGTTCATTCTCAGGTTTGACAAAGATTTTGTTGACAGGCCACTCAGTGTGCTGTTACTGGACTAGGCCATAAAACAGTATCCAAAATTCTCTGGACCACCTGTCTTACTAGCCTCTTGGTCCAGGAAAACATTCCCTCTTGTTGCTTCTTCCCATATCTAGAGTTACACTGTTACCATCATCGATCTCATGTGGAACTATATATTATCCTATCAGAGGCCTCAGTCACACATTTGGCAGTGTACGAAACAGCAATTCTGTAAAACAGGTGAAATACAAATAATATAGCCAGCAGTATTAGTAAAGTTACAAGTAAGACTTAAGAGTGTCCATTAGATGTAGCCTGGTATATCCAGTGGAACTATATATTATCCTATCAGAGGCCTCAGTCACACATTTGGCAGTGTACGAAACAGCAATTCTGTAAAACAGGTGAAATACAAATAATATAGCCAGCAGTATTAGTAAAGTTACAAGTAAGACTTAAGAGTGTCCATTAGATGTAGCCTGGTATATCCCAGGTCATCTGACTTAGTCTACTCTGTACAAAACTTTATTTTCCAGGGAAATTATATATTGGCACTGTCTATAAGGCACATCAGAGAAGGCAATGGCACCCCACTCCAGTACTCTTGCCTGGAAAATCCCATGGATGGAGGAGCCTGGTAGGCTGCAGTCCATGGGGTCGCGAAGAGTCGGACATGACTGAGCGACTTCACTTTCACTTTTCACTTTCATGCATTGGAGAAGGAAATGGCAACCCACTCCAGTGTTTTTGCCTGGAGAATCCCAGGAACAGCGGAGCCTGGTGGGCTGCCGTCTATGGGGTCGGACAGAGTCGGACACAACTGAAGCGATTTAGCAGCAGCAGCAGCATAAGGCACATAGCCCAGTGTTCTAGTGTTACTAGACTGGGATTTAACATTTTTTGAAATACCTTTTTTTCCCCTAAAGTTACCCTCATTTTTATCAAATATAACCAAATTAAGGCTAGTTTGTTTGCAAAATAAGTCTGTTCTCACTAATTTTGGTCTGATGATTTATATAACCATAATTGATCATAGACTTTTTATTTTGCTGAAACATTTGTAGAATCTCAGACTGAACTTTTAAAATAAAACAGGACTGGGAAATTCACACCAAAGGCTTACCACAGATTTTGCCTAACAAATCTAGGTGAATTCTTCCCTTTTTAAGGTCTCAAAAATTCCTTGAGATTTTTGTACCTGTTAGTGAGATAACCTTCCTAGCTCATTGGATAAACTTACTGGAAACCCAAGAGTTTCAAATTTCTGGAGGAGTCAGATAGAAAATATAATTGTTTTGTTTATAAAGTATAATTTTACCAAAGTATTTTCATAATTAGTTTGAGAGGAAGGTTTTCTCTACTCCCGGAAAACGTAAGATTCAAACCCGTAATTTTCAGATAGAAATCATAAAAGTTATAAGCATATTGCTGGTTCATTCAGTCCTTTTGGTAACTTTTGTGAAGTCATCAGGTTTTCCATTAGAATATCAGGACAGATCAGAATATTAAGAACTTCATATAATTTCTAGGATATCTGTATTAGTAATTTTACCACACATTATAACATGAATGGATTGATTACCCATTTGATAATTTTTTATGTAATTTAATGAACCAAATAAACACAGTTTAATATCTCTCTCTGGGATGTTTCAGAGGCCCTGTGAAGCACCCCAAAGTTAGCTAGAGGTCAAAAGAACTTCAAAAGAATTCTATTTAGGAAGTTTTATCAAAAAGATCAGTTAAAAGGGTTTAGAACATTTGGTCAGATTTAGTCAGTGTTGATGGGTGTATGGTTTAGCTTGTTGATATGTCACAGTAGGTCTAAATACCAAGGCTCAAGGTCTAATGTGAAGCACCCCAAAGTTAGCTAGAGGTCAAAAGAACTTCAAAAGAATTCTATTTAGGAAGTTTTATCAAAAAGATCAGTTAAAAGGGTTTAGAACATTTGGTCAGATTTAGTCAGTGTTGATGGGTGTATGGTTTAGCTTGTTGATATGTCACAGTAGGTCTAAATACCAAGGCTCAAGGTCTAGTGAAAGTCAGCTCCGCCATCTTGGACCTAGTTGACTCTAACCAGTTTTCTTATGGCTGTGTCATTTCTAATAAAATCCATTTATCTAACTAATTGCAATCCAATTTTAGAAAACCCTGATCATACATAACTCTTTTTAGTATTTTTTCATACCTTTTTTTTTTTAACTGAAAACACACTTCTTACTTTCCTTTAGCAGCCAAGAACTAACTTTTATATTAGCATTTTATAGATTGGTGAGCATAATTACCAGTGATAATTTCTAAAACCCTTGCTTTCTTAGAACATTTTACGATGGCACCAAACATTATTCATTTATAGTCCCAAATCTCTTTAGTTTCTCTGTAAAAGAAAATTAGTATTTAGTAGTAAATGTTTCAAAATCTTATTTTATTTGGAAATGACTTAACTATTCAATAGACTTCCAACACTTAGCACACTTGGCACAACCCTTAGAAATTTAAGTTATGCCAATCTATTTTAGACAGATATTTCTAAAGAATATTCTTAATAGAGTTTATATAAAAGCTCATATCTCATTTACATTTTTTTAGAAGTTTCTTCACTCGAGGTAATTTCCTTGTTGACAAACTTGTAATAGATATTTAACTTATATTAAACCTAGGTACAATGAAAATATTCTGCTGCTGCTGCTGCTAAGTCACTTCAGTCTTATCCAACTCTGTGCGACCCCATAGATGGCAGCCCACCAGACTCCCTCATCCCTAGGATTCTCCAGGCAGGAATACTGGAGTGGGTTGCCATTTCCTTCTCCAATGCATGAAAGTGAAAAGTGAAAGTGAAGTCACTCATTCTACTTAATGTTAATTACTCTAAGACATGTCTATATTAGATAGGTCAACAAACATTAATATCAGGTATTTAATACTGAATATTTCCCAGTTCACATGAACCTGGAATTTATTGTTTAATTTAGAATTATCTGATTTGTAAGCGCTTACTTTTTTTTAAGCCAATTAAATAGAGCTCATTTACAAATTAACCTCAAAAATATTACCCAGAGACAAAGATATACTAAGACATATTTAGACAGACACAGTGCAAGATCTAGCTTCATTTTCTAAGTTTAGTTATGAGTTAAATATTGCAATATAAAATTTACTAGTCTATAAAAAAAAGCTGAAATAAATAAAACTTTTAAAGTCTTTTCCCCTCAGTCTCAGGAGTTAGAGATGGTCTAGATAAGTGTTCCTGAGAGCCCTGGTCTTAAGGCACAGGGAAAGAAAATCAAGTTCTAACAAAACGGCGGCAGGTCTGAACCAAATGGTAGCCAAACAAAGCAAAATGGCCATCAAAAATCACAACACAGAACACACAGTTAAAACACACATATAGACCTGGCAGTCCTCATCAGACACTCCCTTAAATACAAGAATACAGTCTCTCAGAAAACCTCCTGTAAAGACACAGAACTTCAGACCCAAGTACTAACAGAGTAAATGAAAATATCTCGGGTCTAACAAAATTTCAAAGGGAGGAAAGGAAGCCAGATTGAAAGAAGGGAGAGAAGGCGGGAGAGGGGGGTGAAAGGGGTGGCCTTACAGACGTCTACTGCCACCTACAGCTACCCATGCGTTATGGGACTTTACCCTGGGCCTCCAGAGAAGGAAGAACTGGAACTCGACCCTACCAGAAATCACACCAGACCAGAATCAGAGTTTGAGTTCTCTGCCAAGAGGAGGTGATCAGTCTCCAATCCTCAGCTCAGGCTGAGGCCCTTCAACTAGATTCCTGTGCCCAGGACCAGGGGATTATAAAAAAGGGGAAGGATAGGAAGGGTTAAGGAGAGGAAAGAGAGAGGGAAGGGGAGAGAGATCAATAAGGTCTCTTGTTCCCTACTTCTCGGCACGCTCTGGCCAGTTGTCCACATCAGCAGGAGACCAGGGACAAAAGGGTCCCAGTTGCGGCCTGGTCCATTGGCAGGCGAGCTGGCCCCTGAGTACCCCGAGTGGTCAGGATGTCAGTCTCGGCGAAGAAGAATCNACTTTTATATTAGCATTTTATAGATTGGTGAGCATAATTACCAGTGATAATTTCTAAAACCCTTGCTTTCTTAGAACATTTTACGATGGCACCAAACATTATTCATTTATAGTCCCAAATCTCTTTAGTTTCTCTGTAAAAGAAAATTAGTATTTAGTAGTAAATGTTTCAAAATCTTATTTTATTTGGAAATGACTTAACTATTCAATAGACTTCCAACACTTAGCACACTTGGCACAACCCTTAGAAATTTAAGTTATGCCAATCTATTTTAGACAGATATTTCTAAAGAATATTCTTAATAGAGTTTATATAAAAGCTCATATCTCATTTACATTTTTTTAGAAGTTTCTTCACTCGAGGTAATTTCCTTGTTGACAAACTTGTAATAGATATTTAACTTATATTAAACCTAGGTACAATGAAAATATTCTGCTGCTGCTGCTGCTAAGTCACTTCAGTCTTATCCAACTCTGTGCGACCCCATAGATGGCAGCCCACCAGACTCCCTCATCCCTAGGATTCTCCAGGCAGGAATACTGGAGTGGGTTGCCATTTCCTTCTCCAATGCATGAAAGTGAAAAGTGAAAGTGAAGTCACTCATTCTACTTAATGTTAATTACTCTAAGACATGTCTATATTAGATAGGTCAACAAACATTAATATCAGGTATTTAATACTGAATATTTCCCAGTTCACATGAACCTGGAATTTATTGTTTAATTTAGAATTATCTGATTTGTAAGCGCTTACTTTTTTTTAAGCCAATTAAATAGAGCTCATTTACAAATTAACCTCAAAAATATTACCCAGAGACAAAGATATACTAAGACATATTTAGACAGACACAGTGCAAGATCTAGCTTCATTTTCTAAGTTTAGTTATGAGTTAAATATTGCAATATAAAATTTACTAGTCTATAAAAAAAAGCTGAAATAAATAAAACTTTTAAAGTCTTTTCCCCTCAGTCTCAGGAGTTAGAGATGGTCTAGATAAGTGTTCCTGAGAGCCCTGGTCTTAAGGCACAGGGAAAGAAAATCAAGTTCTAACAAAACGGCGGCAGGTCTGAACCAAATGGTAGCCAAACAAAGCAAAATGGCCATCAAAAATCACAACACAGAACACACAGTTAAAACACACATATAGACCTGGCAGTCCTCATCAGACACTCCCTTAAATACAAGAATACAGTCTCTCAGAAAACCTCCTGTAAAGACACAGAACTTCAGACCCAAGTACTAACAGAGTAAATGAAAATATCTCAGGTCTAACAAAATTTCAAAGGGAGGAAAGGAAGCCAGATTGAAAGAAGGGAGAGGAGGCGGGAGAGGGGGGTGAAAGGGGTGGCCTTACAGACGTCTCCTGCCACCTACAGATACCCATGCGTTATGGGACTTTACCCTGGGCCTCCAGAGAAGGAAGAACTGGAACTCGACCCTACCAGAAATCACACCAGACCAGAATCAGAGTTTGAGTTCTCTGCCAAGAGGAGGTGATCAGTCTCCAATCCTCAGCTCAGGCTGAGGCCCTTCAACTAGATTCCTGTGCCCAGGACCAGGGGATTATAAAAAAGGGGAAGGATAGGAAGGGTTAAGGAGAGGAAAGAGAGAGGGAAGGGGAGAGAGATCAATAAGGTCTCTTGTTCCCTACTGCTCGGCACACTCTGGCCAGTTGTCCACATCAGCAGGAGACCAGGGACAAAAGGGTCCCAGTTGCGGCCTGGTCCATTGGCAGGCGAGCTGGCCCCTGAGTACCCCGAGTGGTCAGGATGTCAGTCTCGGCGAAGAAGAATCCCACCAGAGTCACCATTTGTTGCAGGAAGAGGGACCCCTTCCAGGGCCCAAAACTGGGCTCTTGTCTAACACTCGGAAATGAATTGCCTGAGGAGACACAAGTGCTAACATAGCAAGAGATTTTATTGGGAAAGGGCACCCGGGTGGAGAGCAGTAGGGTAAGGGAACCCAGGAGAACAGCTCTGCTTCGTGGCTCGCAGTCTCGGGTTTTATGGTGATGGGATTAGTTTCCGGCTTGTCTTTGGCCAATCATTCTAATTCAGAGTCTTTCCTGGTGGAGCAGGCATCGCCCAGCCAAGATGGATGCTAGTGAGAGGGATTCTGGGAAGTGGATGGACATGGCGGTATCTCCTTTTGACCTTTCCCAAACTCTTCCTGTTGGTGATGGCTTATCAGTTCCATATTCCTTACCAGGATCTCCTGTCCTAAAACAACTCATGCAAATGGCTACTACAGGGCCTGGCCAGGGTGGGCGGCTTCAGTGTGCTTCCCCTAACAGAATGGTAGGATTTAGTCCAGTCTCCCTTGCAGATTTCTGTCATTCTAGACACTGATCATCTGGCAAGGCATCAAGCTAAAAGTTGTCAGGGAATCAGACACTTAAGATATAACCCTTGTCCTGAAAGAGTTTACAATGTAATAAAGAAAACAGACTCACTTGATGATTCACCCTCTGAGGTTGGGACTCAAATAGCTGAGATATGAGATTGAGTGAAAGGTCAAAGGGAACCTGTTCATTTCTACAGTTCATTTTTCTGCCATGGACCCAGAAAAAAAAAAAGAATTGTGGCAACATTTTGCTTATCTCAGATGTCAGAGTCTACCTGTTTCCTTAATTTTACATATAAGATTTCTGTTCTCTTTTATTCCTATTTCCTTATTTTGCATAATGAGTACTATCCCCATTAAATCTGTAAGTCCCCAATCCTTTTAGAAAAAAGAACATAAAACTAATTTATGTGATATAATGCAAAGACCGTTTGTTTTTGAATGGTAAATATTGGTTCTATGACTCATTAGCTATGTGATTCTGAGCAGGTCATGTAACTTCTCTTAACACCACGCCTCTTCCCACAGTCTGAGGGTAAAGCCCCTTACCATAAGGAGTTCTTATGAGGCTCAAATGATAAAAATAGGAATTGAGGGGAAAAGAAAAAAAGCAATGCATTGCAAATCTATCATAAACAAGCACTACTCAAAACATAGTGAATGAAAAAAGACACTTTCTGCCCACATGTAATTACAGTATGAAAGTGAAAGTGAAGTCACTCAGTTGTGTCTGACTCTTTGCAAATTACAGTATAGCATGTGAAAAAAAGACATATATAATAGTATCAATAGTAAAAGTGTTAATAGGAAAAATAAAGCAGGCTATGTAATTATCATTATAGTTGAAAATAAGGCACTATTAGGGGGAAGTCGGAGAAGGCAATGGCACCCCACTCCAGTACTCTTGCCTGGAAAATCCCATGGACAGAGGAGCCTGGTGGGCTGCCGTCTATGGGGTCGCACAGAGTCGGACACGACTGAGCGACTTCACTTTCACTTTTCACTTTCATGCATTGGAAAATGAAATGGCAACCCACTCCAGTGTTCTTGCCTGGAGAATCCCAGAGATGGGGGAGCCTGGTGGGCTGCCGTCTATGGCGTCACACAGAGTTGGACACGACTGAAGTGACTTAGCAGCAGCAACAGCAGGGGAAAGTACCTTGTTTGGTATGCTCAACAAAGAGGAGCATCATTTGAGCAGAGTCCTAAATGAAGTGAGACAGACTATGCAGGTATCTGGAGAAAAGCAATTTCAAAGAGACAAAAAAAGGCAAAGGCCTAGAGGCTGGAGTGTGTTTAACCTGTCAAGTAACCAGTAGTTATCTAGTTAGCAGGACAGAAAAGTTCCTTTTCAGCTCTGGGAGTTCCAGCTGACCGTTCTGCAACAAAGTTGCACCACTGCTTTATCTCCTTTGCTCTGTACCCTGGACCATGACACAAGCTCTTTCTTCTAGATTCCAATAACACAAGCATTCTCTCTCTTCTTCTTTTACTTTTAGCTTAAGCCTAGATCCTCACCACAGATACTTACAGTTTTCCCTTTTTTGAAGTTAACACACATTGAAAGCTAAACATATGTCGAGCACTTTACTTGCTAAGCAGTTTGTGTATTTTAAGTTATTTGATCCTCACAAAAATCCTAGAATGTAGCTGTATTGTGTTCCACAAATGGAAATAGCTTTGAGAGGTTCATGTGGTCACGTTCACACAGCTAATCAGAGCTTGAGTTGGAACTTGAACCTAAGCCATCTCATGTTTATGTCCAACAGATTAACCAGTATCCTACGCTGCTTGCTTGCAGTTGAAGAAGGATCATGCAAGCCCACTGATGAATAGATTTGACATAGTCTGTTTCAGAGAAAATCCATTTTCATATTGAAATGATTCCCAGTTCTAGCCTTTCAGAACTTCTAGGGTATTTACATTCATGCATACAGAATTTCTTGAGCAAAAATTATGTGTAAGGAACTATGTGGGGCTCTGGGGACACAGTAAGCTGCTATGAGTTGTCTCTGTCCTAACAAGTCAAAGGTATAGAAAAATCATAGAAATGAAATTCATTTTCTTCCTTTAAGAGCATGATGTCACACAAATAGAATAACAAAATATTTATAAACAAACTGTTACTAATCTCAACTGCAAAGAAAAGTTGAAAATCACCTCTCTAAAGAGGCGGAGTCTTAAGTAGTCTGCCCTGTCATAATCAGGTCCCATTTACCATCCTCAAGAGACTTCTCTCTACGATAGATTTTAAAATATCCCATTATAAGAATTAGACAGCATTAGACCCAAACATATTCTTTATTGTTTGATGGTCTCCACCTATGTGCATTTTTACTACTTAGGGTTTGACAGGCTACAAACTAAATTTCAAAAACCATAAAATCTTAAAATGCTATTAACTCTCAGTGAAATTCTTTCATTTTCTGCCTCCTTCACCCTTATTAGAATTTCACCTTTTCTCTTTCCACTATGAATTCCAGGCTCTGTGTGCCTATGCGGGTGAGTGGCGAGTAAGCACCAAGATTATATTGATTCTGTTCTTATGCTCCACAGAAGATTAAGTCCTGTCCTTCAACTACAGACTACAAGCCGGTGAAGCTGAGGAGCAATCGAATAGCACACTCTGTTAGGCAGCAATGAATTTTATGACATTTAAATGATCCCTAATGACTTTGGGGGAGAAAATCCAAGCTAACATCATCAGCACTGTGGAAGAGCATTTTCTGGGATGACAGAAACAGTCTGTGTGTCCAGCTCAATACAATAGCCACTAACAATGGTGACAGAGTATTTGCAATGTGGCCAGTGTGACAGAGGAATTTAATTTTTAATTTCATTTCATTTTAATAAATTAAATTTTTAAACCCCATATTTGGCTGCTGGCTACCATATTGGTCAGCACAAACACATAAGTGAAAGATTTCCTTGATTTTTAAATACTCCTAATGGCATGAAGACTGCTAAAATTCTTAAACTGACTTCTATCATAAAACAATTATTTCATAATCCTCATCTTAGGGCCTGTACGGCTAATAAAAAGTGGCAATAACCTGATTTGTAAAATTACATTTTCTTCTCGAGTGGCAACTGCAGATGTTATAGCTTGTTCATTAATACCACAGAGCTAAATGCGCTACTTTAAAGAGATATCATTTACTAGAGCAAGATTTGGGGCATATTCAAAATGAGACTCCACCTAAAAGGCCAAACAAAGCTTTTCAGTCCATCAATGAAAGAACTGAAAAAATGTGGTTTATACATAAAGCAGAATATGATTTAGCCTTAAAAAGGGAGAGATTCTGACACAGTCTACAATGTGGATGAACCTTGAAGACATTATGTTAAGTGAAATAAGGTGGGCACATAAGGACAAATACCGCATGATTCTGCTTACATGACTTCCTAGAGTCACCAAAATCACAGAGACATACTGTAGAAGAGTGGGTGCCAGGGGCAAGAGAGAAGCGGTAATGGGAGTTATTGTTTAATGAGTGGAAACTTAAGACTTCCAATTAAGGAAGAGGAAAAGTTCTAGTAATGGATAGTGGTGATGATTGTACAGTAACATGAATGTCGATAATGCCATAGAACTACAAACTTTAAATTGGTTAAAATGAAAAATGCTATGCTATATATATTTTACCACAATAAAATATTTTAATAACTAATTCTTTAAAAAGCACTTCACATGATGAGTTCTTACAGAGCAAATCACACACTACAATGAAGCTAATCCTCAGTCTAACCAAAGCTCATAAAGGAAAAGAACAGCTCAGATTCAGCAAATAGTTCAGTTCAGTTCAGTTCAGTCACTCAGTTGTGTCCAACTCTTTGTGACCCCATGAACTGTAGCACGCCAGGCTTACCTGTCCATCACCAACACACAGACCTTGCTCAAACTCATGTCCATCAAGTTGGTGATGCCATCCAACCATCTCATCCTCTGTCGGCCCCTTCTCCTCCTGCCCTCAATCTTTCCCAGCATCAGGGTCTTTTCCAGTGAGTCAGTTCTTTGCATCAAGTGGCCAAAGTACTGGAGTTTCAGCTTCAGCATCAGTCCTCCAAATGAATTGTCAGGACTGATTTCCTTTAGGATGGACTGCTTGGATCTCCTTGCAGTCCAAGGGACTCTCAAGAGTCTTCTTCAACACCACATTTCAAAAGCATCACTTCTTTGGCATTCCACTTTCTTTATAGTCAACTCTCACATCCATACATGACTACTGGAAAAAACCATAGCTTTGACGAGAGACCTTTGTCAGCAAAGTAATGTCTCTGCTTTTTAATGTGCTGTCTAGATTGGTCACAGCTTTTCTTCCAAGGAGCAAGTGTCTTTTAATTTCATGGCTCAAATTCCTAATAACTCAGACATACTCCTTAACTTGAGAATGTGTGACTAGGTAATTTTTACTTTTTGTCTTGGGATCAACTTCATCAGTAAGGTTGGCCTGTGGAAATATTGAATTGCCCTAGTATGCACTACTGACAGCAACTGGTAGCAGAGAAATTCTGATCTAACTTAATTTCCAATGAAAGAATGCACTGAGCATGTAAACCACAGACTGATAATGTGAAGGAGGAGGGAGCTGTTAGATTCACTAGGCCAAGGTCATGTCAGTGGTGCTCACAGCTGCAAATTTAAGACCCAGAATATGCCTCTATGTAGTAGACATTTAGTAAATGTGCTGATTGTTTTCAGCAAAACAATGAATTAATTAATCAATAGGAAACATTTCTGCTTTGAGCCTAACCTGCATCTCCACATGCTGGGCTGGTCAGAAAAACAGATGGTATGTTATACTCAAATTCTATTCACATGTGGGATTGAGAAATAATTGGGGGAAATAATTCTTCTAAGAGTCAAGCATGTAAGCTTGACTCAATAACAATATTTCAATTATACAGAGAATATTTATTTTGAGAACATCAAGGTTTGTGTTACTCAGAACTGTCTTCCATCCCAACACCTAGTTTTGCTGTGAGGCCTAAGGAGAGAAGAAACCATGCAGAAAAGCTCGATTCACTAAAATGTCTACAGCATCTTGGAAGCCCTCATCAGGATTTCATCAAGACCCAAGATGGGGGTGGGAAGTGATTTAAAGTGTAGCAAGATGGGTAGTGGCTTGAGTTGACGCCACTGGTTTTAGCAGAAATGGCAAGACTAACATTCTGTATTAAGAGCTTTGGAGAGAAAGCTTTGAGAGAGACTAGAAATTACACCTGACACAGACTTCAGTGCCTTTAAAATGGGCACAATGAAAACATTATTTGGATCTCCAAGTTTCCCATAGTTGAAATTAAAGGGATGTTTACAATAGCAGAAATGGCAAGACTAACATTCTGTATTAAGAGCTTTGGAGAGAAAGCTTTGAGAGAGACTAGAAATTACACCTGACACAGACTTCAGTGCCTTTAAAATGGGCACAATGAAAACATTATTTGGATCTCCAGGTTTCCCATAGTTGAAATTAAAGGGATGTTTACAAATATGAACTGCATCCTGAAGAGTTTCAGAAATATTTGAGGACAGTTTTGTAGAATCCTGGAGGTGGATGAAGGCAAAATTTCAATAGTTATTATCTGTTATCATCATTGTGTTCCAAGGTTGATGTTAACAAAGATGGCACACTTCCACTTGAACACTGTGACTGAGAAGATTACTGGGCTCATTCTTGATGGCACAAAGCCATCAAGAAAAAAAAAAAAAAGGATCACACTCCCCAGTGTCCTCTGTAGCTGTGAATGACCACATGACTCAGTTTGAGCCAAAGAATGTGTGCAGAAATAAAATATGCCCCCCTAGCGGACATTTCCCCAGAGCAGGAAATTGTAACCCACTCCAGTATTCTTGCCTGGAAATTTTCATTTCTTTTCACCTCACAAGCCTTTCTTCTTTTATGTGCCAGTTTCATCTTAGGGTTGTTTCTTTAATCAGAATAGATGGTAGAAACATTTCTAAGCTTCATATCTTCACCTTCAAAATCCAGTGGAGAGCTTGGAGAGAGGAGCCTGGCAGGCTACAGTCCAAAGGCTCACAAAGAGTTGAACACAACTCAGCAATTGAGTATAGTGGATATTTGGCAGGCCTGGAGTTACTTTCACTGATACAACTGGGGTAAGGGAAATGCTACCAGCATCTAGTGGATAGAGGCCAGGGATGCTGTTAAACATCCTACAGTATACAGAACATCCTTCATTAATAATAAATAATCTGGCCCAAAATGTCGATAGTGCTAATGTTGAGAAAATAATTTAAAGAAAACAGACATATCCTTCTCTTCTTTGCCCCTTCCATTGGAATTGGGACAAAATCATGACCCATGTTTGACCATGGAGATGAAAGCAACACCCTGGAAAAGATGGAGCAACACCCTGGTCCTTTACAGTTTTACAGTGCAGAGCTACTACACCATATCAGATTTTAAATGAAAATGAAATACACTTCTATCTTGTATAATATACTGTTACTTTGAGTCTTTATTTCATCCACCTGAAATTATTCCAACCCATACAAAAACTAAAAAATGTTAAGTAATTCATTTGTTTGTCGGTTTGTTTTTTAATTTTTGGCTGCACTGGTTCTTCATTGCTGCCCATAGGCTTTCTCTAGTTGTAGGAAGTAGGGGCTACTCCTGCTGCAGTACATGGGCTTCTCACTGCGGTAACTTCTCTTGTTGCTTGTTTTCTCCATGGCATGTGAGATCTGGGGGCTTCCTTGGTGGCTCAGTGGAAAAGAATCTGCCTGCAATGCAGGAGACCTGGGTTCAATCCCTGGGTCAGGAAGATCCCCTGGAGAAAGGAATGGCTACCCATTCCAGTATTCTTGCCTGGGAAATCCCATGAACAGAGGAGCCTGGCAGGTTACAGTTCACGGCGTCACAAAGAGTCGGACACGACTGAGCTACTAACACTTTCACTTTTCATGTNGGTTCAATCCCTGGGTCAGGAAGATCCCCTGGAGAAAGGAATGGCTACCCATTCCAGTATTCTTGCCTGGGAAATCCCATGAACAGAGGAGCCTGGCAGGTTACAGTTCACGGCGTCACAAAGAGTCGGACACGACTGAGCTACTAACACTTTCACTTTTCATGTGAGATCTTACCAGATCAAGGATTGAACCCATGTCTCCTGCATTGGCAGGCAGATTCTTTACCACTGAGCCACCAGGGAAGCTTTTCATTGGATTTTGAAGGTAAAGACATGAAGCTTAGAAATGTTTCTACCATCTTGTCTGATTAAAGAAACAACCTGAAGATGAAACTGGCACACAAAAGAAGAAAGGGTTGCGAGGTGATAAGACATCATTTGATCCCCCAGATCAAACTGCACGTATGACAAAACCTACCTCTGGCCCTTTTATCTGAGCCAATAAATATTTTGTTACACAAATTTGAGTTAATTACTTGGTCACCTACAACCAAAAGATTTCCAAGAGATACAGAAAGTTTTATGGTAGAAAAAAATTCTAGTAAGAGAAGGTTCACATGTGGGATCTTTTCATTTTACTCAAGAGTTAGGACATCATCTGCAAAGTTTCCTGTATCAGGAAAACAATTGCAACAGAAGTTTTGCCACTGCCTGTGTACTAGGGAACTGGGTGTAAAGAGATTTGAATCACTAATGTTGTTCGATGTGACATATGCCTCTTAGATTTTAGTCTACTACCTCCAAGTATGACACACCTGTTTCTCTTCCCCCTACTTAACTTTACCCAGGTATCCAAACAGAATGGAGAGGAACTCTATTTTCTTTCATGTTGTTATTCTTGTGTGTTTCATGTTGTTAGTCAAGGCTAGAGATGTTTAGCAATCATTCTGAGTATGTTTGATTGCTCAATTTCCCTAGGAATCACAAACTGCCAGCCCTAAATAAACAGACCTAAATTTGTGTTTGGGTTTTGTAAACTTCCACTTCATTTGCCTTTTTCTTATTCCTCAGTTCCAGGTTCCCATTTTTATTAAACATTGCTTAGGAATTTATTTTCTGCTCAACAAGCTATCAACTTTAAGAGGACTTTGGGAGAAAATTCTTGTTTCCAAGATTCTAATTACAGGATTCTAATAATAGGATGTTAGGAAGGTGCCATGGCAGGTGATATTGTGGATGCTTTCAGACTAGAAGACCTGATCACTCAGACCAGACAGTTAATATGCTTGTGTCCATGATAAAAGTTTTAGTTCCCTTGTTGTCTTGTATTGTTGCAGTTAGTGGTCAGCCTCTGTGGTTGTTCTTGATCTTCATATATTACAGTGGTCATGCTGCTCTTGATTCTAATATGTGGAGAACATTGTTGGCCCAGGTATAGCCTATACTCAATATAATAGCCATAATTTAATGGCTCTGTAACTTAGGAAAAGGTATCTAAATGCTCCAAGACCCAAATGAGAAGAGTGGTATTGGGTACCACTGGTAATTACAGCGTTTCCATTCAAAGAGTCATATCCTGCAATCAAAAGCTTTGGAATCTCAGCAATCCACTGCCAGGGATTAATTTTAAAATAATGAAAGACCTAGAGAGCTGTCAGGGATGTTACACTTCAATCTAAGACTTGAGGTCAAAGAACAGTTGCAAATGGATAAACTCCACACCTTTCACACATCAGATAATCAATGGAACTAACTACTACATTGGGCCTCCCTGATGGCTCGGTGGTAAAGAATCCATCTGCCAACACAAGAGACACAGATTTGATCCCCGAGTTGGGAAGATCTCTTCGAGAAAGAAATGGCAACCCACTCCAGTATTCTTGCCTGGAATATCCTATGGGTAGAGGAGCCTGACAGGAGTCAGTCCGTGGAATTGTAAAGAGTTGTACACAACTTAGCCACTAAAAACAACTACTACTACATTGTTCATAAACAAGTCAAGAGAAGATTACCTGGCAGAGCAGCTACCTTGACATTTTTATTAAACTACATTGACTCTTGCCTAGGGCCTTGGCATACAGTGTTCTCTCTACTTGGAACAGTCGATATCCTCTCTTTTCCCTGCTGTTGTCTGTACTTCCCATGAGACCTCAAGATAGCTCATATTTTCCCATGAGATCAGCTCTCACCCTAGACATCACTTTTTGTGGAAAACTTTCTCTACCTAATCTAACCATCTCACCATTTCCAAACTATGGTCTTTCTAAAACTTAACATAAAACTGAATTTAAATTGTCTATTTATTACTTACACAAGAGTATAACTTCCATGAGGACAGAGATATCTGTTATACACAAATACTAAGTGCTCAATAAATACTTGTTGAAACAGCAGATTGATGGATAGCTGAATAGTAGGAAGGATGAATAGACTGGCACAGTGCATTTTCTCATGGTTGCACATTGTAAATCTGAAAAATGACAGGCCCACCTACAATTGCAAAGCATTTTTAATTTTCAAAGTGTTTTCCTTACCTTACTTCCCTGAGTGAGAAAGAAAACAAAGGACAATCTATCTTTTAAAATACGTGTGTAAAGATGGCTTAAAAGATAAGAAAGTACCAAGAGTTTTAAATGACTTAAGAAAACATAACTGTATGGAAGTCTGGATTGGAAATCTGGATTTCTGAATTCTAACTCTGTATTTGTTTTGTTTATCCATATTCCTCTCCAGGATTTGGAGCAAGGGCTTGACTATTGAAAAGGCCATTGAGAAACCCAAATAGCGTAACTCTTCATACACAATAAGATGTTATTCTACTGCCATCTTCATATTATCAATCATTTGCAGTAGTTAAAATGAAGATATACTCAATGATGTTATCAAGAAAATGAATGAGGTTAACTGAATATGACCAAACTGTAAATGTATATGATTGCTTTGACTCTACACAATGGCCAAGTGTTTTGCATATTGTTGTTTTCTAAGGGGCTGGAGATTACAGTTTTGATTAATTCTACTAATTCTGGGATTTAGAATCAAACTAAGAGGTATGCAATTCTTAGGCCCTTTCATGTCCTTTATAAACCTTCCTTGGAGGTCTTGAAAATGACTTTCAAAAACTGAAATTCGTTTTCTTTCTAATCCCCTAGAGATCAATGCAGTGAATTTCATCATGCCATGATGATTAAAAATGCTGAAATGAGTCATGATATAATTAGGAATTTCTTTGTCCAAATCAAGCCCCATGAACTATATCTCACACTGATTCAATTTATAAAAATCAGTCTGTTCTTCCTGATGCAGGAGATGAATTTTGGCAAGGAGATTTAAAAATCTCATAACTTTAAGTATATTTATTTAATCAGTCAATTTTTTTAAATGGTACTAAAGTGCCTCAGAATTTTACAGGTGGCTCAGCAGTAAAAAAATCCACCTGCAATGCAAGAGACACAGGTTCTATCCCTGGGTCAGGATCCCTGAGAGTAGGAAATGGCAACCCGGTCCAGTATTCTTGTCTGGAAATGTCCATGANGCCTCAGAATTTTACAGGTGGCTCAGCAGTAAAAAAATCCACCTGCAATGCAAGAGACACAGGTTCTATCCCTGGGTCAGGATCCCTGAGAGTAGGAAATGGCAACCCGGTCCAGTATTCTTGTCTGGAAATGTCCATGAACAGAGGAGCCTGGCTGGCTACAGTCCATGGGGTCGCAAAGAGTCGGACACAACCGAGCAACTGAGCACACAAAACATCTCAGGAAGTTGGCAGCTTATGCAAAGACAGTAGCAGAGAACAAGGAACACTACGAAAACTGCAGGAAAGTCAGTACAGTGCCTGTAACATGAAGAACATGTAACAAAATGAAGGAGCTTTTTTCTCTTAGCCACTGGTAGAATAATTCCCCTAGGAGTTTAATTAACATCATATTTATATTAATAAATAAAAAGTTTAATATGCTACTTGGATGAGAGGTGAGACTACAAGGGTCATATTTAAACTAAAAATAATGGCACTAAATAAGAATGGAATCTAGAAATAGAAGGCACTTTGTTTTGTTAAGCCCTTGGATGGAGTTGGGAATGTATATTTATAAACAGGGGTTAGAACAAAGCCAAATTGCTCAGTATAATAAAGGGATGAGTGTAAAGAGCTGGGGAGTGGTGCAGGCATGAGTGGATCCAAGAAGACTATATACCTTGTGGGGAAAGTAAAGACAAAGAGAAAAAATTTCTAGGAGTTCCACAGAAGAAAAGAAACTTTTGGGGGAAAAAAATGTCAAATGGTAAATTGGGAATTGTTACTCTACCACATGTGATGGAATATTCCCTTCGTATCCCCTGTAAATTCTTAGTGCTTCCCACTAAGACTTTTGTAAATACGAATTTGGAAAGAGAATATGAAGACATGCAAGTGTTCTATGTCCATGTGGGTGTAAAGTAAAAACAAGGCCTGCTTTTATAGAGGAGACAGCTGGCCCCTGGGCGTCTATACATTGTAAGAGGACAGTGAGAAGGAATGAGTCTGAAGGATAAGCAGGGTAATTTTATGACAGATCATGTGAGCCATCTAAAAATGTGTGCATCTTATCTCAGGGCTAATAGCAGTTAAAAAGACTGAAGAAGAAGAATGACATCATCAGGTTTGTACTTAAAAAAAAAATTTCCTCTAGCAACAACTCAGAGAATGAGTTAGAGGAAGCAATGATAGAGGCAAAGAAAAGTTACAAAGCTTTGCAGCAGTCTAGACAAGAAATAGGAAAGCCTTGTACTGATTGCAGTAGCAGTGGAGATGGAGAACTGACAGCTGGACATACTAAAAAGCTGAGTCAGTGGGTTTCTATGACTGACTGGATGAGGGGGAAGGGGTGACCAGCCTCCCAGGTTGCCCAAGATGGAAGGGTTCCCAAGATGTGAGACTTCCAGCTTTAAAATGGCGACAGTTCCAGGCAAGTCACTCCAGTTTCCATAGATGTAGGAACTTTTATGCTAAAACCCAGAAAGTCCTGGGAAAACTGAGATGAGTTAATTATCTTAAACAGGCGTTGAAGTTGTGGATGAGTGAGCTGATATCTAATTTCTGGCTTGGGAATGGAACTACCAGTCACTGAGACAAGGAAGACAGGAATAGGAAAAAATTCAGGTGGGAAAAAAAATACCGTTTCATTTTGAGAGATGTTTCAGAAGCCTATAGAACGTGAAAAAGGAAATATCTAGGAGACAATTCAAATTTTTAAAGAATCTGGTATTGGGAAAGAATGAAGGGAAGAGATAATTGTGGACTTTGGGATCAACATGTACATACTCCTATATTTAAAATGGATAACCAACAAGGACTTACTGTATCCCACATGGAACTCTGCTCAATGTTATATAGCAGCTTGGATGGGAGAAAAGTTTGGGGGAGCATGGATCCATCTATATATATGGCTGATTCCCTTTGCTGTCCACCTGAAACTATCACAACATTGTTAATTGGCTAGACTCCAGTATGAAATAAAATTTTTTTAAAGATTAAAAAAAAAAAAAGAATCTTGTACTCAGGCTATCTTTCTTAAGAAAGGAGATCGAATTTTAAGTATAGTGTTGGGAGTTACTGGCATATAGCTGGCACCTGAAGCTATGCGAATGAATAATATTGCCCAGGGATAGTTTATAACTGAGAAGAAGAGTGGAGGAAAGGAAGAGGAGGGAAGAGAAGGAATAGGAGGGGAGGCAGCTGAGGACAGATCCCTGGGAAACATCAAGACATATTCACAAGACATAAAAGGTGACTGAGATGGAGCAGCTATAATGGCAAGATAAAAACTAAGAATGCACTGTCTAGAATTCAGGACAAGACAATGTTGGAAGGAGGTGAGGTCAGTGTCAAGTGCTGCAGGCAGATCAAGTAAGATAAAGACTAAAAATTATCCTTTGGATCTAAGCACAACAGATCATTATTGATCTTGGTGAGAGTACTTGTAGAGAAATGGTAGAGAGATGCTAGACTGAGGAATGAATGGCAGATAAGAGAACAGAGATAAAGAGTAAAAAAAAAAAGTCTATTTCAAAAAGTTTCAAAGGAAGAGAGATATAAGTAGAATATATGGAGGAAGATGCGGGGTTGAGGAAAATTTTTTTATAATCAGTATCTTAGCCCAGGTCCTCTAGGAAAAGGAGCCTGAAGATCAAATCGCTCTTGTTTGTGAAAAGTGAGTCCAGGGATGTAGGGGTAAGGAAAGGGGGAAATAAGGCAAGCAGAGGTGCAAAGCAATGTGATGAGCTGCTTGGAGCACTGATTGCCACTTTATAATGATGCACAAAGAAACAGGGGAATCTGCAGGCCTTTTTGAAAAGCTGTCAGAAGCAATCACACCTCAGCAGAGCCCACAGAGGGGAAAGGTTGAGGACTTTATTTTATCCCTTCCTGCTCTTGAGTCTCACTGGTCATTTCATCTCATAGGGCACTTACTCCTTCACATTCTAGGCTATATCATCTGGCCTTAGCACTCATCAGGATGTTAAACTCCATGCCTGTAATGTAGTTTTTAATCCAATATGAATGAAACATTAAGGGCACCTTGGAACAGAGGATTCAACGTGTGGATAAGGAGGGCCAGGCAGGCCCAAGGCTCCAACTCAGACTGCAGCTTGTTCAGAGAATTCAGTAAAGGAGTATCCAGGTGCTAGTGATGGCTGTGGTTAATAGCCAAGACCAGGGACCAGCAGTGTCTTTGTAAAGAAAGTAACCAGGATAGTCTCAGGTGGACAGCAAAGGGACAATCACAACATTGTTTATCAGATATAATCCATTATAAAATAAAAAGTTCTTAAAAAATAACCAGGAAAATCTGAGAAGGTGCCCAAAGTTTGTGTTTCAATTACTGGAAAAGACTTAACACATTTAGTCACTGGGGTGGAGTCAATAGAGAAAAGGCTGAAGGCACAGGAGAGAAGGAATCTCTTTGATTGAGAGGTTTGGCTACTAAAAAAAAAAAAAAAAAAGGTGGAGACAAATAATTTCACAGGAAAGGTGAAAGGAGATTGTCAATTCCCCACTTAAGCTCTATTAAATTTCCTCAGTCCTTGAACATCTTTTTTTTTGGGCTCACCTCCCTGATACTATTTGAGCTGGGCCCCAAGAAAAGTCAACACTATAGTCCACCAACCTTAATCTAATCTCCCTCTGACTTTAGAAATCATATGTAAAGTTCTGTGCTCTTTGGGGACAGAGACAAAGATATAGGGTAGAATACGATATTATAGGGCTTTCCTGGTGACTCTGATGGTGAAGAATCTGTCTGCAGTGCAAGAGACTCGGGTTAGATCCCTGGGGTGGGAAGATCCCCCGGAGGAGGAAATGGCAACCCACTCCAGTATTCTCGCCTGGGAAAATCCCATGGACAAAGGAGCCTCGTGGGCTATAGTCTACAGGGCTACAGCCTGCTGCTGCTGTTGCTGCTGCTGCTAAGTGGCTTCAGTCGAGTCCGACTGTGCGACCCCAGAGACGGCAGCCTACCAGGTCCGCCCCCCACCCCCCTCCGTCCCTGGGATTCTCCAGGCAAGAACACTGGAGTGGGTTGCCATTTCCTTCTCCAATACATGAAAGTGAAAAGTGAAAGGGAAGTCGCTCAGCCCTGTCCGACTCTTAGCAACCCCATGGACTGCAGCCCACCAGGCTCCTCCGTCCATGGGGTTTTCCAGGCAGGAGTGCTGGAGTGGGGTGCCATCGCCTTCTCCAGGGCTATAGTCTACAGGGTTGCAAAGAGCAGGACATGACTGAGCAAGCAACTGAGCACGCATGCAAGCTATTATGATCAGATATTATCAGGAAAGTAACAACCCAGATAATATCATCAAGGAATAAGGAATGGCACACTGCAATTTTCTAGGAAGGCCCCTTGGGCAAAGACTGGAGAGACTGGCAGTGAGCCCCCATCTAGGCCTTTAGCATTTCTGTAAGACCTGGGTGCTGATCTTACTTTGTCATCTACTGATTGTATCTGCCAAAATTACTTAAGCTTTTTAAGTCTTAGTTTCCTCTTTTGCAAAATGGAGATGATAATAACCGTTCCTAACACATTGAGTTTCTGTATTAGATAATATATGATAGGAAAACACTTTGCATAGCACCTGGAACATGTTAGGCATTGTTTTTTTTACGGAACTTAAAGCTGTGCTAAGTGTAGAGGATTACCATGATGGAAAAGTCACAGATCCCTAAACTGGATAACCTTGCCAAAGAGGTAGAAAGGTTCATACACAGAAACAGATCATCGATGGTGAAGCCTCTGCACTCCCTGCTTCTGCCCCACTCATGACACCTCTGCTCTGGCTCTAAACACATAGAAATACTGAGCACAATTTAACAATGACAAACTTTAAATGCACAGCTAAATTGTGAACAAGAAAGAAAAACTATCTAGTTGTTAGAAATAAAGACAGAATTCAAAGTGATAGCCAAGTGCAGAAACTGAAGCCAAAGTTTACAAGGTCATCCAAAAAAATAGAGGCCTGGAATCTTTAATACCTACCTGAGGGACAGGGGAGTCTAGGCCTCAGACACCTGGTCTCTGGGACCTGAAACTGAGCTACCTGCATAAGCCTAGGAGCAAGGAAGGCTGCTCACTATGTGACATGGACCTGAAATAGGTTCATCTAGGCTAGAAGCAGTTCTCTGTATAGTACAGCAGATTTAAAACTTCTAAAAAAAAATAATTGTGGTCTAAGTTGCACAGGGGCATGTGGTCTGAATTCATACTACCTGTAAGTGAGGAAACCTAAGCTACGAAGTTGACATAAACCTGGGCCAGAACAGATGGAACTTTTAAAAGTAAAAGTAATATTTGAGGTTGTGATCATGCAGTCATTCTGAATTCTAACTGTAGAGAGAAGAGTTCTCCTGGTTACACATGAGAGACTGGTAGAATGAGTAGGAAATAATTCTTTGGGTTGTGAACTACTATGATTTTACAGGTACTTTACTACTATTGTTATTCTGATTGATACCACTTGCTTGATTTTTCTTCTTAGGTCCAATATAGAGGTATATATTAAGGACTCCTTTTATTATCTTCATTGTCTAATTCCCTCACCAGAATATAATCTCAGTGTGACAGAGAATTTGTCTGTCTTATTCTCTATTTTATCCTAATGCTTAAAGAGAGATCACAGTAATAGGTAATCAACTAAAATTTGTTATATGGATGAATGTGTTGATAAATAATGAGTAGGTATATAGCACTGAATTATATTCTTCTTTTTCCTTGTTTTAAACATTGTACTCTTGGGGTTTTATTTAAGCTTATATTAAGAACTGAATTTTAGTTTTATAAAACTCACAGAGTCTTATCCTGTATAAAGCCTGAATTTAAATGACCATCAGTCATAGAACTGAGTCCCACTTTTTACTGCTGAAAATTATATAACTTTGGGAAAGGTCTGATTTACTATAAACCATGTTCCTCATTAGTAGATGAGACTTTCTGAATGCAAATTATTTAAAAATTGAATAAAATAATCTATTTCATAAACTTTAAAAAAAATAAATAAAAGTAAAAGTAAGCTGGACACTGTTCATAGGAATATTTCCAGGACCTAGGACTCCCATGAAAAACAACTTACAGGAAGAATCAATGTACATTAAAAAAAAAAAAAAAAGAATTTTTATCTTTAAGAACAAGAGGAAAAGAAAAATCTAAAATAAACTTCAAGATAAAGGGAAGTGTTCAAAATTATAAAAGAAGAATCTAATAAGGGAGTAAAAGAACAATGCTTCTGTAAAACACAGATCAAATTAAAAAATTCTGGAAATTAAAAATACAAGGTCTAAAACTAAATATACAGTGGAGAGGTTGAAATGTAGACACAGCTGAAGAGAGAATTGATTAATTAAAACACAAAATCTAGAAAAATCACTCAAAATGCAACCTAGAGAAAATAAGAGAGGAAATAAATGAAAGCAGAATTAAGAGAAATAGTGGATAGTGTGGGAAATTCCGATAGATGGTCAACAGGAATTTCAAAAGAGTAAGAATCAGAAAGATGTAATATTGGAAGACAAAATGGCAGGAAATGTTTTAGAATTGAAAAGAGACCCATGTATAGAATATGAATGGTGTATATACGCCATTTTAGGACGCGCAGCACATACACCATTTTAGTGTGTTTGAATCTTGTTTGTCTCATGTCTACTGTCTCTTTGAGCTACTACTGCAGTGATTGACTTCATTAAGGCAAAACACTTACCTCATCCTCATGCTGCACACTTGTCCCTTGTTATCTTGGCACTTCTGAATTGATATCAAGGTCCAGACGCTACAGTGCCCGTACATGTATACTCCATGAATGAAAGGGAAATAATTCTCCATGGGGTGAATCTCTGACATCAGTTAAGTTGTGTGCTTATCATGAATCAATCTGTGGTGTTTTCATTACTCTAAATCTTTACTGAATTAAAAATTTTATAAACTGATGAAGTATGTGTGAGAAAAAAGAGAATTTTTTAATGAAATTTAAGTAGAATACTTTGATAAGACTAGATGAAAGCAGTTGCTAAAAAAAATTACTGTCAAATGTAGATGAGACAAGCATAAAAAATTGGGGGGGAAAGTTAAAATCTCAAGGGATACAACACTAAGATTGCTTTGCAGGTATCTTTTGTTTGGCTTTCAGGAAATGAAAATTGGAAAACATAGGCAATGCATTATGATCATGATTGAAGAGGAAAAAAAAAAACTTTAGAACCAAGGTTACATTTTAAAAACAAGTCCTTAACCTAACATCAAAATATTGATGAACTAAGACATCCCTGGTGGTCCAGTGGTTAAGAATGTGCCTGCCAATGCAGGGGACATGGGTTCAGTACTTGGGCCAGAAAGACCCCACGTGCCATGGAGCAACTAAACCAATGCACCACAACTACTGAGCCCTGTGCCCTAGAACCCGTGCTCTGCAAGACAAGCCCCCACAGTGAGAATCCCAAGCACTACAACAGATTAGCCTCCACTCATGACAGCAAGAGAAAGCCCACGGGCAGCAGCAAAGACCCAACAAAGGAAAAGATAAATACATTAAATTTTTTTAAAATAATGGTGTAAAAAATAAAATAAAATAAAATAAAATAATGGTGTGTGTATATGTACATCTTTGGGATTTAATACAATATAAAGTAAAATGTTAACAGCATTCTCAATAGCCTTCTATCACATACTACTTCCATTGAAGAAGAAGATCACTCAGTCGTGTCCGACTCTTTGCGACCCCATGGACTGTAGCCTACCAGGCTCCTCTGTTCATGGGATTTTCC
>SJYX01024245.1:285774-306250 GCA_006410675.1 Oreotragus oreotragus | reverse complement strand
AAGAATTTTTATCTTTAAGAACAAGAGGAAAAGAAAAATCTAAAATAAACTTCAAGATAAAGGGAAGTGTTCAAAATTATAAAAGAAGAATCTAATAAGGGAGTAAAAGAACAATGCTTCTGTAAAACACAGATCAAATTAAAAAATTCTGGAAATTAAAAATACAAGGTCTAAAACTAAATATACAGTGGAGAGGTTGAAATGTAGACACAGCTGAAGAGAGAATTGATTAATTAAAACACAAAATCTAGAAAAATCACTCAAAATGCAACCTAGAGAAAATAAGAGAGGAAATAAATGAAAGCAGAATTAAGAGAAATAGTGGATAGTGTGGGAAATTCCGATAGATGGTCAACAGGAATTTCAAAAGAGTAAGAATCAGAAAGATGTAATATTGGAAGACAAAATGGCAGGAAATGTTTTAGAATTGAAAAGAGACCCATGTATAGAATATGAATGGTGTATATACGCCATTTTAGGACGCGCAGCACATACACCATTTTAGTGTGTTTGAATCTTGTTTGTCTCATGTCTACTGTCTCTTTGAGCTACTACTGCAGTGATTGACTTCATTAAGGCAAAACACTTACCTCATCCTCATGCTGCACACTTGTCCCTTGTTATCTTGGCACTTCTGAATTGATATCAAGGTCCAGACGCTACAGTGCCCGTACATGTATACTCCATGAATGAAAGGGAAATAATTCTCCATGGGGTGAATCTCTGACATCAGTTAAGTTGTGTGCTTATCATGAATCAATCTGTGGTGTTTTCATTACTCTAAATCTTTACTGAATTAAAAATTTTATAAACTGATGAAGTATGTGTGAGAAAAAAGAGAATTTTTTAATGAAATTTAAGTAGAATACTTTGATAAGACTAGATGAAAGCAGTTGCTAAAAAAAGTTACTGTCAAATGTAGATGAGACAAGCATAAAAAATTGGGGGGGAAAGTTAAAATCTCAAGGGATACAACACTAAGATTGCTTTGCAGGTATCTTTTGTTTGGCTTTCAGGAAATGAAAATTGGAAAACATAGGCAATGCATTATGATCATGATTGAAGAGGAAAAAAAAAAACTTTAGAACCAAGGTTACATTTTAAAAACAAGTCCTTAACCTAACATCAAAATATTGATGAACTAAGACATCCCTGGTGGTCCAGTGGTTAAGAATGTGCCTGCCAATGCAGGGGACATGGGTTCAGTACTTGGGCCAGAAAGACCCCACGTGCCATGGAGCAACTAAACCAATGCACCACAACTACTGAGCCCTGTGCCCTAGAACCCGTGCTCTGCAAGACAAGCCCCCACAGTGAGAATCCCAAGCACTACAACAGATTAGCCTCCACTCATGACAGCAAGAGAAAGCCCACGGGCAGCAGCAAAGACCCAACAAAGGAAAAGATAAATACATTAAATTTTTTTAAAATAATGGTGTAAAAAATAAAATAAAATAAAATAAAATAATGGTGTGTGTATATGTACATCTTTGGGATTTAATACAATATAAAGTAAAATGTTAACAGCATTCTCAATAGCCTTCTATCACATACTACTTCCATTGAAGAAGAAGATCACTCAGTCGTGTCCGACTCTTTGCGACCCCATGGACTGTAGCCTACCAGGCTCCTCTGTTCATGGGATTTTCCAGGCAATAGTACTGGAGTGGATTGCCATTTCCTTCTCCAGGGACCTCCCCAACCCAGGGACTGAACTCTGGTCTCCCACATTGTAGACAGATGCTTAACCGTCTGAGCCACCAGGGAAGTCCTTACTTATCTTCAAAATGGTATGTTTGTTTCCCAAATCCAACCAATAAACTCAATCCAGTGGTGTAACCAATTCTACATAATTTTACCTAGCTTAATTCTCCAATTTTATTTTCTAATCATATACCTTAACTTTAGGGGCTTCCCTGGTGGCTCAGAGGTTAAAGCGTCTGCCTGCAATGTGTGAGAACTGGGTTCTATCCCTGGGTCGGGAAGATCCCCTGGAGAAGGAAATGGCAACCCACTCCAGTATTCTTGCCTGGAGAATCCCATGAATGGAGGAGCCTGGAGGGCTACAGTCCACGGAGTTGCAAAGAGTTGGACATGACTGAGCGACTTCACTTTCACTTTAGCTCAATTAGACCTGTAATTCTTTGAACACAGGCTCTAATTTTAAGCTCATGCTAGTCTCTTTAACTGGAAGAAAAGGAAGGAGAGAGAGACAGAAAGGAAAGAAGGGAAGGAGGAAGAAAGGGAAATGAAGGAAACATGAAGAAAGGAAGAAAAGGAGGAAGCGAGGGACAGAGACAGGAAGGAAGAGAGGAAGGAAAGGAAGAGAGAAGATAGGGAAGGAAGGAGGCAAAAAGGATTAGCCGGATGAGCTAATTTCATCGCATTACCAACGCTCCCAGGACATCTGTCCTCCCACTCAGCTCAGACTACCCCATTTATTGTTAGTCTCACTCAGTCGCATCTGACTCTTTTCAACCCCATGGACTGTAGCCTGCCAGACCCCTCTGTCCACGGGATTTTCCAGGCAAGAATATTGGAATGGGTAGCTTCCCTTTTCCAGGGGATGGAACCCAGGTCTCCTTCACTGCAGGTAGATTCTTTACTGTCTGAGCCACCAGCAAACCCCATTTATTACATGTATTAAAATTTATGGATTCACAGTAATGGGTTATTAAATGTGGCAAGCATAGGGAATGTGGGCTTCCCAGGTGGCTCAGTGGTGAAGAATCTGTCTGCCAGTACAGGGAACCACAAGAGACGTGAGCTCAATCCCTGGTTCAGCAAGATCTCCTGGAGTAGAAAATGGCAACCCACTCCAGTACTGCCTGGAAAATTCCATGAACAGAGGAGCCTGGCAGGCTACAGTCTGGAGGGGGTCTCAAAGAGTCTGACACAACTGAGCACACACACAGTTACACAGGGAATACACCCACCCATGAAAGAGTATAAATGAAGCCAACCCTGTGGAAGAGAGCAGAATTTAAAAATTTTGTACGTAGAGTAGGTAGCTAACTTTTAAAAGGACAGATGTAAATTTTGAGTGATATAAAGATCTAATGTTCACTTGACTGTTTTATTTTGTAAATTTGCTTCAGTTCACAATCAAAAGAAATTTGTCAATATGTATATCTACAAGATGAGATTAGTTGTGAAGTCAATTAGAGGAAACTAAAGCACCCCGGATTGGAAAGGAAAAGATAGGACCCTCTGTTGGTTAACAGTCAGTTAAGCCCCAACAAGGGAGTTCTAAAACAACTGACTTTGTGATTTCAAAATAATTTCTAACTTAACAAATATTGAAGCTTTTGAATCTCTTCACTTCTTTCTCACTCCTGACCCAAGAGAGTTAATCATTTCGTTAGTTTCCTTTTTTGTGTATGTTACATTTCTCCCTGTAATTTTATTTTTCCATTGATTCAATGAAGTTTTTCTTAAAAGTGACAGAATTATAAAGACTCTAAGTTAGAAAAGACCTTGGGCTATTATCTTCCATTTCACTATTTTCAGACAGCATCACAATAAAGCTATCCCAAGCAGATGAAGAAATATGTTGTTTTTTAACCTCCAGAGAAGATTCTGCAATCTGCTAACACTGACAACTCACACTGTCAGAAAATTCTTCCACATATAATCTAAGTCTCTCATGCTGCTGTTCAAATCAGTTTCCACTTGGCAGAGCTGAGTCAATATTGAGAACAGCTGGTCTTCAGCCTCTATGTAGAAATTCTTCATTTGCTGCCACTGTAATGTAATAAGATTGAATTTTCTGTATAGCTTTGATTTAGTCCTTAGCTTATATCCTTCTCCAAGCTGATTAACCCCTGTTCCCCAACCTACCTGGAGAGTTCATTCAAACTCTGATCTGTACTCCCACTTCACTTTGGAAGCTTCTCTACCAGAACATTATTCCAATTTAGTGCGATTATATGTATACAGGACTATTTCCCCACACCTCCTCTTGCCTTCGGGGAAGGCAATGGCACCCCACCCCAGTACTCTTGCCTGGAAAATCCAATGGACGGAGTAGTCTGGTGGGCTGCAGTCCATGGGGTCGCTAACAGTCGGACAGACTGAGCGACTTCACTTTCACTTTTCTCTTTCATGCATTGGAGAAGGAAATGGCAACCCACTCCGGTGTTCTTGCCTGGAGAATCTCAGGGACGGGGGAGCCTGGTGGGCTGCCGTCTATGGGGTCACACAGAGTCGGACACGACTGAAGTGACTTAGCAGCAGCAGCAGCCTCCTGCCTTATTTGTGTGCCTGTCTCTGTGATTAACGTACACTAGGTCCTCAGTAAATGACTATTGAATGAATCAGTGAATTAATAAAATGGCATCCCAATAAACAGTTTTCTTCCAATGTTTCAGGCAAGGTTGTGGCCATCTTCTGTTAGCTAAGTTTCTTTGTATAACACGTAATATAAACCAACTCTAGCAATAAGAGCAAAAACAGGGAAGCGAAAGCCAGAATGTCTTACAGAATCCAAGAACTAAACCAAGGCTCAGGAAGGATAGGATCTAGGGCAACTCCATGTATTTCTTCTGCAAGAAGTTGTGGGCCTTCCTTTCAGAGCACTACAATGTGTCTCAGCTACCAACAACTTCCAATAACACTGAGGCTCTTCTAGCAACATTTCCATCTCATGGAAGAAATAAGCCCATTGTCTCACTTTAGGTGAGATGACAGACTAGAATCAACAAGCCATGATCCATGGAACTCTTTCCTAACAGTGAGATGGCTGTCGAGACAAGGGCTAAGAGAGCCCCTCTCTGTGTATCTTGGCAGCTCCGCAGAGAAGCGGAACAGTCTAGCCTGTGGAGTTACCACAAGAAGTGCCCACTCAGGCTCGCTGTCACCACTGAATTCTTGTGAGGATGTCACAGGTAAATAAATAAGGTAATTCAACCTTAACCTTTTTTAAAACTATTTTCTTTAGGCCTTCTTACCAAGATTTAAGAAGATAAAAAATTTATATTACTGTGTTACAGTGTAAATTTCCTTTGAATTACGGATCAGTACTTGAGTTAATGATAAATATTATTACAAGGTTTATGGCACACAGAAAAATCTCCCTTTCTGAAATTCGATGCAATTTATGCATCAAGGAATTGGTAGCAGACTTATATGTGAAATACTGATTAGCAAGAAACAAATAGTGGCCAAGGCCACAAACATGCCCCAATTGGCTCAGTATCCCTGCAGTATCTGGTCTTGAACTTCCTTAAGAGCATACCTGTCAAAAAGACCCTAGAAAAGAAGGAGAGGAACAGTGGATCAGCTATATGGCAGTAACACTCTGCAGTGATTCAGGAGTATTCCATTTAAGTCAGATTCTTTCATATCGCTTAGCCCATTTTGTAATTGAGTTAAATAGTTAGAGAGGTGAAAATACGCCACAAATTCTTTCTATCCCCTCTCACAAAGAGGAGGCAGCTTCTTCATTCCCTAAATAGGGGATGGCCTTGAAACTGGGTCTATCTGAATACGGAGGAAGTGACATTGTATGAATTATACGGCTATGCCTCAAGAGACCTTATGAACAAGTCAGATAAGAGGGTAAGAAACCATGTGGAAACTTCCATATTCGGGAGGGTGGAGGATTGCAGAAATAGATAATATACTTTACAAAAACTCACAGCTAATTTCAGACTATAATAAGAAAATAAGGATCCAATAAGCATTTACATTAAATATATATTTTAGTTTAGTTCAGTCGTTCAGCTGTGTCTGACTCTTTGTGACCCCATGGACAGCAGCATGCCAAGTCTCCCTGTCCATCACCAGAGCTTGCTCAGACTCATGTCCCATAAAGTCAGTGATGCCATCCAACCATCTCATCTTATGTCGTCCCCTTCTCCTCCCACCTTCAATCATTCCCAGCATTATGGTCTTTTGCAGTGAGTCAGTTCTTCACATCAGGTGGTCTAAGTATTGGAGCTTCAGCTTCAGCATCAGTCTTTCCAATGAATATTCAGGACTGATTTCCTTTAGGATGGACTGGTTGGATCTCCTTGCAGTCCAAGGGACTCTCAAGAGCCTTCTCCAACACCATAGTTCAAAAGTATCAATTCTTCAGCACTCATTTCTCCTTATAGGCCAACTCTTGCATCCATACATGACTATTGGAAAAACCATAGCTTTGACTAGACAGACCTTTGTCAGCAAAGTACTGTCTCTGCTTTGTAATATGCTATCTAGGTTGATCATAACTTTCCTTCCAAGAAGTAAGTGTCTTTTAATTTCATGGCTGCAAATCACCATCTGCAGTGATTTTGGAGCCCAGAACAAGCCTGTCACTGTTTCCACTGTTTCCCCATCTAATTCCCATGAAGTGATGGGACCAGATGCCATGATCTTCATTTTCGGAATGTTGAGTTTTAAGCCAACTTTTTCACTCTCCTCTTTCACTTTTAAGAGGCTCTTTAGTTCTTCTTCACTTTCTGCCACAAGGGTGGTATCATCTGTATATATGAGGTTATTGATATTTCTCCCAGCAATGTTGATTCCAGCTTGTGCTTCTTCCAGCCCAGTATTTTGCATAATGTACTCTGCATAGAAGTTAAATAAACAGGGTGACAATATGCAGCCTTGACATATTCCTTTCCTGATCTGGAACCAGTCTGTTGTTCTATGTCCAGTTCTAACTGTTGCTTCCTGACCTGCATACATATTTCTCAAGAGGCAGGTCAGGTGGTGTGGTAATCCCCTGTCTTTCAGAATTTTCCACAGTTTATTGTGATCCACNATATGCAGCCTTGACATATTCCTTTCCTGATCTGGAACCAGTCTGTTGTTCTATATCCAGTTCTAACTGTTGCTTCCTGACCTGCATACATATTTCTCAAGAGGCAGGTCAGGTGGTGTGGTAATCCCAGTCTTTGAGAATTTGCCACAGTTTGTTATGATCCACCCAGTCAAAAGCTTTGGCATAGTCAATAGAGCAGAAATAGGTGTTTTTCTGGAACTCTCTTGCTTTTTCAATGATCCAGTGAATGTTGGTAATTTGATCTCTGGTTCCTTTCCTTTTCTAAACCCACCTTGAACATATGGAAGTTCACGATTCATGTACTGTTGAAGCCTAGGTTGGAGAATTTTGAGCATTACTTTATTAGTGTGTGAGATGAGTTCAGTTGTGTGGTAGTTTGCGCATTCTCTGGCAATGACTATCTTTGGGATTGGAATGAAAACTGACCTTTTCCAGTCTTGTGGCCACTGCTGAGTTTTCCAAATTTGCTGACATATTGAGTGCAGCACTTTCACAGCATCATTTTTTAAGACTTGAAATAGTTCAACTGGAATTTCATCGCCTCCACTAGCTTTGCTCGTAGTGATGCTTTCTAGGGCCCACTTGACTTCACATTCCAGGATGTCTGACTCTTGAGTGATCATACCATCGTGATTATCTGGATCATGAAGATCTTTTTTGTATTGTTCTTTTGTGTATTCTTACCATCTCTTCTTAATATCTTCTGCTTCTGTTAGGTCCATACAATTTCTGTCCTTTATTGAGCCCATCTTTGCATGAAATGTCCCCTTGGTATCTCTAATTTCTTGAAGAGATCTCTAGTCTTTACTATTCTATTGTTTTCCTCTATTTCTTTGGACTGATTACTGAGGAAGACTTTCTTATCTTTCCTCGCTATTCTTCGGAACTCTGCATTCAAATGGGTATACCTTTCCTTTTCTCCTTTGCTTTTCACTTCTCTTCTTTTCACAGCTATTTTTAAGGCCTCCTCAGACATTTTGCATTTCTTTTTCTGGGGGATGGTCTTGATCCCTGTCTCCTGTACAATATCATGAACCACATCCATAGTTTTTCAGCCGCTCTATCAGACCTAATCCCTTGAATCTATTTGTCACTTCCACTGTATGATCATAAAGGATTTGATTTACATCCTACCTAAATGATCTAGTAGTTTCCCCTACTTTCTTCAACTTAGATGCTTCAAGATGATGCTTCCATAAGCCTCTTATCCTTCTCCATCAGAGGGCAGACAGACTGAAAACTTTGGAACTCGGAAGGTCATAATGGCTGAAGTCTTACCTATAAGAAATGGGGGACATAAAGCCCTTTGTGCCTGGAAGCCCCACAGGGCCCTGCTTGGTTTCAGTACCTCTTGCTTTTTATTTGTGCTAAGTCGCTTCATTTGTGTCCAACCCTTTGCAACCCTATGGACTGGAGCCCACCAGGCTCCTCTGTTCATGAGATTCTCCAGGCAAGAATACTGGAGTGGGTTGCCATTTTCTGTCCCAGGATATCTTCCTGACCCAGTGATAGAACCTGTGTCTCCTGCAGTGGCAGGCAGATTCTTTACCACTGCGCCACCTGGGAAGCCTTTTATTTGGTATGACACAAATCATAGTCTTCCTTCAGAAATTTTTTATATGTTTTTCTTTACCATAAAATTAATAAGTAAGTTCAGCTTGGTTTCCTAACATTTTCAAATGATGTTCATACTTAAAATGTGGTTAATTCATAATCATTCTTTTCTACGTTATTTAAGATATTCAGACAGCCCATAAAATCTTATTCCAAATGTAAGACCATTTTCAAAAATTCTTGCCTCTCTTTTTGCATCATTTACTGAGAGAATTAAACTTATGTTTTATACGCTTCCAGTTCTGTTCTCCTGAGTGAGTTATCTGAAAGTTAACTGGGTAGTTGAGATCTATGGTCCATCTCCCTGGATATAGAGATTTGGCTTTGTTCCACTTCATCTTCCCTGACGTCCTGATTTGGAGATCTGTCACAAGGCCCTGCTGTGAGAGCGTCTTTATTCTGTTTTCCTTATCTTTACCCAGAGACTTTCAAGAACTCTTTGTTCCTCCTATTTCCATAGTTACTTTGGTATTTGAATATCTTCCTAGGTCTCATCCTGCTAGAAAGAGAAGTTTATGGATGCTTAGCCTGAATATGGAATGAGAGCTGGGATACTTCATAATTAGCACAGAAGCCAGCCTAGGAATTCCCACAGCTGGTCATATCATATACCCTTCTGTACTCATTATTTTTATTATGTTCTTTGGTAATATTCTTCTTCGCAAAGACTAAATGAGTCAGTTTCTTGCCCTGAAAAAAAAATCTTATTCATTTTGTATGGCTCCACCTTTTATTCATTTTTAATCTAATATCTTTATTGTCCTTATTTCCAGTTTCTGATTTTCTCTTCTCCTATAATGATTATTGGGTTTTCTTCCCAGGTGGCTCAGTGGTAAAGAATCTGCCTGCCAGTGCAGGATTAGATCCCTGGGACAGGACGATCCCCTGGAGAAGGAAATGGTAAAACCACTAATCCCATGGACAGAGGAGCTTGGAGGGCTACAGTCGATGGGGTCACAAAAGAGTCAGACACCATTTATCCACTAAACAACAACAACAATAAAATACCTCGCTTACTCTAAATCGAGCCTCTTTTTTTTTTACCTCAGAAAAGAGACAGTAATAACTCTGATGAATAGGAGACAAGAAAAACTAAATTCTATAGAATAAGAGTTGGAACATTATTTTAAGAGATTCCTGCATTCTTACTATTTCTCCAGGCATCAATATACCAGGCACCTCTATTCACATTCACCACTTGCTCTTCCAAAAGAAATAACGCTTTTCTGGAAGGTTGGGGAGAGGGTGGGAGGGAACTCCATGAGAAGACCAAGACACTATTGCCTGAAAATATCAAAAATAAATTATAATCCTTTTTATTTGGAGTTTACATTAGGGAGAGGAGAGAGAAAGCAAAACTTCAAAAAACACTATTGACCACCTTGGCTATACAGTTTACATCTGCCTGCCTCAGTTTCCAAAGTGCTTCATGTAAATTATATGTGAGCTAAGTAGGCAGATAATGAGTTATTGCACATGAAACACTTTAATGATAACACACTGTATACATGCAAGAAATATTTCCATTTTACATGGTAAGCAAATGGTGGTCTCAAAGAAGCTGTGAGACCTGCCTAATCTGATATGGCTGCTCTCCTGACCCCTGGGAACCTCTGCCTCACACCTGTGAGTCTCCTCTGTGCAGATCTCTGACTTGAAAGAGTTCACACATCTGTTATGGGAAAATGCTGCACACAAAAAAGAACAAATCACATCACCACCACCACTATCATCATCATCATTTAGTGCTTGCTTTCTGCCAGGCATTGTTTTACCTGCAATGATTCATCTAATTCCCTCAGTAATCTTGTTAGATAGGCATTGTTTTTATTTTCAATGTAGCATAGAAATAATTAAGATGCAGAGAGGTTTAGCAACTTGATTAAGATCACCAGGAATAGTGAGTGGTAGCACCAGGATTTGAAATCAGAATTGTTTTACCTGCAATGATTCATCTAATTCCCTCAGTAATCTTGTTAGATAGGCATTGTTTTTATTTTCAATGTAGCATAGAAATAATTAAGATGCAGAGAGGTTTAGCAACTTGATTAAGATCACCAGGAATAGTGAGTGGTAGCACCAGGATTTGAAATCAGTTGCCTGGCTCCAGAGTCTATACATCACAGACCACTATACTTCACTGTCTTTCTACAAAACAGTGTATGGAATTCCATATTCAGTATATGAGTGTGGTACAGCATCAGGGAAATTCATGCTGAGAAAAAGAAAGAAAGACAAAGAGAGATGGACAGAACGAGAAAGGAAAGGAATGGAGAGGAAGGAAGGAAGACAAGAATTTGTGTCCCAAAAAATCTAGTATAGAACAGAAATTTAAGTTAAGATTTACTTAACTCAAAAAAAAAACTAAGAAAATGTCATAAGTAAAAAAGAAAAAGAAAGTCTGTACTTGGTATTTTCGGGAACTGCCAATGGAACCATCTGACTAAAACCGAGGATTTAGGTCAAGGCGTAATAGAAATGAATACTGGAGTGCTAGGTATGAATAAGCTGCGACTGGTCTATAATAAAAAGCTAACTTTAGGACTCAGTAATAAACAATAGGAGACCAAAATGGCTTCTTAGCAAGAGGCTAAAGTCCTCGAAAATCTGTTTTTCTGTGATAAACAGAATCGATTAGGGAGGGGAAGACACAAGACCTGTGGGGGTGAGTTAAGCAGCTCTTAGACTGGCCCCTGGAGGTCACAAGGGCTTGAACTGGAACAATGCGAAGAAGAAGGGAAGAGCAGAGAAGCCCAGTGGAATCACTCACAGAAGCTTCACAGGTTCTGGTGACTGACAGGAGAAAACGGGGGTCGCAGAGCCGACTCGACACTTCCGAGCCTGTGAGAACGAGAAACTGATAAATGCCTTTCATGAGAACAGGGTGTTCATAAGGGAACTGAGTTGGAGACACATTTGATTTGGACATAGTAGATTTGGGGTGACAGGGTAACATCGAAGGGGAAGCATCAAGGAGTCGATCAGCAAGTATCTATTGAGCCCCTACTTTGTGTTAAGGCCATGTGCTGGTGCCTGGGGCTACTGCTGTGCCAAGACAGACAAAGTCTCTATGCTTGTGGAGCTTGGGGTAGAACCTGGACAGACAGTAGACTAGGCAGACTTGAAGAAAAGTCAGGGAAGAGATCAAGATTTCAAAACTCCCTATCCAAAGTGGTGACTAGAACCAAGATGCTGTCCTATACTCTTTCTCTCTCTGGCTCTTGTGTTTTTTTAACCTTCTAAGAGATTCTTAGAAAAGACCCTGATGCTGAGAAAGACTGAAGGCAAAAGGAGATGGGGGCAGCAAAGGATGAGACGATTAGATAGCATCACTGACTCAATGGACATAAATACGAATCTGAAAAAACTCTGGGAGATAGTGGAGGAGAGAGGAGCCTGGCATGCTACAGTTAGTCCATGAGAATACAAAGAGCTGGACACGATTTAGCAACTGAACAACAAAAGAGATTCAGTTATTGCTATTGGGGCTCTCACCCATCAGTTGAATTACTGTTAAGAGTTGTTTTTCTTTACAGAGAATTAAATTTTTTAAATGCTTACTTAGGAACCCAAAGAGGCAGGGAGGTATTCCAGGTCAAGAACTTGCTTGAGTTTGCTACATCCTACAAATAGGGATGATCAAGCTCCCATCACAGCCAGCATCAAACAAGAAGAGAAGAATAAAAAAAAAAAAAAATGTAAAAGAGACCATTTATTTTTAAATTCTACACAGCCATCTATTTGCTGATAAATGAGCTATGGCCCCTAATGCTGCCCACACAGTCCCCAGGCCAGTGATGACTGTCTGCAGCTCATATCTGTGCATATCATTAGACCATGTGCTTTCTTAATTACACAGCAAAGAAATCAAGATCTTGATCATTTTTGATATATAGGTCAAAGGTTGGAAATGGTGCCCAAGGGTTGGATTGGCCCATAGGCCTGTTTTGTTTGGCCTGCACAGTGTTTGCTTATTTTTTTTTTGTAGTTTGGGTCAATATTTAAAATTAGGTTTTGAATTTAGAGGTTATACACAAGACTCAGGATTTCCAGATGCTCTAGAAAAATCAGAGTACCTGTCAACAATGGGTTAGCTTTTCTGGTTGACAATATTGGAACAGAATTAAGTCAGATCTGTTCTTTTGGACACAGCTCATACCTTCACACAAGAAATCAGTTCAGTTCAGTTCAGTCACTCAGTCGTGTCCGACGCTTTGCGACCCCATAAATCGCAGCATGCCAGGCCTCCCTGTCCATCACCAACTCCTGGAATTCACTCAGATTCATGTCCATCGAGTCCGTGATGCCATCCANGTTGCTTCCTGACCTGCATACAGATTTCTCTAGAGGCAGGTCAGGTGATCTGATATTCCCATCTCTTTCAGAATTTTCCACAGTTTATTGTGATCCACACAGTCAAAGGCTTTGGCATAGTCAATAAAGCAGAAATAGATGTTTTTCTGGAACTCTCTTGCTTTTTCCATGATCCAGCGGATGTTGGCAATTTGATCTCTGGTTCCTCTGCTTTTTCTAAAACCAGCTTGAGCAACCTCTCAAATGTGTAGATCTCTGGGGAAGTTCAGCAAAGGCCCTTGTCTGCAGGAGATAGTAGATCAGAAGACTGTGACCCCATCCTAAACTGATATATTAGGAGGAATAAAAATGAAGGAGTTAACCAATAACAAATAAGGGGCTCTTTCAGGAGAAAGGGGCTTTGGTCATTAACAGTGAGACCTTAAGCAAATAATTTATATTTTCTAAAACTTAGGTTTCTAATTTGTAAAATGAAATTAATAGAATTTATCCCCCAAAATTGTTGATTCCATTTAATGAGGTCCTGTTACATAAAACCTTTAGTACAGTGCTTAGCTTCAGGTACAAATACAAGCTGATTTTTCTATGTATTTTATTCATGCATGTTTATCGTGCACCTCTTGGGACACACACACTCCCTGCCCGCCCCCACCCAGAGAGTGAAAAAGCTGGCTCAAATCTCAACATTCGAAAAACTAACAACACTGCATCCAGTCCCATCACTTCATGGAAAATAGATGGGGAAATAATGGAAACAGTGACAGACTATTTTCTTGGGCTCCAAAATCACTGCAGATGGTGACTGCAGCCATGAAATTAAAAGACACGTACTCCTTGGAAGAAAAGCTATGACAAACATAGACAGTGATTAAAAAGCAGAGACATTACTTTGCCAACAAAGGTCTGTCTAGTCAAGGCTATGGTTTTTCCAGTGGTCATGTATGGATGTGAGAGTTGGACTGTGAAGAAAGCTGATCACTGAAGAATCGATGCTTTGAACTGTGGTGTTGGAGAAGACTCTTGAGAGTCCCTTGGAATGCAAGGAGATCCAACCAGTCCATCCTAAAGGAAATCAGTCCTGAATATTCATTGGAAGGACTGATGCTAAAGCTGAAACTCCAGTACTTTGGCCACCTGATCCAAAGAGCTGAAACTGGAAAAAACTCTGATGCTGGGAAGGACTGAAGGCAGGAGGAAAAGGGGACAACAGAGGATGAGATAGTTGGATGGCATCACTGACTCGATGGACATGAGTTTGAGCAAGCTCAGGAGTTGATAATGGACAAGGAAGCCTGGCATGCTACAGTGCATGGGGTCACAAATGGTTGGACACCACTGAGCGACTGAACTGAACTGACTGTTACATCAGAAATAAATAAGAATAAACATTGTTCATGCCCTTGGGGAATTCCCTAGTAAGAAATCAAAGAGTTCAAGAAAAAAAGGATTAGCAAGAGAAAAGAGTTTCTGAAGTGGACAAAACCATCTCAGATGAAAAATTAGAAATAAACAACTGGAAAGAAGCAAAAGAGGCTCAAGACCAGAGTCAAGAAGATTGTATATGGGAAAATATCACAAAAGGTGAAAGTGAAAGAATATTTTAGATTATGTTGAATTGGGGATTTCTAGAAAGGAAGAATGTTTTAGATCATGTTAAATTTGGAATTTCTAGAAAGAAACAATATTCTTGCTCCACAAAATATTGTCTTCAAACAATAACTCTGTGACAACTAACCCCTATAGCACTTGCTACATATCAATCACCATTCCTAGTGATTTGAATATATATATATTTGTGTGTGTGTGTGTGTGTGTATTAGTTTATTTACTTTGCAGAACAACTTTTCAGATAAGTTCTATGTTTACCTTTTACAAATGAATAAATAACAGCCCACAGAGGTCAATAATTTGTCCAAGGTTATTCTGCTATTAAATGGTGGGTCTAAAATTTATAACCAAACTAGGCATGTCCATAATCCATGCTCCTAAGAGAATCTGGAAGTAGATCCTGGAAGAAGGGAGGTATTTTCATAGCAGAAACCCTTCCAAGAGAGAAAGAAAATGTGGTCTAACACATCAACCCAATGTGCTGTTCTCCTGGGATACGTATGCAGGTAACTTCATGGAATATGTCCTTACACTTTTTCTGATCAACTTTGCCAACAGGAAAGCTTGGCTTTAGTGCCAAACCATGCTTTTGAAGGTCTGAGGAAGAATGAAGGGAAGAAGATCTGACTTGGGGCATGTCTAGGAGCAAGCACACCATCTCTGCTTTCCAGCTGAGTGCTAAAATTTTAGGAGGGAAAGCTGGATTTGGAAAGTGAATGACTGACCATATAAACAATGTCATAGGATGGGATTTGGGTTGCTATCACACTGTAGATATGGCCATGAAGAGACCTTCTCAGAGTAGGAACACGTTACTAGCTCAGGGAAGCAAGAGATTTTCAATGGCTTTCCAGATGGATCCTGAATATGTGTCATGATTCAGTTACATACCAAATCGATACCAGGAAATCCACAAACACACAAAAGTCAATAATAATACTAGGATAATTTTACTGAGTACTTATTCTGTGTCAGATATAGTCCCAAGTGCTTTCCATGCAGTATGTAATTTAGCCTCACAACTCTGAGAGGGGCAGTATTATTTTCATTTTATGGATGAAGAAACTGAGACACAATTGCCTCCACAGCTAATAAGGTCCGATATTAGAGTTTGAACCCAAGTAGCCTGACCTGAAGCCCATATTAACCACAATTTATTACAGGTACACATGTAATCTTGATTTCTAAATACCTTTTAACTAAACTAATATTTTTCACTTAACTCACAGCACATTTCAGGAAATGGCAACCCACTCCAGTGTTCTTGCCTGGAGAATCCCAGGGACAGGGGAGACTGGTGGACTGCCGTCTCTGGGGTCACGCAGAGTCGGACACGACTGAAGCAACTTAGTAAGCCAAACTTGTCGTCTTAACCTCAGAAGGGCTCCTAAGATTTCTNAATGGCAACCCACTCCAGTGTTCTTGCCTGGAGAATCCCAGGGACAGGGGAGACTGGTGGACTGCCGTCTCTGGGGTCACGCAGAGTCGGACACGACTGAAGCAACTTAGTAAGCCAAACTTGTCGTCTTAACCTCAGAAGGGCTCCTAAGATTTCTCTCCTGCTAATCCGGGCTAGCCCTAAATTTTCTTTTATTTTAAGAATAATATACAGATTTTAAATGTAGGTATAGTGCTTCCCTGGTGGCTCAGTGGTAAAGAATCCACCTGCCAATGCCGGAGTCATGGATTCAGTCCCTGGTCCAGGAGGATCCCACATGCCACAGAGTAACTTGGCCTGTGGGCCACAGCTACTGGGCCTGTGCTCTAGAGCCCGGGAGCTGCACACTACTATGGACTGTCTATGAACTGCCGCTGTTAAAGCCCACGCTCCCCTGGCCCGTGCTCGACAACAAGAGAAACCGCTGCGCTGACAAGCCCATGCGCCACAGCTGCAGAGTAGCCCTTGCTCCCCACAACTAGAGAAAAGCCCACGCGCCAGTGAAGACCCAGCATAGCCAAGAAAATAAAATGAATATTAAACTTTTAAATAAAATAAATAGAATTTAGGCATAGACCTAGATAGCAATGTAATTAATACTAGTTCCTGGACTTATTGAGAATGAAATAAGTATTTGAAGTTTGACCTGGTGAGCAAACACATCTTTAAGTCTATAAAGATTAAGTAATGATGTTTTCTTTTTATGTGGAGTAATTCTCTGTCAATTAAGTGGCATAATAAGATAGTGAGTCTATAACATACTTAGCAGACCAAAGTTGAATAAAATCTTACCCATGAAAAACTAAAATCTCTTCACTAAAGTCATATAGCGGTTCACCACTAGATGGAGCAACTAAATTTTCTATTTTTTCACTAATGGCAAACCTTCAAGCTTGTTTTGAATTTAGTCCTGATTTTAGGTTACTTATGAACTGTCCTCTTTTTCCTTATCAGATGTTTTGACATTTATTTATAGTCTCTAGTAGAGAAAATTTAATAAAACAGCATTGCTATTTAGTGTATCTGATGCTTGTAAACTTAAAGCTGTGTGAGAAAAAACTGGTCAGACAAAAGTTCATAATTTCAAAGAAAATACATAAGAAATTCAACTTAAACAGATTTTAATATGCTTAACAACTACTTGAGCTGCCCTCCTGTCTGTAATCTCCTACCAAACAATGTGCCTCATCCAGTCAAACCAAGCAAAAAATACCTCTGACCCACTAGAACAAATTTCACAGAGTTGGTTTTCAGATGGCTTCATGTACTGACGGTTTTGTATGTGTATTAAACAATATAAGCACTGGCTGAAGAGCCAGGATGCTGTTTGATAGTGCGCATAGGAAACACAACAGTTTAGGGATAATGATTTCTGTGTAATTGAGGGTCATTTTCCTAGACAATGTGTATTATACTTTTCCCACTAAAAGCCAGAGCAATCATCATTCATTTAATAGATATTTATGGAGAGATTTCTAGGTGCTGGGCATCATAGTCTCTATGACTTTCATCTCAGAGACAGAACCTTGTCTCAGAATTGGGCTGAGCTGACTGTGCGCTGGAAATTTCAGCATTCATGGGTTTGTTCTGGAAAAACAAGGAGAGATAACCAGAATGGATGAAACAAAACTGCTGAAGTTTGTGAAAACCAGGACTGATGGAAGAAGGACAAAGACATGTCTTCGTCCACAAATGATTAAGGATGTTACCATTTCCTGAACATAGGATATAGATATCAACATCAAGCCCCCACAGAACATTATTCTGAGCATCAGTGTTAAGATAGCTACTCATAATATATGTGCTCATATTTCAGACTGAGCCATTTTCATATAATTTTGTGTTGTCATCATAAATACCTGAATTAGAGAATGCTTTTGTATATAACATTAAAATTCTCTCTGGACCTATTATAAGGGTCAAGTTTCTGTTGATCAGAAAAAGCAGGTCAGGTAAGCAGCCCCTCTTAGCAGAATGCTGCTGCTGCTAAGTCGCTTCAGTTGTGTCCAACTCTGTGCGACCCCATAGACGGCAGCCCACCAGGCTCCTCTGTCCCTGGGATTCTCCAGGCAAGAATACAGGAGTAGGTTGCCATTTCCTTCTCCAATGCATGAAAGTGGAAAGTGAAAGTGAAGTCGCTCAGTCATGTCTGACTCTTCGCAACCCCATGAACTGCAGCCTCCAGGCTCCTCCATCCATGGAATTTTCCAGGCAAGAGTACTGGAGTGGGCTGCCATTGCCTTCTCCATTAACAGAATGATACCTCATTAACGCTTTTTCCTGCCCGAATAGGCCAGCTGCACTAATGCTGGCTTTCCTCATAAGCTAGTTGGGTTAGGCATTCACTCACAGACCATTTCATTTTATCTTATTTAGAGTTTGAATAAGCCTGATTATCTGGTTTCCTAGTCCTTAGCAGATTTGAAATAACAAACAAGAAAGAGAATGACAATAACAAACATTTATTGAGCATCCATTATTTTCCAGGCATTGTTCTAAGCAGTTTTATTTCACTTAATCTTCATGACAACTTCATGAGGTTGGTGCTATTATTATCTGCCACTTCATTCAGGAGGAAACTGAAGAGCAGAAAGGTTAAGTAACTTGCCCAGGGTTTCCTGCTCTTACAAAACACATCTGAGATTTCTACCCAAACAGCCTGGCTCCACATTTACTCTCAAGTCCACTACCTCTACTGTGAAGAAGGGATAGTAGCTGGCAGGCCTTAAGACAGCAGCAAGAAATGGCTTGACAGCAGGGGAAGAGAGGACATTTGAAAGGCAGCTGAACTGATTTAAAATTCACAGTAACCTTGGATCATTTAAAACACCAGAAAACTGCTCTTTAATTACATGTTTTCTGGATTTTTTTCAAGATACTTCAGATTTTAAGTATTTATTCCCATAATCTCCATAGTGACACTCAAAATGTTCCCACTGTTTTTCCTAATTTTCAATTAAAAAAATAGTTAACTACACACAAAACTTTCTTAGCAGTAAGTGCAATCAATGATGTAGCTCAGAGATCATGAGAGTCAGTGTCTGAATGTGCCTGTGTCCTGAAGGAAATATCACTGATCCAAGTTCTCTGAAAGTTATTTGTGTTCTGAGTACTAGGGCCCATGATTAGGGGCCAGGATTTCTATAAATGGGGGCCTAGGGTGTATGCAGATGGCCTCTGCTAAGGGGAAAGCTTAGAGAGAAGCCACCACAAATCTTATTCAGGTGGCAGGGCATGTGCCCCACCCCACTTGTAGAGCTAGTTACTGGACATGCAAGTGTACATACTAAAAAACTAGTTCTCACAGCCAGCCAGTCCTGTGACTCAGCCGAAGACAGGAAAGCTGCTGGAATACAGACCCTATCCATAAGGCACGTGAACACGACGGAACACTGGGGTACTACTGCCTGCTTCCCCTGGAATCAACATCCCGAGCTAACTTTTTGGGGTATGTCTCCCCATTTTCCTAGGAAGGAAAAACTAGAAAATCTTTGGGGGGATTCGGTCAACCCACTATTGCTGCTTAGTAAGTCATGTCTGACTCTGTTTATGACCTCATGGACTGGAGCCTTCAAGGCTCCTCTGTCCATAAGACTTCCCAGGCAAGAATACTAGAGTGGGCTGCCATTTACTTCTCCAGGGGATCTTTCCATCCCAGGCATTGAACCTGCATCTCCTTCACTGGCAGGTGGATTCTTTACCACTGAGCCACCAGGGAAGCCTGTTAACTTCCTATAGGAAGACAAAAACAGAATAAAATAAAAAGCTCAGCGTATAAATTATGCTAAGAAAGTGGAGTAGGTACAAGGATGGGTCCACGTTTTATGATGCGTGATGCTAGACAGGGGATCTTTCCATCCCAGGCATTGAACCTGCATCTCCTTCACTGGCAGGTGGATTCTTTACCACTGAGCCACCAGGGAAGCCTGTTAACTTCCTATAGGAAGACAAAAACAGAATAAAATAAAAAGCTCAGCGTATAAATTATGCTAAGAAAGTGGAGTAGGTACAAGGATGGGTCCACGTTTTATGATGCGTGATGCTAGCACTATTTGGGAGTATCTTTTAAGAAAAGGAATAAAAACTTGAGTTCAAAACAGGGTCAAAAATGAATATTCATATAGAATAAGAACAGAAATTACAATAAATTGCAAATTTTTAAAAGCTGAAAAATATCACAAACTTCCCTAAATCCAGAAATGTAACATTTTATTAATTAATTTTATGATAATGTAAAATAGTTTTCTATATTTTTGGCTACAATGATTTTATAAAATAATCTATAAAAGAAATTAAAAGATAATTCATCTTTCCTCTAGAATGATTGATCAAAGATTTTTAGTTCCCTGACCAGGGATCAAAGCGGTGCTCCCTACTTAGGGAGTGCACAGTCTTAAACACTGGACCACCAAGAAAGTCCGCAAAGTTTTTTTATTATTATATTATTACCAATAGATTAGAAAAGTTTCTTCCAGGTTCACAGTTCACTATTTCCAATGTCATTTTTAGGACTGCTGTCAAACTCTGAGAATGTCGAATTTCTATTATAAATCAACTACAAGATTTTAGGGCAATTCAAGTTTTTTTGGCAAGAACTATGATCTCAAAAACGACAGAATGATCTCTGTTTGTTTCCAAGGCAAACCATTCAATATCACAGTTATCCAAGTCTATGCCCCAACCAGTAATGCTGAAGAAGCTGAAGTTGAACGGTTTTATGAAGACCTACAAGA
>SJYX01024245.1:234667-269330 GCA_006410675.1 Oreotragus oreotragus | reverse complement strand
GTGCAGCACTTTCACAGCATCATCTTCCAGGATTTGAAACAGCTCAACGGGAATTCCATCACCTCCACTAGCTTTGTTCTTAGTGATGCTTTCTAAGGCCCACTTGACTTCACATTCCAAGATGTCTGGCTCTAGATTAGTGATCACATCCTCATGATTATCTGGGTCGTGAAGATCTTTTCTGTACAGTTCTTCTGTGTATTCTTGCCACCTCTTCTTAATATCTTCTGCTTCTGTTAGGTCCATACCATTTCTATCCTTTATCGAGCCCATCTTTGCATGAAATGTTCCCTTGGTATCTCTAATTCTCTTGAAGAGATCTCTAGCAGGCAGATTCTCTACCACTGAGCCACCAGGGGTGGAAATGGCAGCCCACTCCAGTACTCTCGCCTGGAAAATCCCATGGATGGAGGAAATTGGCAGGCTACAATCCATGGAGTCACAAAGAGTTGGACACGACTGAGCGACTTCACTTTAGTGGAAGTAAAAAGATGTATTACAAGGAAGTGAGGCTAGAGACCGGGAAGCCTTTTAGAAGGCAATTGCAGAAGCCCAGAGGTGACAACAAGCATCTGAGAGAAGATCCTAAGGCAATGGCCATGAGGATGATGAGAGGATTAATCTGAGATAAAGACTAGGTTTGACATGAATAGTACTAGATGAGAGATAAAACACAGAACTGAGGAGGCCTTACAAATCGCTGTGAAAAGAAGGGAAGCAAAAAGCAAAGGAGAAAAGGAAAGATACACCCATTTGAATGCAGAANCAGGCTCCTCTGTCCATGGGATTTTCCAGGCAATAGTACTGGAGTGGATTGCCATTTCCTTCTCCAGGAGCAGATCTTCCCGACCCAGGGATCGAACCCTGGTCTCCCGCATTGTAGGCAGATGCTTTACCATCTGAGCCACCAGGGAAGCCTATGACTATGTTAAGTAACAATCAAAGAAGAATTAAGGTTGTTATTTAGCAGATCTTGATAGAGAGATCTTCCTGGATTATCTAGGTGGGTCTAATGTAATCACAAAGGACCTTAAATGTAGAAGAGGGAGGCAGAAGAGTCCGTCAGGGAAAAAAGGCACAAAGAGATGCAATGTTGCTGGCTTTGCAGATCCTGACTTGAGACCACCAGCCAAGGACTGTTGGCAGCTCTGGAAGCTGGAAAGAACAAGAACACGGATTCTCTCCTGGAGCCTCAGCAGCCTGCTGACAACTTCATTTTATCCCAGTGAGACCCATGCTTGACTTTAATTTATGAAACTATAAGATATTAATTTGTGTTGCTCAAGTCAAGTTTGTGTAATTTGTCACAGTAGCAATAGAAAATATACATTGTGCTGTCAAATTTATAGATCTTTGCTAATCAAAAGTGATAAATATTATCTCAGCATAGTTTTAACGTACATTTCCCTGATTATGAATAAAATTGAGCTGCTTTTTATACATTTATTTTCTTTTCTGTGACTGATGTACTTTTATGTTGATTGTTTTCACTTTATCAAAATCCAGGAGTATTTTATAAGTTGAGATCAGTTTTTTTTCTGTGATATGAATTGCAAATGATTTTCCCTAAGTTATCATTGTCTTTGACTTTGTTATGGCCTTAATTTTTGTAGCTTTTTATTCCCTACAGGATTTAATTTTTATTTAGCAGGATGTATCAATCTTCTCTGTCTTCTAGTTTTGAAATGAAAAAGACCTTTTAAAATATCAAGTTTATAATAATAATTCTTATTATAATAATAATTCTTCCATATTTTCCTTTAGTATTTTAATTAATTATTTTTAATTACTTAAATCTTAGGATCCATTTGGAATTCAGAAGGCAAAGCTATTATTTGAAAGTTTGCTTTTCCTATGCTGATTTGGGATGACTCTTATTATAATGTAAATTCCTGTATGCATTTTAATGTACTTCTTGACTTTCTATTCTGTTCCATTAGTCTACTTATGTACCAAAACAGCATCTTTTAAATTATTGAGATTTATGTTTTAATGTCTAATAGGGTTATTTGCTCCTCTTTTCACAGAGCTTCCTTAACTTTTCTAATTTTGTTTTTCTCCATGTGAACTTTATAATTAGGCTCTCTAAGTCAAAAAAAGAAAAAAAGAAAAGAGAAAGAGATAGAAAAGCAGAAAACTCTTCTGGTATATTTACTGATTGGGTTCATATTAGTTGCATTTACAAATTAATGTACTTTCATTTGTTCAATAAAAATACTTTATTTGATATTTTTCTTTATTGTTTAATTTTTGTTTATGTTAGAACTGGACATGGAGGAACAGACTGGTTCCAAATAGGAAAAGGAGTACTTCAAGGCTGTATACTGTCACCCTGCATACTTAACTTCTGTGCAGAGTACATCATGAGAAATGCTGGGCTGGAGGAAGCACAAGTTGGAATCAAGATTTCCGGGAGAAATACCAATAACCTCAGTGGAATACCAGACCACCTGACCTGCCTCTTGAGAAACCTATATGCAGGTCAGGAGACAGCAGTTAGAACTGGACATGGAACAACAGACTGGTTCCAAATAGGGAAAGGAGTACGTCAAGGCTGTATATTGTCACCCTGCTTATTTAACTTATATGCAGAGTACATCATGAGAAATGCTGGGCTGGAAGAAGCACAAGCCAGAATTAAGATTGCAGGGAGAAATATCAGTAACCTCAGATATGCAGATGACGCCACCCTTATGGCAGAAAGTGAAGAGGAACTAAAAACCCTCTTGATGAAAGTGAAAGAGGAGAGTGAAAAATTTGGCTTAAAGCTCAACATTCAGAAAATGAAGATCATGGCATCCAGTCCCATCACTTCATGGGAAATAGATGGGGAAACAGTGGTGAATTTATTTTGGGGGGCTCCAGAATCATTGCAAATGGTGATTGCAGCCATGAAATTAAAAGACGCTTACTCCTTGGAAGAAAAGCTATGACCAACCTAGACAGTGTACTGAAAAGCAGAGACATTACTTTGCCAACAAAGGTCCATCTAGTCAAGGCTATGGTTTTTTCCAGTGGACATGTATGGATGTGAGAGTTGGACTATATAGAAAGCTGAGCACCGAAGAATTGATGCTTTTGAACTGTGGTGTTGGAGAAGACTCTTGAGAGTCCCTTGGACTGCAAGGAGATCCAACCAATCCATCCTAAAGGAGATCAGTCCTGGGTGTTCATTGGAAGGACTGATGCTGAAATTGAATTCCCCATACTTTGGCCACCTCATACAAAGAGCTGACTCATTTCAAAAGACCCTGATGCTGGGAAAGATTGAGGGCAAGAGGAGAAGGGGATGACAGAGGATGAGATGGTTGGTTGGCATCACCAACTCAATGGAGATGTGTTTGTGTAGACTCCGGTAGTTGATGATGGATAGGGAGGCCTGGCATGCTGCAGTTCATGGGGTCACAAAGAGTCGGACATGACTAAGCAACTGAATGGAACTGAACTGAGGATAATTCTAAGTTTTCTGGCTTGACCAATTATGTGGCTAGTGGTATTAATAACGAAAGTAGATAATATAGAAGGAAATGTAGATTTGAACAAAAACAATAAAATGAGCTTGGTTGAAGATAAATGGGGTTTGAGGTAGAACTACTTGGTTGTTCCTTAGAAATATTGTGATTAGGACAAAGATAAGAGCAGGATAAACATATGCATAAGTAAGTAAGTGTTAGCTGCTCAATCGTGCCCGACCCTTTGTGACCCCATAGACTACAGCCCACCAGGCTCTCCTGTCCATGAGATTTTCCAGGCAAGGATACTGGAGTGGGTTGCCATTTCCTTCTCCAGGGGATCTTCTTAACCCAGGGATTGAGCCCATATCTCCTGCACTGCAGGAAGATTCTTTACCAACTGAGCTATAAGGGAAGCCTAATTATGCATAAGTGATAATCTAATTAACAGGAGTTGATGAATTGGCTCAGGTGTGAAACACTGATTTTTAGCCATTTCCCAGGCCAACATACCTGCATGATATATCACAGCCCCATTGGTGACTGTGGCAATAGTGGCTTTATAGTTACGTGATCTTAGCACTCTCTCCTTTGCATGTTGAGAAAGAAAGTGACAGAATCCTTAAGAATGGATATATTAAAGCACTACTGCTTAAACTCAATGTGTACAGATCACCCAGTAAGCTTGCTAGAAGGAAGATGCCTAGACTCACCCCCAGAGACTTGGATTCAGGGTGTAAGACTCAGGACTACACCTGTTTAAAAAGTAACTTCTACTATGTTGTATACACACTGAGGTTTGAGAGGTTTTAATAAAAAGAAAGAAGAAAAGGTAGTCAGAAGTTTGCACATGTGAATTTTATCTTTAAAATGACCATGTGTTTTGCTTGAATCCGATTATTCTTTTTGTTCGTTTTAAGATTCACGGTTTTAGTCAAAATCTAGAAACTGTTTTTCCTAGAAAAGTTTGTAACAAACAAATTTTCCTGCTTTGAGTCATAGCAGCATGATTCCAAAGACTTAACAAGGAAAAAACCTAAAGTTAAAAACAAAACAAGCAGTGAAAAGCAGCTGGTTTATAAAATCTGGAAATTTCTAATTTAAAATTTTAGACTCATTATGCTTAATGGAAAGGGTGCTGGACTGAAATTCAGAAAACCTGCATTATTTGGTATTAGTATTAACCTTGAACAAGTCCTTGGAAGTTTCTAGGCCTTCATTTTCCCATTTACCACAAGATGACCTTACATTGGGAAATCTCATAAGATTCTAGATAAAGATGAAGTGTGATCTTTTAACTTGTATAGTAGGTTGAGTCAAGTAAAAATGATATTATTATTTAACCATTTTGACCTACAAAAAATGGCAATTTTGTGTTTTAGCGTATCTAGGATCAAGTGGGAGGAGGGCATGGAAACCCACTCCAGTGTTTTTGCCTGGAGATTTCCCATGGACAGAGGAACCTGGCAGGCTACAGTCCATGCGGCGGCAAGGAGTCAGACATGACCGAGCAACCAAGCACAGCACAGGACAGCACCTGATTGAGCTGACCCACTAGGTAAGAGCATCCCAGGGACTCTATATCACCCCATCTGACAGTCACAGTTTGCTTTCTGTTCTCCAGCTACAAGTAGTCTTTCTCTATGGCCACAAGCAGAGCAGACACACATTTCTACCCTTCAAGTTCTGTGATTTCAAATTGAATACTCCTGAAGAAGGATTCAGATTATCATGGCTTGGATCATACCTTCACTTCAGCCAAATGCCACAGTCAGGGTACCATTTCTGGATGGAAATGGATCACTTTCCTGTCCTAGTGACCAGAGGTATAGAATATCATGAATGGCTGCTGTTAGTCCCCTAAAAGAGGTGTGGTACTGAACAGACAAAAACTAGATATCCTCTACATGTCTGTATGGCTCTGGGTGGGTGTGTCATGACTTAAACCATACTTTATGCATTGAAAGTAGACATTATGAACAAACCAGCCAGAAGGAAGATGATTTGGATTCAAAATCTTTATGACTTGGGAAGTTATTTCCTTCTTTTGAATCTGTTTCCTCATCTGAAAAAAAAATTATAAATACCTCAAAGGTTTATTATGGGATTATATGACAGCATGTATATGAAAATTTTCATGTATATGACATTATAAAATATCGTACAACTTAAAGAATCTTTCATTCAATCAACTATTGAGTACCTACTAAGGGCTGTGAACCTTGTTAGGTGTTGGGAACATAAAGATGAATACAATATGATATTTTTGCCCTCTGTAACATCACAATAGATTAATATAACATCCAGTATTTACCTCAGTGCATCTTTTAAAATATTTTAAATAGATCAAGTGCTTGACGAGTTGAGTCAAAGAGTACAGTAGTTTAACAAATGCATGCGTGCATGTTCAGTCGCTTCAGTCGTGTCCGACTCTTTGCAACCCTATGGACTGTAGCCCATCAGACTCCTCTGTCCATGGGATTCTCCAAGCAAGAATACTGAAGTGGGTCGCCATTCCCTCGTTCAGGGGAACTTCCGCACCCAGGGATTGAATCTGCATCTCTTATGTCTCCTGCATTGACAGGCGGGTTCTTTGCCAGCAGCGCCACCTAGGAAGACCTTAACAAATGCAGGAGTAGGCAAGATACTACAGAATAGAGATACTACTAAAATTTTGAGTATAAAATTAATTTCTTCAAAGCAAATCTTTCACTTGATCTACCTATATTGACAAGACTTTATTTGGTTCTGTTCACCTCTTGAGCCGGAGAAGGCAATGGCACCCCACTCCAGTACTCTTGCCTGGAAAATCCCATGGACGGAGGAGCCTGGTGGGCTGCAGTCCATGGGGTCGTGAAAAGTCAGACAGGACTGAGCGACTTAACTTTCACTTTTCACTTTCATGCATTGGAGAAGGAGATGGCAACCCACTCCAGTGTTGTTGCCTGGAACAGTCGTTCGGACATAACTGAAGCGACTTAGCAGAAGCAGCAGCAGCACCTCTTCAGCAAATGATTAATTTCCTCAAGATTAACATTTATTGCCTCAAAACTGGCTTTTATTCATAAACAATCATATAGCTAGTATTCTATTCTGTGTCTTATCTCTATACACACTTAGCCTGAATACAACAATTCTTGCCACATAGTCTCTCACACACACTATTTCCAAACTCTTTCCTAAACAAATCAATTTTGAACTTGATTTGTGCTAGTTTTATTTTTATCTTTTCTTGGTACAATTCTCTTATTAAATTGTATCGTCTCACTTAAGCTCATGCTTTGGGGAAAGGTTGATAAAACTGAGACTTGTCTATAAAATGATCTTACAATTGTCCTGCCATTTGGAATCTAAAATTACCAATATCACTCCGGGCAGTCAAACATTTCTCATAGTGGTCTACATTCTCATCATTATGAAATATATTTTGAAACATGACTCATTCAAAATGTTAACAAGATTAAATAATAAATTACAAGAAACTTTTCAGGAACTTCCTGCTAAAAAAATATTTGCTTGCTCTGCACACAGTTTATATGACAATCACATATTTATTCAGCATGAACTGGCCACACGGCTATGAGTTCCTTTCACTACTGCTGCTGCTAAGTTGCATCAGTCATGTCCGACTCTGTGCAACCCCATAGACGGCAGCCCACCAGGCTCCCCCGTCCCTGGGATTCTCCAGGCAAGAACACTGGAGCAGGTTGCCATTTCCTTCTCCAATGCATGAAAGTGAAAAATGAAAGTAAAGTCGCTCAGTCGTGTCCAACTCTTAGCTACCCCATGGACTGCAGTCCACCAGGCTCCTCCATCCATGGGATTTTCCAGGCAAGAATACTGGACTGGGGTGCCATTGCCTTCTCCACCTGTCACCACTAGAACTGTATAAAACTCTCAAACCAAAGGCTAGCTTAGTGTTCATAATGCCACTCATTATTGCTAGTACTTTATACCTATTGTTCAGTTTGGCATGGGTTCCTAGCTCACTCTTCTTGAAATTCTTTGCCTGGCTTTGCATATTCATTTCTTTAGCAAATATTTACTGTATCTTTGGGGGGTAGTTACAAAATTAACAAGGCACAACCTTTGCTCTCAAGGCCCTTACAAAGCAGTAGAGGAGACAGAGACCTAAAAAGACAACACAAGAGAACAACGTAATATGGGAAGTATGGTTTGTGTCTATCTCCTCCTAGCTCCTTTAGGTGATTCTTCCTCAACTCTGCTGCTGCTGCTGAGTCGCCTCAGTCATGTCTGACTCTGTGCGACCCCATAAATAATAATAATAATAAGTAAAGGAAAAAATACCCTTGACAATGCCAAGGGGTTGCCACTCCAAATAAGCAGAACAAGTCCATGAAGTTTCCATTTCGAAAAGGTTGCCCTCTCCAAGGTTCCTCCCAAACACAAATTCTGAATTGGTCCCTGAAGCAGTCGAGATGAACACGTGAGTTTGCAGGTAGAAGACCTTGTGAACCTCTCCAAGCCTCAGTCTCTACTTCCGACAGATGCACAGAATAATTGCTCATTTTTCAATGCTCGGAGGGTTACATCTGTGGGATATTGTGAGTTGAGCCTTCAGCCCTGTGTTTGGAGCCGGCTGTCAGTAAATAGAAACAGATTCATAATGTTCATCACGGTATTCATGCATAGCATAATATTCACAATATTTCTCATAAATTCTTTTTTCCTAAACTGACATCCTGGCTTAGATTCACAGTGCCTCCTGGACGCTGCACACAGGAGGTGCTTCAAGTGTGTCTACTCTAATGAAGGAAAGCCACGGGGGGCAGTGGGGGCCTGAAAAACCCCACCTTTTGAATATCTGTTTGACTGGGCTGGGTCTTAGTTGCAGCATGTGGGCGCTTACCTGTTGCATTTGAGATCTAGTTCCCTGACCAGGGATTGAACCTGAGCCCCCTGCATTGGGAGTACAGAGTTTTAGCCACCGGACCACCAGGGAAGTCCCCCAACCTGCTATTGACTCCCCAGATCTGTCCATATTATGTAGCATCCTCCCTTCAGTTAAGTTCAGTTCTGTCACTCAGTCATGTCCAACTCTTTGCCACCCCATGGGCCTCCCTGTCCATCACTAACTCCCAGAGTTTACTCAAACTCNACCTGCTATTGACTCCCCAGATCTGTCCATATTATGTAGCATCCTCCCCTCAGTTAAGTTCAGTTCTGTCACTCAGTCATGTCCAACTCTTTGCCACCCCATGGGCCTCCCTGTCCATCACTAACTCCCAGAGTTTACTCAAACTCGTGTCCATTGAGTCAGTGATGCCATCCAACCATCTCATCCTCTGTCGTCCGCTTCTCCTCCTGCCTTCAATCTTTCCCAGCATCAGGGTCTTTTCCAATGAGTCACCTCTTCACATCAGGTGGCCAAAGTATTGGAGCTTCAGCTTCAGCATCAGTCTTTCCACGATGAATATTCAGGATTGATTTCCTTTAAGATTAGCTTGTTGGATCTCCTTGCTGTCCAAAGGACTTTCAAGAGTCTTCTCCAACACCACAGTTCAAAAGCATCAATTCTTCGGTGCTAAGCTTTTTTTTTTTCAGCTTTCTTTATAGACCAGCTCTCACATCCATACATGACTCCCAAGGGCACTCCAGTTTAGACCTGGTTCCCTAGCCTTGGACCCCTCTCCCAAGTTTCATTTTCCGCAACTCTACGGCAGGAGGCTAAATCTTGGGCAGCCTCAATCAGGAAGTTTCTATAATCTTTGTGGGTGTGGATCGGAGTCTAGATCTTTCAGGGGGTGCCTAAAAATCCACCTCTACCTTTTTTTTTTAATTTCCTGTCCATGGAAGACAAAGTCCCTTCCCTGCATCTGGACTCCAAGACTTTTCCAGGTCTGGCTGGGCCACTGACTTCCAAAGCCTCTTGCATCACTGAATTCCCAAGCCTCGCACGTAATAGATACTCAATAAATGTCTGCAGCATATATGGGCTGGAGGGTTCCTTAGAAATCATCTAGGTAGTCTGGTGTTCCTCATTCATTTTCTAAAAATTCACATACCCTTAGAATAAATAGAAAACATTTCTCACCCTTCTCACTCAATATTCTAACTTCCCAAGGAAGGATGCTTTTCCATCCCTGGTTGAGGAGTCTTTGCAGAAATACGTTACATTGGGATTTCCCGGGTGGTCCAGGGGTTAGGCGGGGAAGGCAATGGCACCCCACCCCAGTACTCTTGCCTGGAAAATCCAATGGACGGAGTAGCCTGGTGGGCTGCAGTCCATGGGGTCGCTAACAGTCAAACAGACTGAGCGACTTCACTTTCACTTTTCTCTTTCATGCATTGGAGAAGGAAATGGCAACCCACTCCAGTATTCTTGCCTGGAGAATCCCAGGGATGGGGGAGCCTGGTGGGCTGCCGTCTATGAGGTCACACAGAGTCGGACACGACTGAAGTGACTTAGCAGCAGCAGCCAGGGGTTAGGAATCTGCCTTGCAGTGCAGGGGACATGGGTTAAATCCCTGGTGGGGGAACTAAGATCCCACAAGCTAAGGAGAAAAATGAGTCTGCGTGCCCCAGCTGGAGGGTCCATGTCACAACAAGTCACAACAAAAGATCGTACATCTCAACAAGAGATCTCGCTGGAGGCAATGGAGAGCCCACATACCACAACCAAGACCTAACACAGCCAAATAAATAATTTCAAAACAAAAGAAAAGAAATCCATTACATTGTCTGAGATGTCTCCTCTAGGCAGACATCTTGTAATGTGAATTCAAAGCCATCTTTTTTCCATTTTCAAATTGTAAAATCCTATCAGGCCAGTGAAATCACTGCCCGAACTACCCTTGTTCCTCACTCAAGTTTTACAATACAAGCTTCCTCCCTGCCCCCTCCAAACCCAGAGTCACAGATGGAGCCCAACTGCCCATTTTATCATGGAGCCCTGAGAAAGGAGAGACTTAACCAGCATCACACAGCGTGCAGAAGCAGAGCGCAGGCTCAAAGTTGGTTCTCGCAGCTTCCAGGCCCACCGCATTCTTACTGCCCAGACTTCCGAGTTCTAACTCCAGGGCCACCCCAGCCCAAACCTGACCCACCTGAGCCTCCCAGGCCCAGAGTGGGTAACTGAACCCCCCAGCCCTTCATCCCTGCCTTGGGCCTGGTTGCCTTGGTGGGGAGCCCCACACCCCTTTGTGACTGCAGCCTTGACATCCTGAGCATGACAGCCCCGCCCTCTGCCCCACACCCAGCCTCAGCGCCTACTTGGCCCTGAGTGCCAGACGGGTCACAATCACTCTGGAAAGGCATGGAGGCAGCAGGGAGAGGCCAGCAGAGGGACCAGGCCGGGAAGATGGGCTCGCCCAAGGACCAGCCCACCTGTTAGGGGGCTCTAAACTCAGGGGGCCATCTCTGGCCCCACCCCTCAAAGCCCCACTAGGGTGAGTGTGACACTAGCAGCTGGTCAGTGCACGTGTGCGTGGGTGCACGCTCAGTCACGTTTGACTCTTTGCAACCCCATGGACTGCAGCCTGCCAGGCTTCTCTGTCCATGGGATTCTCCTGGCAAGAATACTGGAGTGGGTTGCCGTTTTCTCCTCCAGGGGATCTTCCCGATCCAGGGATTGAACCTGAGTCTCCTGCTTGGCAGGCGGATTCTTTACCACGGGAAGCCAGTCCAGAGCTGACAGCAATCTGGGGAGTGGGGTGTGACAGGGAGGAAGCAGGCTCAGATCCCAGTGTCAGAAGCTGGGGCGGTGGGGGGAGGGGGGTGGGTCTGGGGCTCTGTCTCCAAAGGGGAAGTTTGTTAAAAATAAGTGTCTTGACCTGACCCCAGTGAATCGGAATCTGGGGCATCTGTATTTTCAAGAAGCTCCCACCCAAGGGACTGTGGGGCTCCAGCAGGAATGGGCAACTGCAGGGCAAGCCACCCCTTTAAGGTGGTTCCAGCTTTTCCAATTTCTACCTGAGAGCTAGTAACAGTAGAGCAAGTTGAACACTCCAGGTGTTAAGTGCTTTCCACATGGTGCGGTTTCATTCTCACAAAGGAGCAGGCCCTGGGTTATCCCTATTCTATAGATAAGGGCACTGAGAGCAGTTAACTGGCTTGCGCAAGGGTACAGCTAATAAATAATGGCAGTGAAAGTCGCTCAGTCCTGTCCAACTCCTTACAGACGCCATGAACTGTAAAGCCCGCCAGGCTCCTCCGTCCATGGACTTCTCCAGGCAAGAATACTAGTGGGTAGCCATTCCCTTCTCCAGGGGATCTCCCCAACCGAGGGATGGAACCGAGGTCTCCCCCATTGCAGGGGGATTCTTGACTGTCTGAGCCACCAGGGAAGCCCCAATAAGTAGTGGAGCTGAGACTAAATCCTAAATAATAATTTTGAAATAATCATAGCAGTTAGGCTTTGTTAAGCACGTACAACGTGCCTGGCATTATTCTAAGCCATTTACATCTGCTGGCTCATTTAACGTCACAGCAACTTGAGAATGTGGGTACTCTCACCGTCACCGTTTTTTCAGGTGAGGAAACAGGATCGGGGCGCTCTAGCCTGAAGCCACTTTTACTGTCTGGCGGGCCAGTGGTGGAACCCCCCGAACCACACTGCCGCGCTCTGGGCGCTATGGCCTGAGGGGTGGGCTGGTCTACGCCCTACTGTCCACTTCCCACGGCACCCGCCCTCCGCCCCCACTGGCGTGAGGATGCCGTGAGCTGAGCGCAGGGCCAGACATGCCCCGGCGTCGCCCCAGCTTCTCGGCCCGGCAGGTGGCGCCCGAGGGGCTCCCCGGCGGTGGCGATCGCCGGCGCAGAGACCCGCTGCTGCCCAGGCTGCTGCGGCCCGAGCTCCAAGCAGCCTCGGGCGCGGGGGTCTTCGGGGTCTCGAGGGCCTCTGAGAGTGGCGCCGAGTGGTGGCAGGCCCCCGCGCGTGAGTCCTTGCACTCCGATGCCGGGCTGGGCTTCAGGCGCTCCCGGTCCCGCCTGCCGGTCCTGCCCGCCGTGGCCCAGCGGCCGGCGAGGAGCCGGACAGGGCTGAGGTCGCTGCTGCCGCCGCCCCTGCTCTTGGCCGGCGAGCCCCCCGAATCGGCGCCCGCATGCCCCGAACTCGGACAGCGCAAGGACCCTCGCAGGGGCGCGGCCAAGGAAACCTCCGATTCCTTGGGCTCCCTCCTAGGAGAAGTTCTCCCAGGCCGGTTCCGGCAGTTCCTGCGACAGTTAAGGGCTGAGTACGCAGAACGGCTTCTCCCACCGAGTGAGGCCCCTACGCCTCCCCCCAGGGGGCGGGGCAAGGCGGGGCTGCGTCATTTCCGGTGGTGGGGGTGGTTGGAGTCGGGGTGGTCCGGGTGGGGGCCACACCGCCTGGCATAGAAGGATGCTTGTATTAGTGAAGCAGGGCTGGCAGAATCCTGACAACCGCTGCTTGAGGGCGGCCCTGCCATTGTACAGATGAATAAACTGAGGCCCAAGGCCATGCAAGACCCTAATAAACACTGTCCCCAAGCGAAGGCTCATAACTCTTTCTACTTCATCCTGCCCGCCCCTCACCCACCCCAGCACCCTCAGCATCTCAACATCAAAGGCATCCTGCGTCAGAGTTCAACGGAAGTCCTCCTCGGTGTTCCAGCTCCCACTTCCTCCCAGACCTTGGGTAAGCGTCAGTGACCTCTTCGTGGGGACAGGGTTGTCATCAACGCTCTGACCATGGAGGACCCTCATATCAGGTGTGGCCTATTTGTTTTCAAGGGGCCAATCATCCTACCTCAAGAATAGCCTTAAGAAGATTTTGCTTCATCAGATACCTGCCCTGGGGCCCTTGAGTAGAGATTACTCGCAGTTCACCACGGTCAAGGCCAATCAGTGAGTTGTGGGAGGACAGGGGTAGGGGGGTGGGGAGAAAGAACATTTCTTTCCTTCCTCTGTCTTTCCAGAATTTATCCATCTGTCCACCTGCTCATCCATCTATATGTCCATCCATGAATCAAGTCTTCTCCCCACCTGTTTAAGGATCATCCATCAACATCTATGAATCCATCCACCCATTCATTAATCAGGTCTTTCACCCACACATTCATAATTCACTGATGAATCCATTCATGTATTCATTCTCCTATTCACCCATCCACGTTGCATGCATCTGTGAACCAGGTCTTTTACAACCTATTCATGAAACTCTCCATCCATCCATCCACTCATGAATCCGGACTCCTGTTGATTCGTTAATCCATCTCTCCAGCCGACCAGCCAGCCAGCTATTCACAGACTCCCACAATTCTACCCACCTACCCATGAATTCAGTGATTGATCATCTACCAATCCTTCCATCCACTTGTAAATCCAAGCTACTATCCATCACTAATCTAATCATGAAGTCAGTCTACATACCCACCTGCATAATCATTCATCCACCCATGTATCCATACATCTACCTATCCTCCTAAGATCCAAACCTTATACTACGACCTTAGGGCACAGGGCAGCCCAGTGGTTAGGACTCAGTGCTTTCACTTCTGTGGCCTGGATTCTACCCCTGGTTGGGGAACTAAGGTCCTACAAGCCGAGTGGTGTGCCAAATAAAAAAGACCTTTTCACTAATTCATCCATCACTCCATCCACCCACCCACCCACCAACCCATTCTCTCACCCACCCTGCCATTCATTCATCATCTCTTCCTCTAACTTTGATTCACTTTTACTATATGTCAGTGGAGAAAGTGAAGTCGCTCAGTCGTGTCTCTTTGCGACCCCGTGGACTGTAGCCCACCAGGCTCCTCCGTCCATGGGATTCTCCAGGCAAGAATACTGGAGTGGGTTGCCATTTCCTTCTCCAGGGGATTTTCGCGACCCAGGGATTGAACCCGGGTCTCCTCCATTGCAGGCAGATGCTTTAACCTCTGAGCCACCAGGGAAGACCCAGGGAAGAAGTCAGTGGAAAAGGAAATGGCAACCCACTCCAGTATTCTTGCCTGGAAAATTCCATGGACAGAGGAGCCTGGTGGGCTACAGTCCATGGGGTCACAGAGAGCCGGCCATGACTGAGTGACTGAGCACAGCACGTATGTCACATACTGGGGGAAATAAATAAGGAATGGAAGTAGGAAGAGCCTGACACTAGAGCTTAGCTGGGCCTGGATGCAATAGCCCTAAGGGAGGGAGAAAATAATGCAGTAGTTCCCCTCGCTTAACCCTGGATGAAAGGTGAAGAGCATCGTCCTTGAGCTTAAAGACCAGGAACAGTACATACGCTAGACATGCCATTCCTTCTCATCCTGGGCCCATGGCAGACATTACTAATTGAGCACAGCACTTTTCCCCCACTGAGCCTCAGAACCCTTCTTGACTCAGTGCTCCAGGAATACACTGCCTATGGATACACACCACTGTTGCGTAACTAGGTCCCTATGCATGTAGCCTACACCGTCTTGGTCATCTCCTGGCTGCCTTACTCTTTAAGGGACTCATGAAAAGTGTCCTCTCTGTGTCCACATGGACATAAAGATGTGGTCAGATAAATGGAGACAGGTATATCCATAGGCATGTACTTAAGATCGAACATGGCATTTCTGAATAACAGAGCCCTCGATGGATCGAGCACACCGTCCTGCAGCCTTGCTCTGGAGGCTGAAATGAATAACAATAAATGTAATAATCACAGATCCCCTTTACTGAGCCCAGGCCCCTGGCCAGGCTCCAAACTAGACGCCTCACATTTTATCTGATACTCTTAGTGCACTTCTGGGGGGGGATGTTAGTGTAAAGAAGGCGCCTATCAACGCTGCTGCTGCTGCTGCTGCTAAGTCACTTCAGTCGTGTCCGACTCTGTGACCCCATAGACGGCAGCCCACCAGGCTCCCCCATCCCTGGGATTCTCCAGGCAAGAATACTGGAGTGGGTTGCCATTTCCTTCTCCAATGTATGAAAGAGAAAAGTGAAAGTGAAGTCGCTCAGTCTGTCTGACTGTTAGCGACCCCATGGACTGCAGCCCACCAGGCTACTCTGTCCATTGGATTTTCCAGGCAAGAGTACTGGGGTGGGGTGCCATTGCCTTCCCCGCTATCAATGCAGGTTAGACAAAAAAGATGCGAGTTTGATCCCTGGGTCAGGAATATCCCCTGGAGGAGGGCACAGCAACCCACTCTAGTATTCTTGCCTGGAGAATCCCATGGACAGAGGAGCCTGGCAGGCTACAGTTCATAGGGTCACAAAGAGTCGGACACAACTGAAGCAACTTAGCATGCGCTCAAACTCTTATAGGGCTTCCCAGGTGGCACTAGTGGTAAAGAACCCGCCTGGCAGTTGGGAAGATCCCCTGCAGGAGGGCGTGGCAACTTACTCCAGTATTCTTGCCTGGAGAATCCCATGGACAGAGGAGCCTGGCGGACTATAGTTCATAGGGTCGCAAAAGAGTCTGACCCGACTGAAGAGACTTAGCACGCACTCATGCAAACTGTTGTAAGGATTTTGTTATCCTGCCCACAATACACAGTACATAATTTAAAGGGGAGATCTGCTGGTGGTCTGCCCAGTGTCACAGGACTGGGATGGTTCATAGTTGAAATCGATGACTGTGAGGAACAGTTCTCAGAGATGTTTACTCTTGGCCCTGCAGACCCTGGGGTTGTGTGGGGTGCTTTGCAGTCTCTTTCACGTCTTCCCAGCCCTGTACTGTGGGCACGATGATCCCATTTTACAGGCAAAGAAACTGAGGCTCCAAGAGTTAGAATTGAAACCCAGGGACTGCCCAACTCCTGAGTTCATATCCTTCTTCTCTCTGCTGAATTGCTTGATATACAAGAGTACCCGGTCTGGAACCAGGATTCATAGCCCAGTCCCACCCCTAACCAGCTGTGGAATCTTGGGCAAGTTGCAAAAAATAAAAATAAAGAAAACTCTGTGCCTCAGTTTCCTCATCGGTAAAATGGAACTAATAATCGTGTTTCACAGGGTGGTGCGGGTTTGGTGGGCTGATGCCTGTTGCGTGCTTGATCCATTGCTTTGCGGGGCAGGAAGTGCTCAGGAGGGACCAGCTCTGATGGTCAGGATCCCACAGAGAGCTCTGGTGGACGTGTGTGTTGCCGGGGTGGCGTGGAGGCTGGCGGCTGAACCCCTCTCATCTCTCTCACCAGGCCCCAGGCTGCACAGGCCCCGAAGCTCAAGGCTGTGCTCACCCACAGCTCCTCGGGGGAAGGCTCAGGGCACCGCAGGCGATGTTGCCCTTTCCGAGTGCGATTCGCTGACGAGACGCTGAGGGACACAGCGCTCCGTTACTGGGAACGCAGCTGTGCCGGTGAGCAGACAGGAGGGGGAGCCCCGGGACTCCAGAAAGTTCCAGCCTGAAACCTGGCCAGCAGAGGCTGGGCCCAGGTACTGCAAAGGCCAAGAAACCACTGACCCTGCAGAGGAGGCCCCTGAACTGGCCTTTCCAGAAGCTCTTAGGGTGACCTTCAAGGACTGTGTAGAGGGTCTGAGGTCCAGCAGAGGTGGCTCAAGGCAGATGGTGCCAGGGAGCAGCTGGGCCCAGAGAACCGGGTCAGCCCAGGCCTGGCCACCACAGAAGGATTGCTCACTACCAAGGGTTCCCACATGCTGTATCCTCTGCCCACCTTGGAACCCGCACCCACAGCCTGCAGACCCTGCATCTGGCCTCCAGGGGCTGGAGAAGGTGGGAACCGAGACACCCGAAGCTTTTCCCTGACCCATGAAGGCGGATCGGGCCTGGCTGGGGAGGTGTCCAGAAAGTTCTAGAAGATCACACCTCTGCGGGAGGCTGGCACTGCCTGGTCCAGCAAGGAAGCTCGGAAAGGACCATCAGTCCCAGGTTCCCTGGGGACTGTGCTCTGGGTTCCTTGGGTGATGGATGTGGTCGTATTGATGCTGGCAGTTTCCAGTGTTTCCTGAAGTGGGTGTCACAAGAGGCAAGCAGGAAGAATACACATCCTCGCTCTAGTATGAACCCTTCCCAAGGCCCCCTTTCCCCATCTGCCTGGCCCTTTCTCTTCTCTGGATCCAGCAATCCAACAGCCTCGTCTACTTATTAAGCATTGACTGTGTGCACTTTCAGAGAACAGCTGCTCCAGAGCCTTGCTGGGGATTTTTATTTTTCAGTTGCTTAGTCATGTCCAACTCTTTGTGACCCCATGGACTGCAGCACACCAGGCTTCCCTGTCCTTCACCAACTCCCAGAGCTTGTTCAAATTCATGTCCATTGAGTCAATGATGCCATCTAACCACCTCATCCTCTGTCGCCCCCTTGTCCTCCTGCCCTCGCTGGGGGTAAAGTCCTAAAAATCCAGGACCTTGGCCAATTCAGGAAGAGCCTGACCCAGCCCCCTCAGGATCACAGGAAGTTGGAGGTGGAAGCTGAAATTTTGCCCAGTTTTGTTTGATGGGGGAAGCCAAGGCTCCAGGAGCAGATGACAAGCAGCTGAGAAGTCAGCGTCCACCCCAGCCACTTCTGGGAATCCCAGCAAAGGGAGGGGAGAGGGGAGGCTGGAGAAAGTTTCTTGAGAATGGCAGCTGGCTGGCACAGGAGACACTTCCTGGGCAGTTGCTGGGCACAGGGGCTGTGGCCATCCCCTCGGGGCACCAGAGCGGGGATTTCAGGCTTCCTGACCAGCCAGAGGGGCAGCTGTTGGGCAGGAAAGACCAACCCTGTAGGATTCTCAGCATCATTGCTTGGATTCCCTGGTGGGGCCACTGGGCTTCCCATGGTGGGAAAAGGGGGCCTGTTTTGGGCTGGAGCAGGAGTGGGTGTGTGGGGAGAGGATGGGGGCCAGTGCAGAGCTTGGGTAAGAAAGGCAGAAACAGTCATGCGGGATGGTTTTAAAACCAGAGCCTTTTCTGGAGGCAGCCAGAAGGTGCTGGGGAGCCTTGGGTTGCCATGGAGACAGGGCTCTGCCTGTCACAGGGAAGAGGAGGGGAGGGTGGGGTACAGGTGGCCCCGCCCAGGGAGGGATCTCACCCATGCCCCCTCCCCTTCAGCCCGGCAGGGCATCTTCGAGAACAGGACAGCCAGCCCCCAGTCGACAGCATCGGATCGGGTGTTCGGGAGTGTCGGGAGATGGCTGGAGAGCTTGCCCAAAACCCTGTACCCGAGGGCCAAGGAGGAGACCACGGCCAGCCCCTTCAGCTGGGACTTCCCTGGCCTGTGAGGCTTTGGGGAAGGGGATGGGATTCACGTGCCTCCTCCCCCTGTAAACCACCCTGTCCAGCGGCGGTCTGGGCCCTGGAGGGTCCTGCCAGCGACGCGTGGACCTGGGACTCAGGGTCCACGCAGCTCACGGGCGCCTCTCCCCCTCAGGTCTACCCTGGAGCCAAAAGGCCAGCTCCCTGAGGACACGTCCATGAACAGCAGCCTGCCCTCCATCCCCAGGGCCACCGCCCAGAGGCAGCGGGGGGGCCTCAAAACCTTCCTGGAGCAGGTGGGCAAATCGCCCTGTTCCTGGAGCCAGAAGCTGGTGAGCACTTGCCGGTGGCCAGCCGCCTGGAGCGCCCTGCCTGGTGGGAGGGTGCCCAGTGGGGTGGCTTGGTCTCTGGGTAAAGCCTCTATAAGTGCTTGCTGAAGGGGTGGGCTTTCAGGCTGGACCGCCTGGGGTCAGATTCCAGCTCCTACCCTGCTATAGGTGGGGGCTATTTTATGTCAGTTTCTGCATCTGTAAAATGGGGCTGACAGCGGTGTCTGCCCTCTCGGGCTGCAGTGTAGAACTCCCTGGGCCCAGGAAACCCCATCTCCTGCCCAGAGGCCCCTGAAAATGGCCCTCCTTCTCGCTCTAGGAGTCCTTCCTGCCCAGCTTGGTGCTGCACACAGTCCTAAAACGAGGCCGCCCTAAGGGGTACCAGCTCCTCCTGCCTTCAGCATCTCATCGCACCCAGAGGTGAATGGTCACTGGTGTACAAGCCCAGCCGTGGACATGGCTGAGGGGTGAAGAGAGGCCTTCCCTGACCCACAAATAAAAGCACATCCCAGGTGGCTGGTATCTGTTGCCAGGTCTCACCCTACAAACCTCTCCAGGTGTCTGGTTGCTAGTCTGCAGGGGTCCTGGACCAGGGGTACGGAAGGGGTAGGGTCACAGAAGATGAGGAAGTGAGGCATCTTTAGGGGTCAGGCTTGTTCCAAGTGAACCATTCTGGGAGGTGGGAGACCCTGCCTTATACCTCAAACCTGGGACCAAGCCTCTGTCAACCTAGATCAGCCCACACCTGAAACAGGCGCCTGCTCTGAGCCCCCCCACCCAGCCTCCACCTTTGACTGGAACCAAAGGCTGCGTATTGTTGGAAGAAGGTCCTCTTCCAACAACACAAGAGACGACTCTACACATGGACATCACCAGATGGTCGGTACCGAAATCAGACCGATTATATTCTTTGCAGTCGAAGATACAGAAGCTCTATATAGTCAGCAAAAACAAGACCAGAAGCTGGCTGCGGGTCAGATCATGAACTCCTTATTGCAAAATTCAGACCTGAATTGAAGAAAGTAAGGAAAACCACTAGACCATTCAGGTATGACCTAAATCAAATCCCTTACAATTATGCAGTAGAAGTGAGAAATAGATTCAAGGGATTAGATTGGATAGACAGATGATCTGAAGAACTGTGGATGGCAGTATGTAACATTGTACAGGAGACTGTGATCAAAACCTTGCCCAAGAAAAAGAAATGCAAAAAGGCAAAATGGTTGTCTGAGGAGGCCTTACAAATAGCTGAGAAAAGAAGAGAAGCAAGAGACAAAGGAGAAATGGAAAGATATTCCCATCTGAATGCAGAGTTCCAAAGAATAGCAAGGAGAGATAAGAAAGCCTTCCTGAACGATCAATGCAAAGAAATAGAGGAAAACAATAGAATGAGAAAGACTAGAGATCTCTAAGAAAATGAGAGATACCAAGGGAACATTTCATGCAAAGATGGGCACAATAAAGGACAGACATGGTATGGACCTAACAGAAGCAGAAGATATTAAGAAGAGGTGGCAAGACAACACAGAAGAACTATACAAAAAAGATTTTAATGATCCAGATGACCATGATGGTGTGATCACTCACCTAGAGNGAGAGATACCAAGGGAACATTTCATGCAAAGATGGGCACAATAAAGGACAGACATGGTATGGACCTAACAGAAGCAGAAGATATTAAGAAGAGGTGGCAAGACAACACAGAAGAACTATACAAAAAAGATTTTAATGATCCAGATGACCATGATGGTGTGATCACTCACCTAGAGCCAGTCATCCTGGAATGCTAAGTCAAGTGGGCCTTAGGAAGCATCACTATGAACAAGGCTAGTGGAGGCGATGGAATTCCAGCTGAGCTATTTGAAATCCTAAAGGATGATGCTGTGAAAGTGCTGCACTCAATATGCCAGCAAACTTGGAAAACTCAGCAGTGGCCACAGGACTGGAAAAGGTCAGTTTTCATTTCAATCCCAAAGAAAGGCAATGCCAAAGAATGCTCAAACTACCGCACAATTGCACTCATCTCACTCGCTAGTAAAGTAATGCTCAAAATTCTCCAAGATAGCTTCGAAAGTACATTAACCAAGAACTTTTAGATGTTCAAGTTGGATTTAGAAAAGGCAGAGGAACCAGTAATCAAATTGCCAACATCCGCTGGATCATAGAAAAAGCAAGAGAATTCCAGAAAAACATCTGCTTCATTGACTACACTAAAGCCTTTGACTGTGTGAATCACAACAAACTGTGGAAAATTCTTAAAGATATGGAAATACCAGACCTCCTTACCTGCCACCTGGGAAATCTGTATGCAGGTCAAGAAGCAATAGTTTAAACTGTTCAAAACTGGGAAGAGAGTACATAAACGCTGTATATTGTCACTTTGCTTATGTAACTTATATGCAGAGTACATCATGTGAAATGCTGGGCTGGATGAAGCACAAGCTGGAATCAAAGATTGCCGGGAGAAATATCAATAACCTCAGATATGCAGATGACACTACCCTTATGGCGGCAGAAAGTGAAGTGAAGTGAAGTCGCTCAGTTTTGTCCGACTCTTTGCGACCCCATGGACTGTAGCCCACCAGGCTCCTCAGTCCATGGAATTCTCCAGGCAAGAATACTGGAGTGGGTTGCCATTTCCTTCTCCAGCTTCGGGATAAGGGGCTTGCTCAGCGTTGCAGGCAGAAAATGAAGAGGAACTAAAGAGCCTCTTGATGAAAGTGAAGGAGGAGAGTGAAAAAACTGTCTTAAAACTCAACATTCAAAACAACTAAGATCATGGCATCCAGTCCCATCATTTCATGACAAACAGATGGGAAAATAATGGAAACAGTGAGAGATTTTATTTTCCTGGGCTTCAAAATCACTGCAGATGGTGACTGCAGCCATGAAGTTAAAAGACGCTTGCTCCTTGGAAGAAAAGCTATGACCAACCTAGACGCATATTAAAAAGCAGAGACATTACTGACAAAGGTCTGTATAGTCAAATCTGTGGATTTTCCAGTAGTCAGTTGGATCATAAAGAAAGCTGAGCACCAAAGAATTGATACTTTTAAACTGTGGGAAGGCTCTTGAGAGTTCCCTTGGACTGCAAGGAGATCAAACCAGTCAATCCTAAAGGAAATCAGTCTTGAATATTCATTGGAAGGACTGATGCTGAAGCTCCAATACTTTGGCCACCTGAGGCAAAGAACTGACTCATTGGAAAAGACCCTGATGCTGGGAAAGATTGAAGGCAGGAGAAGGGAACAACAGAGGATGAGATGGTTGGATGAAACTGTCCATCAACGACTTGATGGACATGAGTTTGAGCAAGCTCAGAGGGTTGGTGATGAACAGGGAAACCCGGTGTTTTGCGGTCCGTGGGGTCTCAGAGTTGGAGACGACTGAGCGACTGAACGGAGAGGCTGCTTGTGGGACTCCCTGGTAGGGTAAGGGCGTCCAGACTGTGGCGGAAAGGAGCGTTCCCCAGGCCAGGTTTTCACTATCTGGTCCCTGGAGGGCAAGCATCTGGGTGGGCAGGGGCCAGATGTTTCTCTCCTAGTTGGGGCGGAGGGTAGTACCGGGAGTGGGGGAGTGTTTGGAGTCACATCAGGAGGTGGTGAAGGACAAAGTGGCAGGAACCACCTGGAGTCCTCCTGACGCTGCCCTGACCCATCAGCGCCACCTCCTTCTGCCTGTGTGCCAGGTTTGGCCCTGCCACACACCTGCGTGCCCGCCACTGGGCAGAGTTCAGCCCCCTCCCCTTCTTGAAGCCGCCCTGTGGTTCCAATCCCTCGCCAAGGCCAGCGTAGAGGTCTCTTTCGCCACCTCCTGGCCACCGAGGAAACAGCCATGGAGCCCACACCCAGTGGCTACACTGCTGAGGAGGAAGGGATGGGATTTGGGCTGGACCGGCCTAAAAAAAATTCACTGGTAAAGGCAAACATAAACTAAAGGTAGTGAATCAACCACCTACAAAGCTAACATTAAGGTTAAAAGACAAAAGCAGTAAAAAATTATCTATATCAAAAATAATTGAGTGTTATATAAAATTAAAAGGTGCAAAATATTATATAAAAACATAAATCAAGGCAGGTGCTTTTAGAATGTACTTAAAATGTGACTATCAAAACAGACCCTACATACCTAGGTTGTTACATATGACCTACATGTTAATCATGAACCAAAACCCTGTAATGGATTAAAAAAAAAAAAATAGAAAGGAATGCAAACATATTAATAACACTAAAGAACATTATCAAATCACAAGAGAATAAGAAAGGAACAGAGAACTACAAAAATAAAAGATAAAACCCAGAAAATAATTCACAAAAGGGTGACATGTACATACCTATCAATAGTTACTTTAAATGTAAATAGGCTATATGCTTTAATCAAAGGATATAGGATGGCTGAGTAGGTAAGAAAAATACAAAATCCATATATGTTTACCACAAGAGACTTGCTTCAGATCTAAAGACACATACATACAGAAAGTGAAGGGATGGAAAAAGAAATTTCATGCAAATAGAAATAAATATGAATGGAAATTAAACTGGGGTAGCAATACTTAGACAAAATACAAATATTTGTCTCTCCTAACAAGAGACAAAGAAGGGCATTAAATAATGTAAAGGGTTCAAGCCAACAAGAAGATAAAATACTTGGAAATGTATATGTAACCAACATAGAAGCACCTGAACAAATAAAACAAATATGGACATAAAGGGAGAGAATGACAGTAATACATTAATAGTAGGGGATTTAGACACCTCACTTACATCAAAGGATGGGCCATCCAGACAGAAAATCAATCAGGAAACACTGGCCTTAAACAACACATAGGATCAGACAATCTTAATGGGTATATGTAGAATATTCTACACCAAAACAGAATACAGATTTTTTGCAAGTGTAAATGAAATTTTCTCCAGAATAGATCAAATGGCATGCCACAAAACAGGTCTTCATAAATTTAAGAAGATTAAAATCATATCAAGTATCTTTTCCAACTACACAGTATGAAACTAGACATTCATTACAAGAAGAAAACTGGAAAAATAGGATAGTACTTGGTATAAATGTTTATTATTGTCATAAGAAATCTATTCAAATCATGCAAATACACATATTCACATAACACATACATATTACATTTTGTTGTTTGTGATGGTTAGGTACAAAAAGTACCAAGGTAAACAGACACAAAAGGGAGTTTCAATCTAGTCTCAAGAGTTAAACTTAGAGCTAGTACAGGTCCTCTGGAGAGAGGTAAAATTGAATGTGTGTTTTATTTAACTTCAAGTTCTACTGTTGTTTTAACCTCTTTGCTTTATTCTTTACTGTTTTACTCTTTGTGACTCAATTAAACAGATGCCAATATAGTCATGCAGGGAAATACAAAATAGTGCCAACACAGTCAGGTGAAAACAATAACAATAAAAGTGTAGGAGCAATTTGAACTAAAGCTAGAACTCAGATCTTAAACTCTGTCTAAAATGAAAAGGAAGAATTTTCTTTTCTCTAGGTTGGCTGGTCATATTGACCAGATTCACAGGATAATTCAAATTAAGAAACAAATGGGACACTAATACATTCTCTTGATATTTAAGGAAATTGAATTTGGGTCACAAGTAACAAGCTGACAGTTGATGGACAGAGAGTTGAATAAGTCATCCAATTAATTTAATTCTACTATATACATATATCTGTAAATTATTTTTGTTTTCAATTGCTAAATGTAAACATAATTATTCTATTTTGCTATCTATTCAGATACTCTATTTCACAAGTTGGGAGTGGAGAACTGACGTAAATTTGAAAAAAATGTATAGATTTGACCAAAGGAAGAATTTCAAGATATAAAATTCATGGGGAAAAGGCGGATTATTTTCTTTTGGAAATTTTAAAGTTAGAGTTATTCTCATGGTTGGGTTAGGTACAAAACACTTTAGAATTCTAGATTCTTAAAGTATATATACAGACAAAAAAATCCAGACCTGAAATGAATTGATGCTGTAGCTGTGAGATATTACACTTATTCTACATGCCTTACTTCACCAATCTATTGTGAGTAATTTCTAACCATGTGAGGTAAAGAAGGAGGTGAGTAGGGGAGGGCAGGGGGTCTGTGTCAGGGGGAAAATGATGGTATGCTGGAAAACATATTTTGCCAATAATAGATATAACTACCATTTTTCTACAAGCTACCTCCATCAAAGAGATACATCGATATCTCAGCACGTGTAGAAGGAATGAATATGTAGAAAACCCTNTTCAGCATCAGTCCTGCCAATGAACACTCAGGACTGATTTCCTTTAGAATGGACTGGCTGGATCTCCTTGCAGACTGAGGGACTCTCAGGTCACGGCTCTACAAGCGCTGTGGGGGATGGGACCGCAGGGGGATTGCAGTCCCTGGGATGACTTGATCTCTCCCATCCCCACTCTCTGACTGGCACGCCCTCCCACTCCACCAGCAGTGGTTCTGTTTGCTGGAGAGCCTAGGACTCCAAAAGGAGGCTTGCTTCTACTACACCTCCTCCTCTTGGCCTTTGCGCAGGCCGAGCTCACCGGCTCCGAGCCTCAGTATGTATCCCCTGCAGAGTCGCCGCGGACCCGCCCCCTCGCAAGGAGGCCACCGGCTGCAGCGCCGCGCCGCGCCCACGCGGGGGCAGTGTTGGCCTGGCTTTGGCGCCGCCCGGCGCGGCCGAAACTTCTCAGCCTCTCGCTCAAGGGTCGGAAACTTTTCCCCTCGCGCGGCGCTGGCGCCTGGCGTCCTGCCCCCTGCGCGAGCTCTCCGCGCCGGACCGCGGACGGGGACCTCGGGGGACGCTCCCAACCCCCTCCCCCAACGGCTCTTTCTCGGTTTTTGTCGTTAAAGCAAAAAATCTGCTTAAGCTTGCAACAGCGGGGTCAGCCGCGAGCACTGGAGATGGAGTCCCGCGTGCAGAGCACGGGGGCTGGAGTCGGGGTGTCAGGGCCCCCCAGAGCTGGCGGCGGGGACCTGGCGGGCAGCCACGCGGGGTCCCGCAGCCCGGGTTGTCGGGGACCCCTCTGCTCCTCGCCCCCACCCCGCCACGCCCCGCCTCGCATCCCTTCCGCTCGCATCGTCCCCCTCCCCCTGGGCCCCCACCCCAGCCTTTCATTTCTTCCTTCCTTCTCCGCGTTCTCGTCCTCTCTCCTGTCTCCCTCCTCGACAGACACGGATTCTGTGGCGAGAGGACCTTGAGAGGCCCCGAGCCTCACCTCCCGCCACTCCCAGCAGAAACGCAGGGACACACGGGGACAGCCGTGGACAGGCGCCTGCGCGCTCGCACACACACACGCACATAAACACACGCATCGCACACGCACAGACACATCACACACACAGGCACCACATCCCAAGACCCACACCACACAGTTAGAAACCCCACATAACAGGGAACACTCACATACCCTCCCACGGTTGGGGATCTGCCTGCGACCGCACCCCCACCTTCTGGGTGCACTTGTTGCCTGGGAGGCCGCAGATGCCGCCCCCACCGCAGTCCTCTGTAGACCTTTCCAGGACACCCCTGCCCCTCTGCACACAGAGCTTGGACGTGGGGTGACTAAGAAGGGGGGCGGAGGGAGGGACTTGCTTCAGGGAGGGGAGCAACCCCTCCCCAGGGTCCCCAGCGGGGTCCTTCTCGCTGGTACATTTCCACTCAGGGCTGGCACGTGGCCAGTCCCTCTGGGCTCCAGGGAGCCGCACGGCTGGAAGGCCCAGGGAAGCAGCTGTGGCTGGAGCTGGCCGCCCCTCCAGCTCTTGCTCCCACAACCGCAGACCCCCTGAATCTCCGGAGGGTGGGGCGAGGCAGGTGGGCCACCCTCTGACCCACGCACTGGTCTCTTCCGGTTCCTGTCTGCCCTCCTCAGTCTGAGCCATAAGCACCCACCCCATTCCACCCCCTACCCTGGACCGCCTGCCTGGGCTGTGGGCAGACCTGTGCCAAACCAGGGCTGGCAGCTGGCGCTGCGGCTAGCTTGAAGGGTGGTGGGGAGGGAGGAACGCTCCCAACCCAGCGCAGAAGAAGGTGATGGGAGAAGCAGGAAAAGCACCCCTCCCTTCTCCTGGGGTCCCCTGTCACTGGGCCTCTCCACCCCCTGGAGGGCATCTCCTTAGCAAATAAGGAAACTGAGGGCCAGGGAAGTTACGGGGTCTTGTCCAGGCCGTGCCTACCGCTGGAACTGGAGCCAGGGCCACGTGTGTCCCAGACCAGACCCCCCTCCCCCAACCGCCACCCTCCCCCCTAAGTGTCAGCGTGGAGCCACAGAGACGCAGAACCCGAGAGAGCCTGCCCTGCCCGGGACTCCAGGGATCTGAGCTGTCTCAGGGGCTCTTTCCCTTCCATCTGCAGGCAGTTCGTTGAGCACCTACTGTGCACCACACTCATGTTGGGGCCTGAGCGCAGTGGGCACATGTGCAGCCCTGCTATCCGCAGGCTACAGTCTGCTGGGGACATGGACTCGAGGGGACGATTACGGGACACAGTGACAGATGCTATGTGGGGAGCTCTGGGGCTTTGGGGGCACAGGGGAGGAACTTAACCCACTGTTTGGGGCACTGGGAGGACACCTGGGCCTCATGACGACAGGGAGGTAGAGGCGTGGTCAGACACAGAGGACCAGGGGGAGGGGCAGGGAGGTGACTGCTGTGGGCCCTGCATCAAGGCTGGTGGCACTCTTCTTAGCACAGGCTGACGGGTGCTGGTGGAGGCGGGGGGTGGGGGCAGGGACCCAGGAGGGCTGTTGATGAGGCAGGGGGAAGGCCAGCATTTCCCCAGCCGAGACAGACACACACCCCCACTGCGCATGGAGCTGCCCACTGCTCATTCCAACTGCCTTTGTCTCTGCCATTTATCCTAGCCCACCACGTCCTCCCATCCCCTGGTATTCCTGTCTTTTGGGGTCCTGTTGTCATTCTCCCAAATATGCCCCAACTGACAGATGGTCTGCAGCTTCCAGGAGCTCCTGCCGAAGGCCATCAAACCCTTCCACGGAGACAATGCATGTCGCCACCTTCAAGCAGCTCCCCAAGCCTCAACCTTCCCCTGTAAACACCCTCAGGAAAAGGGGTGATGCTGATAATGGTCACTGTGCCATTTGGGCTCATCAGAGCCAGCTTTGGATGCTGGGTGGGGTCAGAGCCAGAAGCAGAGACTGGACGCATCAGATGGGGTTCTGGAACCCTCTTCAATAGTGAAACTGGGACCGAAAGAGCCAGGGGCAGCTCATCTGCCGTCTCCCATCATGAGGCCTTGGGGACCCTTAATGACTCACCCGCCAGGGTTTCCTGGGTTTATTGTCTGCACCTGGCAGTTCTGGGGACTGTGGTGATGCCCACGAGTTCCCAGGGAGCCCCCATCTGGCTCTGGGCTGGCTTCCAGCTCCCCCAGCTGCAGGGCCCAGAAAACCTCGAAGAACCTTCTTCCAGGAACCTGCTAGCCCAGGCAGCTCGGAGCCCCTGGAGCATGTTCTCCAGGGGACAGCGCCTCCCACAGCCATTCCACAGTGTTAACCAGGGTGACCAGGAATCCACGTGAGTGAAACAGACCTGGGCCCTGCCCTCATGAAGCTCAGAGGCCACTGGGGACCCCAGAGGCATAGTGACAAAGCTACTGAGCAGGTCCTTGTACAGACATTGATCCAAAGACTGCCATGCTTCGAGCTTCCTGATCCGTGGAGGCGGTGCCACTCTCTGAAGTAGGCACGCCCTTAGCTCTGCATGTGCATGTGTTAGTTGCTCAGTCGTGTCCCACTCTTTGCAACCCCATGGACTGTAGCCCACCAGGCTCCTCTGTCCATGGGATTCTCCAGGCAAGAGTACTGGAGTGGGTTGCCATTCTCTTCTCCAGGGGATCTTCCTGACCTGGGAATCGAATGTGGGTCTCCTGCATTGCACCAGGGAAGCGCCCTTAGCTCCATATTAAAGATGAAAAAACCAGGGCACAGAGAGGTTAGGCTACTTTCCCAGAGTCACACAGCTGGGCTCCAGATAAGAGGTCCATGAGAAGTGCTGTGATGAGGGATGCACAGTAAGGTGTGCAGGGAAACACGGGGCAGCCGCCACCTGGAGGTAGAAGCTTCCCCTTCCAGAAAAACGCCCCAGCCTTCCTTTGGCCCAAAGGGGAAGGCACAGGAGGGCAGGGCTGCAGCCTAAACAGGCTGCCCTGTTGCCGGCAAACTCTGCCCACACAGTTCTGTTCTTTGTCCTGCATTCCCTCACAGAATACATTTATTGAGCACCTACTGTGTGCAGGGTCTGGAAACAAGACAGAGGCATTTCCTCCTCAGGGAGTCCACACCTTAGGCAGCAGACACAGACAGGGGCTGGGCTCACCGGCTCGCGACTTCTGTGCTCTCAGGACCCTTTCCTGAAAGCGCCCTCGGCTGGGCTTAATGCAAATATCTGGAGGCGGGTAATCAATTTTGAGCAAGGAGCCCTAGGTGTTCATGTTGCCCTGAGCCCTTGCAAACTGTGAGCTAGTCCTGGACACAGACATTAAGGAGGGCTGGCCAGAGGGTCCACAAGCTTTCTTGGAAGAGGCAGTAATAGATCGGCCTGGGTGTGGGCTTTGTCCTGACCCCAAATCCCATCCTGGGCCCCCGGATCCCTCAAGGCAGCTGCCTGGGAGTTGGGTCAGTCAGCATAAAGCAGGAGGTCAGGACCAGCAAAGCTCCCAAGGGACTTTAAAAACACCCCTACGTGTCTGTATCGACTCAGTGATAATGCATGCCCAGCATCAGTAGGAATAAGCTGGAGCCAAAGAGAAGAAAGCCCCGCCTAGCCATCCCCCACCCAGCCCTGGTCCTTCCCACTGGGTAACACTGTTTCCTGGACACCCTCCAGAGTTATTTGCACCGTACAAGGAAGTGCATACCTTCGTGTATTTTTGTATTGTGACACTGATTTTTTTTTTTTTTGGTGTGGTGTCGATTTTATTAATATATACGTTCTGTATTGCACACACTTTCTGCTGTTAGTGTTCCCACTTGACAGTCTAACTAGGAACTCAGAGAAAGCTCTTTCAAGGTCATTGAATTGGAGAGATGGAAAAACTGGGACCCAGAGTGTCACAGCAAGCGTGGAGTGTTTTGGTGGCCCAGGCACAGCTCCTGGCTATGGCATCGTGATGCCCACGGTCCCTCCATGTATTCATATTTGCCCAGGCATCGGTGACAACCAGCCCCTCTCCTGTCCTAATTTCAAGGACTGCCGTGGAGGGAGCCAAAGCTCTACTCTGCGAAGGAGGTGCTGCGATGATCCGAATTTCTACATGGGGCTCAGAGAGGTGCAGCCACCGTCTTGGGGTCACACAGCTGAACAACGGCTGAGACCTGCAAAGCGGCAGTGCCTCCCATGAGCAGGATCATGTTTCCCCAGGTGGCGGGGCGCTGCTCCCTTGCCATATACTCACAACCTCCCCTATGCCAGATGGGAAGGCCTTGACTTCAGCAGGTGAGAATTGGGCAAAGGACCCTGCCAGTCTGACAAAGCCACCAGGATGGAGCTGGCGGGAGTCCCAGCAAGGCCTGGAGGATGGGGCTGAGCCAGGTGGCCTGCTGGGGGAGGGTGGGGCAGGTGTGGGTGCCTGCCCCCCAGGCCCCAGTTGCATGGAGGCTCCTGGCACGCACCCCTTGGCGGCCTGTCGCCCGAGAGAGCTGGCATCAGCTGGTTGAATGTGCCTGGGGCTGCGATTCAGCATTTGGGTTCAAAGCCTTATTTTTATTGTGTTTTGTTTATTCGAAGCTTGCCTTTGAAATCTGTTTTCGTGCCTCCCCCATCCCAGAGAAGGGAACCTGTCTGGGGACAACGCGCAGCAGTTTTCTCAGCCTTTAATATAATTCCTCCTGAGTTGAGGACTCAGTGTCCCTGGGCACATACGGCCCCCGAAGTGTGGGTGCCACTTGTGGGTCTGCAGGACAGCTGGACACTCACCTGCCAGGGCAAGCCGCCCCAGACAACAGGCAGCCCCAGAAGCTGGGGGCCCTCCCAGCACTGGGGTGTCGTTGACGCTGGCGAAAGTGGGCGCCACTTTGTGGGGGTGCTCATGAGAACTTCTGACAAAAGCTAAGGAGGTTATCTGTTCAAAAAAATATACCCACACACAAAGCTCTGCACTCACTTCCGGGAGCTTCCAGGATCTTCTTTGGCCCATCCGCGGACCCCTTCCTCCAGCTTAGAGGCTGTTCCTAGAGGCATCTCACCATCAGCCTTTTTGGAATAGTAAGGAACATCAGTAGTAGCTAAAATTGAGCAGTTACCGTTTCGGGGCTTGTACCAGGGGGTTCCGCCGATGAACTCACGCATGCCCCAGGACTGAAGGTCATTCACCAAAGGTCTGACAGCGAGTAAAGGGCTCAGCCTGATCTAGGCCTCGCCAGTCCGGCCTGTCCTCTCAGCCTGACATATATGCACGCGCGAGCGTGCACGCACGAATGCACGGTGCCTGGCCCCTCCCGACACCCGTGGATTAGGTGAGGCGAGTGGAGAGCCCCAGGTCGCACCCAGGCTTGGGGGTCTGACCAGGGTCGGTGGCTGGGGGCCAGTCCTTGTGAAGATCAGAGGAGATCCACCTGGAGATTTCTCTGGCTCGAGGCCAGCATCGGGTGGGGGCAGGGGGGTGGCTCCACCATCCAGGAAGCTGATAGTATTGTGAGGGAAGGGACCAAAGTGGGAGCCCCCCAAGTGCAGACACCCCTGAGGGCCGCCATTCCAGCATAGGCAGGCGCCTCCCTTTCCCATCCCTCTTCTCTCCTTCCCTTCCATCCTCCCGACATCCCTTCTCTCTGCTCTTCTTCCCTCCCGCTTCTCCTCCCACCCACCTCCCCACCTCCGCAAACAAGGCAAACACTAGACCGTGTACAGCTCTGCTGTGGACATAGCCCATTTCTGAGAAGCCTGGACCCTGTCTTCAGGAGCCACGAAGTTTGCAAGCTGGCTGAGCCCACAGACCAGGTCAGAAGGCCCACTCCCCATCCCGGGCCTCTAGCTGCCCCACCCTCCTCGCCCCTAGGGCAGGCAGGACAGGCCTGGGGTCTCCGTGGGCCTTCCAGGCTGGGATTTCCAGCGACTGTGGAGTTAAGACCCTAATACTATTTCCCAACAGCTTGTGGTGGTTTAATAGAATTGAGGGTAAATCTAACTTGCAAATTTTCCCTTTTGATCTCCCTTCTTTTTTCTCTTAGTGGCTCAACAGAACTGGGTTTAGAACAGGGCTGGAGACAGCTCCCTTCTCAGTCCTGCTCCCAGCCAGCATTCTCCTGAGGAGGTCTGAAGTCCTGCGGTGCCACGGAGGTGGCTGTCAGCCTCCTCTCCCCTGTCCCACATGGCACTGAGCTGGCCCAGGCAGGCTTCTCCAAGCTCCAACCAAGGTCCTGCCTTTCAGCCTCCCGGCTGGCTTCTCCCCTCCTCTGCAGCAAGCAGGCTTTCTTCATGCCCTCAGGGCCTTTGCACTTGCTTTCCCCTCTAGCTTCACTGACTCCTACTTAACATCAGGTCTCAGCGTGGAAGTCTCCTCCTCAGGGAAGCCCTCCTGGATCAGCCAGGAACCACAGTAACATTGCTGGGACACAGAGGACTACTCTCAGCAGACCCTGAGCTCTAGGAGCCCAGGGACTGAACAGGTTCCTGCCCAGACTCTGCCCCTCAGGAGCCCCCCAAGGGGCTCCCTGCTGTGTCCTGCCCCTCAGTTTCCCTGCCTATAAGATGAGGGGGCGGGTCACACTCCTGCACTTGCCATGTGATGATCCTCTGTGGCTCCCTGTGGGTTTCTGGCAAGGATCACACTCATTTCACGGTATTTGACTTCCTTGATTATCTGATTTTCCAGGGAGGAATTTTAAATCTCCGGGCAGGGGTGGCATCTGCCTGATCCCCGGGCACCCATCCCATNTCTGTGGCTCCCTGTGGGTTTCTGGCAAGGATCACACTCATTTCACGGTATTTGACTTCCTTGATTATCTGATTTTCCAGGGAGGAATTTTAAATCTCCGGGCAGGGGTGGCATCTGCCTGATCCCCGGGCACCCATCCCATCCCACCAGCCCGAGTACACTTGACATCCTGGGGAGGCCCCGAAAACTGCCCTCTTGGCAGACAAGAGAAACCCTGCCAGGCTCTGTGACTGTGTCGTTTGGCCCGTGGGGTCAGGGAAGAGGGTGGTGGCAGCCCCACACCCTGGGGCCCAAGCTATCAAGGCAGGCACCGTGGCTCCCGAGCCAGACAGGCTGGGTTCAAAGTGTGACTCGGTCAGTTTTCGTGAGACTGAGGCCCACCTTTCACTTCTGTATGCTTCAGTCCCTCACTATATAATGGGCATAAAAACAGAACTTCCCAGCTGGGGTTCTTGGGTTGACCGAGATGGTTCCCTGCCTGGGCTCTGGGGTTAAAGGGCTCTTCTCTTCTCATCCCAGAGGCAGCAGCTAAGCTTCAAGTCTCTGGAGAAAAACAACAAACAGGACTTCCCTGGTGAGCCAGTGGTCGCGAATCCACCTGCCAGAGGAGGAGACACGGGGTCAGTCCCTGGTCGGGGAAGATTCCACATGCTGTTGGCAGCTAGGCCCTCCTGCCACGGCTGCTGAGCTCCAGCTCTGGAGCCCGAGCTCTGCAGCAAGAGAGGCCACAGCCTTGAGAGGCCCATGACCCAAGCTGGAGAAGGGGCCCTAGCCTGCCACAACCCAAGAAAGCCGTCACAGCGACGACCCGGTGCAGCCAACAGCATAGTCTCTGCTACTTAGCTGGCTGTGTGAGCTCCTAGTGCCAAGCCTTTCCCACCTGTAAACTGGGGGTGCTAGGTACAGCCGTCTCTTAGGGTGGCTGCCAGCCAGGGTGAGCCCCAGCTTCCTGCTCTGGATCTCAGTAAACCAAACACTAGGGAATCTTCCCGGAATCTTCCCGAGTGCCAGGGCTTCCTGGGCAGGGAGGAGGGCTGCTGCGGAAGCCGAGGCACAGAGGGCAGCGACGGGCCCGAGGTCACGCAGTCCGGCCAGGACGGAGGCTCTGTGTCCGCCGGGCCCCAGGGCGCAGCCTCCCGGGCACCCCGGCCCCCGCAGCCCCTTCGTCCCCGGCCGCCAGGCCCTGTAGGGACACGCCCGGCAGGGCCTGCAAGGCCTCCCGGAGGTCCGCGCCCGCCCGAGCCGCGGGACGAAAGGGGAATCCGCCCAAACCTGCCTCCCTCCCGGCTCGCCCGCCCCTCCCGCAGCCGGATCAGGCCCGGGCGGCCGGCTTTGATGTCGGCGGAGGAGCTGCGGCCCCTCTGCCTGGGCGGCTTGAGCCTCAGGGAGGCCGACTTGAAAGGGCGGCCGCCGGTGCAGCCTTCCTGGGATCGCCCGGCGGAGGGGAGGAGGCGGGGGAGGGGGTGCGGAGGGTCCAAGCCCCGCCCAGGGGAGCGCGGAAGCGGCTAGTCGTCGGCATTCAAGGCCCTGCAGGCTGCCGCCGGTCGCGACGCCCCCACTCGGCGCCCCCGGGCCGGACAGTGACTGGCTCCCAGGTGTCGCTGGATCTCTGGCCCTAGTAGATGCTGTTCCTCCTGCCTCAAACGCCCTTCCCCAGCTTTTCCTCCCAAGCCTCAGTGTCAGGCCTTGGGTTGGCGCTTTATCTCTTCTTCTGGACCTTTCCAGAACCGCTCCGCAGCCCTGCCTGGTGCCTTCCTCCTGGTCCGCTGCCGCCGCGCCCCCCCCCCATCCCCCACCCAGGGCAGCACACGCTCTGGTAAGCCCCCACCCTAGGCCTCTAGCTGTGAGCTTCAGGACCAGCATCCTTTCATTCCCCCCGCCCACCACC
>SJYX01024245.1:217940-234337 GCA_006410675.1 Oreotragus oreotragus | reverse complement strand
TTCTTATCCACCACCACCACCATCACATTGCCCCCCTCGCTCCCCCCACCCTGCCTGATCAGCCGTGAGACCGTGCTTGGGAAACAGGGAGAAGGACTCTTTCAATAACAGCAGCCATAATAATAAAGGCTTAGGGGCAGCCAGTCTGGTGCGAGGGTGGGGGCGCCCAGAGGATTCCAGGCTCCTCGAGCACACCTCAGGTTCCTGATACACCTTGTCCTCCATTACAAAGCTGGTCGGCCTTTCTCCCCAGCTCCAGGCCGCTTGCCCTCACTCACTACACAGGAGCTCAGTCACTTCTATTCAGTCGCTCAGTCATACCCGACTCTTTGCGACCGCATGGACTGCAGCATGCCAGGCCTCCCTGTCCTTCACCGTCTCCTCCAGTTTACTCAAACTCATGTTATTGAGTTGGTAAATGCCATCCAACCGTCTCATCCTCTGTCACCCCCTTCTCCTCCTGCCCTCCATCTTTCCCAGCTTCAGGGTCTTTTCAAATGAGCTGGCGCTTCCCATCAGGTGGCCAAAGCATTGGAGCTTCAGCTTCAGCATCAGTCCTTCCAATGACTATTCAGGGTTGATTTCCTTTAGGATTGACTGGTTCGATCTCCTTGCTGTCCAAAGCACTCTCAACCACTGACTGCGCCCAAAAGCCCCAGCCTCCTGACTCCCTGCCCAGAGTCCCATGATGTTCTGCAGCTGCCNTCAGCTTCAGCATCAGTCCTTCCAATGACTATTCAGGGTTGATTTCCTTTAGGATTGACTGGTTCGATCTCCTTGCTGTCCAAAGCACTCTCAACCACTGACTGCGCCCAAAAGCCCCAGCCTCCTGACTCCCTGCCCAGAGTCCCATGATGTTCTGCAGCTGCCTCCCAGACCCGAGGCCTCTGCCCACACAGACGACTCCCTCAGCCCCTCCCAGCCTCCCAGAGAGGCAGGCTGGGGACAGAGTTTTAGTTCCAAGTTGCAGATGGGGACACGGAGGCCCACTGAGGGGTCTGGGTCCCAGAGCTGGGGGGATGGAGCTGGCAGTGCTAGGCCTCAGGGAAGAGATGGAGCCCCTCGCTCAGGCTAGATTCAAAGGTAGGACTCCATTCAACTGAGGCCACCTGGGAGGGTCCAGGCACCATCCTTTGTGTGTGGGGGGGTGGATTCTCACATACTAAACACAGGAACAAATTGGCCGCAAGCCTCAAGACAGGCTTCAGTGTTTGTTAGGTCTCAGGAACTGATGTTTAGATGCAGGCACTGCACCATGGAACTGGCTATACATGCACACAGATCCCAGGACGGCTCGGGAAGGGCCCTCCAGGGCTTCCCCAGGAGAGGGAGAAAGAGGGTTGGTTAGGGGGGTTGTAGAAGTGGATGTGCAGCCTGGGTGGGCCACAGCAGATGTGAGCTCTCCTCCAGCTCCAGCTTTCTGCCTCCCCAGGGGATGGGGTCTTCTGCCTGCAGCTCCCTCCCACCCTCCGGCTGCTCCCACCCCCACCCCAGGGTCCTCTGCTGCTGGGTTAGGCTGACAGAGGAAAGAAGGGAGAGAGAATAGAATAGCTCAGCCCAGGGGCAGGAGACCCAACTCTTGCCTGGGCCAAGCCTCTCAGCCAGTTTTCTCACCTTTCCTGGAGGTTTGGACTAATTCTCCTACTTCCTTCCCTTTAACAAATGTCTGCTGGGCACTTATTCTGTGCCAACCCTGTGCTGAGTGCTGTGGATGCCTCTGTGGACAAGATAGAGTTGTCATTTAGTTGGTGGTGGGGAGCAGACGTGAACAGATAGACTCATAAAGACAGGCTATGATGGTGGAACTACAGACAGTTCCGAGAAAGGGTTCTAAGACAGATATCAGGGAAGGCTTCCTGGAGGAAGTGGCATGGGTGAATTGAAAGCAAAGCCTGGGGCAGTGCAGAGTGAGTGGTGGGAAGGGCAGAGGGTGAAGCAGGTGGGCTGGATTGTGTAAGTGACAGAGAGGGGAAAGACTCACTAGAGGAGGGAAGGGCAGAGGCTGGGGGCACCAAGGAGTCTGGGCAGGGCCCTGGTTGAGGAGGGCCTTGCCACACCTGGGAACCCAGAGGATCCAGCCCCCAAAAAGGACTGGAGATCCCTCAGTGTGGGTTCCCCACTTGGGCTGGCCCAGGACCTGAGCTGTGGCCTCCGGGACGGAGCCTGGCCTGAGGCAGGGGGACTCAGTAAGGCCAGCTCTCCGGCGGGACAGGAGGGGTTGCCCCTGGGAAGAGCAGAAGGGGCAGGAACAGCTGTGATGGAGGGTTCCAGAGAACCCAGGGGGAGGGAGGGAGGGAGGCGACATGACGGCAACCTCCAGCCTCCTTCAAAAACTGGGACTGAATCAGTGTGCAAAGATCTTCCCAGAGCAGTGCATTAGCTGGGATGGCCCGACCCAAACTTCTGGCTCCTGGGATTGGTGGGGCGGGGGGAATCCTGATCCTGGGGAAGCAGGCAGGAGAGCCTGGGGGTGGGGTAGGCTCTCGCCTGGCCCTGCAGGAAGCCAGGGATGTTGTCTCACCATCATTTTTCCAGCATCTCCCTTGGGTGGTGGCTGCTTCTCCCCAGAGTATCTCTGCCAAGGACCTCTTCCTGGGGACATTTTCCCACTCAGTCCATCTGGGTTTGGTGCAGAGAGAGGAGGCCCTGGAAAGGTCCAGCCTCAGCCTTGAGGTTCCATCCCTCAAGGAGAGAGGCCCAGAGAACCAGACAGACTCGTCCCCCCAACCCTGTCTCTTATACACATCTGGTCCAAGCCCCGCCCAGGGGAGCGCGGAAGCGGCTAGTCGTCGGCATTCAAGGCCCTGCAGGCTGCCGCCGGTCGCGACGCCCCCACTCGGCGCCCCCGGGCCGGACAGTGACTGGCTCCCAGGTGTCGCTGGATCTCTGGCCCTAGTAGATGCTGTTCCTCCTGCCTCAAACGCCCTTCCCCAGCTTNAACTCTGTCTCTTATACACATCTTGCCAAATCTCCTGCCCCCTCCCCACCCCCCCTGCAGAATTCCTGGCTGCACTCCTGGCCCTGCTTCAAGAATTCAAGGTCTCAATCCTGTTCCCTTGTGGCAGGGGAGAAGGGGCAGGGGCGGATGGTGACTTTTTCTGTGCCATGGGCCACCACGGCCTTGGGTGACACCTCCACACCCTGACTCGTTTGTAAGCGTAGAACAAAATACATAGGATTACCCTGGAAGCCAATTAATTTGAAATGCAGATATCAAGATATTTTTTAAAACCATATTTGTGATGAAACAATAAATGTGCTACTTTATTAACCATTAACGAGATCTAGCAGCAGATCTACAATGGAGAAGAAGGGATGAGTGAAATTTTGAGAAATCTGCATCAGCTTTGATGTGGTCTGAAGATATCAATGATTCCTACTGGAAACAAAGCCGCAGGTACTGCTGAATACAGGGCATGTTGGGTAAGTTCCTCACTGAAGGAAATGCTAGATTGTATAGTTAAAGGGCAGTGAAAATGAAGATGTACTTTTTTTTCCCACCCAAGTTCATGATGGTCACCCTGAATTCTATCCACGCCACACCCCAGCTTAAGGTTACTTATTGTGCTCCAGTTGAAGGAGGCAGGAGGAGAAGGGGATGACAGAGGATGAGATGGTTGGATGGCATCACCGACTGGATGGACATGAGTTTGAGCAAGCTCCGGGAGTTGGTGATGGACAGGGAAGCCTGGGATACTGCAGTCCATCGGGTCGCAAAGAGTCAGATAGGTCTGCTTGAACTGAACTGAACTCTGNAGGAGAAGGGGATGACAGAGGATGAGATGGTTGGATGGCATCACCGACTGGATGGACATGAGTTTGAGCAAGCTCCGGGAGTTGGTGATGGACAGGGAAGCCTGGGATACTGCAGTCCATCGGGTCGCAAAGAGTCAGATAGGTCTGCTTGAACTGAACTGAACTCTGCTCCAATAATTGGGGTATGGACAGTATACCACCAAACATGGAGTTCTGGGAGAGGCCAAGTAGCTAAGGGGAGGAGTCCTAGACTCCAGGGAATCACCTGACCCCAGTAACCAATGACATGTGGAAACAGGGGGAGAGGGAGGAGCCAGCTTACTTCCTGATTTCTCCATCCTGGGACCCTGGGTACTAGGGTTCCTGATAGAAAACGGTGGTTAGGAAGAGGAAGGAGTGAGCAGCTCAGCTGGAAGTGGATCCAGTGGGAAAGAGTGTGTGTTGTCAGCTCTTGCTCGGTTATGCTGTGGTAACAAACAGCCTCCATTTCTCCAGGGTCTCATAACCACAAAGCTTTTCTTGCTCACCTGCAGCTCCGGTGTGTATCACCTTCTCCAGGATCCAGGTGGAGACATTGCTGTTTTCACAGTAAACCGGGGCCCCTCAAAGGCCCATGTCTGGCTGGTTTGCAAGTCTGAGCCGTTCTTTTTTTCTTTTTTTTTTTTTTTTGCCACACTGCAAGATATGCAGGATCTTATTTCCCCCACCAGGGATGGTACTCGCTCCCCCTGCAGTGGGAGCATGCAGTCTTAACCACTGGACCGCCAGGGAAGTACCTGAACCATTCTTAATACTCAGTACTCACCCAAGCAGTTGCCCTGAATCCTTACACAACCCAGGAGGAGGGCTCCAAGATGAGTTCCATCTTCCTAATGGACCCCTGGGGCTCAGAGAGGGAGCAAGACTCCCCATGGGTGGCCCAGCAGGGATATAGCAGAGTAAGGACTCCTTGCTCCAAGTTGCCTGGAATGTTCTTGGTTCCAGGTCTTGAAGCCCCTCCCTACTCTTCGCCTCCTGGAGCCTGGTGAGGCCTAGCTAATTGGCTGCTGGCACTGTTCCCCAAAGCAGGAGATACCAGTCAGGCCCAGGGGAATTCATACAGGACTTGTGGGTCCTCACCAACTCAAACTGCAACTCCTCCTTAGCCAGCCGTCTCTGGCAAAGGAGAGGTGGGGCTCTGGTTTGAAGCCAGAGAGCCTGAGACCTCAGGAACATCTTGACTCCTTCCCAAGAAGCCTGGATGGGGCTCCCTGTCTTCGAGGCAGCGGAGAGAAGCCTCATACCTATCCTGGGTCTTGTGTGGGGGCTGGGGAGGAAGGATGTGGGAGAAGCCCTGCTGAGCACCCCCCCAAAGATTTATAGTCAGGCTGGGAGAGGTGGGCCCGTCATCATCACAAGCGAGGCGAGAAAGGCAGAATTGGGAAGATATTGGAAGGTGCTGTGCTGCTGGCTTTTTAAAATTTTATTTTATTTATTTGGCTGCAGCACGTGGGTGCAGCACGTGGGATCTTCAGTCTTCTATGCAGCGTGTGAGGTCTTCAGGTGTGGCACTCAGTATCTGGTTCCCTGACCAGAGATCAAACCCAAGCCCCCTGCACTGGGAGCTGGGCGTCTTAGTCTCTGGACCATCAGGGAGTCCCTGTGCTGCTGGTTTTGAAGGAGAAGGATGAGGCCACAAGCCAACAAATGTGGGCTGCCTCTAGAAGCTGAAAAAAGCAAGGAAACAGATTCTTCCTAGACCCACAAAAGGAACAAGTTTCTGACCCCAGACTGAAAGAGAATGAATTTGTGTTAAGCCACTTGCCCCTTCCCAGGTGGCGCTAGTGTAAAAGAACCTGCCTGCCAATGCAGGAGATGTAAGAAACGCAGGTTCGATCCCTGGCTTGGGAAGATTCCCTGGAGGAGGGCAGCTCACTCCAATATACTTGCCTGGAGAATCCCATGGACAGAAGAGCCTGGCAGGCTACAGTCCATGGGGGTCACAAAGAGTCGGACATGACTGAAGCGACTTAGCACACATACTAAATCTGTGGTTATTTGCAGTGGTAGCTTACAGGAAGGAGAAGGCGATGGCACCCCACTCCAATACGCTTGCCTGGAAAATCCCATGGATGGAGGAGCCTGGTGGGCTTCAGTCCATGGGGTCGCGAAGAGTCGGACACGACTTGAGTGACTTAGCACACACACTAAATCTGTGGTTATTTGTGGCGGTAGCTTCAGGAAGCCCGAACTGTGGGGTNAATACGCTTGCCTGGAAAATCCCATGGATGGAGGAGCCTGGTGGGCTTCAGTCCATGGGGTCGCGAAGAGTCGGACACGACTTGAGTGACTTAGCACACACACTAAATCTGTGGTTATTTGTGGCGGTAGCTTCAGGAAGCCCGAACTGTGGGGTTGCACCAGCTCTTCTCCCAGGTCTTAGCAAGCCCTGCTGTTCCAGAAAGACAAGAAGTAATACGCGTGACCCTGCTTTACAAAGAGGCAGGGGCGGGAGCTTCATGAGGTCACGGGGTCGTCTATAGTTTCTCCAGGAAAGGAAACCAGCCCCTTTGACTGGGGGTGGGGTGGGGTGAGGGGCTGCAAGGTGAGCAAGAGAAACAGGAGAGCGCCTCTTCAGAGAAGAATAGTAGGGCCCACTGGGCTGCTCCCTGCAGCTGCCCGTTTTATCATGAGTCCTCCGAGCCCACGAGTCACGAGCTGGAAAGGGGTGCTGAGTCATCACATGGTCTCTGGGAGGTCCCCCCTACCTCTCCAAGCCTCAGTTTCCTCTTCTGTAAAGTGCAGAGAATCAGTGGGACTTACCTGTAGTGCCCACCTGGATGTCGTGTGTGTGTGTGAAGAGCTCAGCACCGGGCCAGGCACACAGGTGTAACCCTGCGTGTGTCCAGGCGGGCAGGTGTGCATGTCCAGGTGAGCATGTACAGGTGTGCCTGTGCTGGGACCTGTGTGCAGTTATATATGCAGCCTGGATAAGCATTCTGAAATTTAGCTTGGACTTGCTCTCCTGTTCATAGCCGCCCCCTACCGCCCCAGGGAGAAGGTCACAGCTTCACCGTGGCCTCCAGGACCCAGCACCGTCTGGCACCTGCGGCCTCTCTGCCTCCCCGAGTACCCAGCTTGCATGCAGAGATCCAGCTTTGCCTGCCTCCTCTCTGTTCCTTAAGTGGGTCATGTTCCCGTGGGCATCCAGGCCTTGGCACATGCTGTTCTGTGCGAAGTATTCCTCCGTTTGGAATACTTCTTTTTCCTCCTCACTGACTAGCTCCTACTCAATCTGGGTTTTGAGAAGATGACCTCCTCCAGGTAGCCTTCCCTGACTGCTACCCTCACTGGGATGATTACCTCACCTTTGGCCTCACGGGCACCTCCTTCCTATGCACTCCCCTGGCCTCAGCACTAACCACCGGGTTGGATAATCGCTTGTGAGCATCCTTTCTCCTTCTGAGGGCCTGTTCTGAGGGCAGAAACCTAGAATGCCTTGCTCTCCCCTGTCACTGGCACTCCGCATGGGGTTTAGCCCAGAGCAGGTGCTCAGAACTTTGTTGAATGAATGAATGAGTGGGTGAATGCACAGGTCTGGGTGCATGAGTGAGGAGGCTGCTATCACTTACCTGTGCACACGCACGCTTTCTCGCTGCTGGAGGGGTGTGCCGCATGTGTTCCTGCAGGGAGTGATGGTGGTGGAGTCACGACTGTGCCCTGGAGGGGGTCTGGAGCAGGGGGAGGCCAGAGCGTTCCGCTTCCCTCGCTGGTCTCTCCCCTGCGCGGACCTGGACTCAGGGAGGTGGCTTAGCCGTGGGAGCGGGAGGAGAGAGCAGAGAGGTAAGAGGAAGGCAGACCCCTGCAGCCCTTAGCACAGAAGGCATTCCACTCCTTCCTTCCTCCCTGACCTCCCCGTGACCTCCATCCCCCAGCCTGGGCCCTCCACTGAATGGGGGGAGGGGCACAGACCTCCCAGTGTCCCCAGGGAACACCAAGCCAGGCAGTACTTCTCCAGGCGCCCCCCTCCCCGCCCCGCCCCGCACCCCGCCCAGCTCTAGCCCGGGTCCTGGGGAGGATCTGATTAAGTCAGAAGGGCAACCTGGGGTGGGGTGTGTGGGGGCGAGGGCTGGCCAGGCGGCTTAGCCCAGACTGCCTGCTTGCCGGGTCCCTCCCTCATGCCTGGGTGAGGCAGATCATGCCACCTCTCTGACCCTTGACCCTGTCATCTGCACAATGGCACCTCAGTCCTCCCTTGCGGTGCTGTAGCAATTAACGAGATCTTGTTTACAGAAGGCTTGACACGGTGCCTGGTGCTGGAGGATGCTGAGCGCGTGTAATTTTGTCATCACTGACATCACCCCCGTCCCCCCCATTCCTCGCCCCCAGCCGTGACCATCCTGCACTGAGAACCATGTAGGTCTGGTGCCAGCACACTCCTGGCACAGTGGGACAGGTCTGTCGGGCTCATATTTATGTCCCCAACTTCTGGCACCAAGTAGGCACTCCAAAAATATGTTAAATGAATAAACCAGCAGACTCAGGTGGGGTAAAGCACTTACTGTCTCCGGGCCTCAGTTTCCTTAAGTGTAAAACTGTATGTCCACTAACTAAGACTCTTCCAGGTTCCTCCTGGAACCTTGTCACTGCTGTGCTGAGTTTTGAGTCTTTTTAAAAAAATATTCATGCTAGCTCACACATCCCCAGGCCCTCTCACCTGGACACACTGCCAGCCTCTCACTTTTCTGCCTGTTTCTGTGCCTTGACCCCATCCCGTGCAGCTGGTGCAGAGGTCTTGAAACACAAGCATCTGCCTGTGATAGACTGGGGACGATTGACGGCAGGAGAATGGGACAACAGAGGATGAGATGGTTGGATGGCATCACCGACTGGATGGACATGAGTTTGAGCAAGCTCCAGGAGTTGGTGACGGACAGTGAAGCCTGGCGTGCTGAAGTCCATGGAGTTGCAAAGAGTCAGACACGACTGTGTGACTGAACTGAACTGTAATAGACTAGAGGGCGACGTGGCTTACAGGGCCCCACACGGCCCAGCCCCTGGGAGCCCTTCCAGCCGCGCGGAAAGCCTCCACCACCTCCGCTNCTGAAGTCCATGGAGTTGCAAAGAGTCAGACACGACTGTGTGACTGAACTGAACTGTAATAGACTAGAGGGCGACGTGGCTTACAGGGCCCCACACGGCCCAGCCCCTGGGAGCCCTTCCAGCCGCGCGGAAAGCCTCCACCACCTCCGCTGCACAGGCCTTCTCTCTGCCCCTCCTCTCCTGGCCCTCCCTGTGCAGCCCCTTTGAACACAACATGCTCTTCTCTCAAGCTGCCATGCTGCTCCCTCCCTCTTTAACTGGTGCCTTGCACTCAATCTTCAGGTCTCCTCTCTAGGGCCCCACCCTCTGGGAAGCCCTCCTTAACCGCTCCTGAGACTGAGTCAAATTACTCCATTATTTCTTTGAAAATAATTATTTGTTGACCAACCTAGACAGCATATTAAAAAGCAGAGACATTACTTTGACCTTACTTTGCCAATAAAGGTCTGTCCAGTTAAAGCTATGGTTTTTCCAATTGTCATGTATGGATATGAGAGTTGGACTATAAAGAAAGCTGAGCACTGAAGAATTAACTATGTTGCTGGAGAAGACTCATGAGAGTCCCTTGGACTGCAAGGAGATCCAACCAGTCCCCTCTGAAGGAAATCAGTCCTGAATATTCATTGGAAGGACTAATGCTGACGCTGAAGCTCCAATACTTTGGCCACCTGATGAGACGAACTGACTCATTGGAAAAGACCCTGATGCTGGGAAAGATTGAAGGCAGGAGGAGAAGGGGACGACAGAAGAGACATTACTTTGCCGACAAATGTCTGTCTAGTCAAAGCTATGGTTTTTCCAATAGTCATGTATGGATGTGAGAGTTGGACTCTAAAGAAAGCTCAACGCTGAAGAATTGATGCTTTGGAATTGTGGTGAAGACTCTAGAGAGCCCCTTGGACTGCAAGGAGATCAAACCACTCCATCCTAAAGGAAATCAGTCCTGAGTATTCATTGGAAGGACTGATGCTGAAGCTGAAACTCCAATATTTCAGCCATCTGATGCAAAGAACTGAATCATTGGAAAAGACGCTGCTGCTGGGAAAGATTGAAGACAGGAGGTGAAAAGGATGACAGAGGATGAGATGGTTGGATGGGGTCACCGACTTGATGGACATGAGTCTGAGAAGGCTCTGGGAGCTGGTGATGGACAGGGAAGCCTGGCATGCTGCCATCCATGGAGTGGCAAAGAGTTGGACACAAATGAGCGACTGAACTGAAATGAACTGAACTGACCCTTAAAGATGATATCATGTCTCTAATTTTAGTGAAGAGGAACCTGAGGCTGTGAGAGGTTAATTTGTGTTCTTTTCCTCGGTACACTGAGCTGTGTGTCCATAGATCAGGCATCTCCCTCTCTGAGCCTCAGCTTCCTACAGAGCTGTTAGAAAATTTATATAAAACCTATGTAAGTACACACTGGCACTCTTGTATACCTTTTCTTTCCTTTTTCACCCAAGGCAGAGACAGAGCCAGGGAGAGAATCCAGGTCATTGGACTCTTGGAACAGTGCTCTCTGTTGTATCCCAAACCCATGCTTCCCATTTCTCTATGGCCCCACCACCCTCTCCCACTCCCTTGATGTTTCCAAGTTTTGTACCTGTCCTTTTGTCTCTTTACCTCTTTCAGAAGCACATGCAAGTTTTAGGGGCCCCATGGGAAATTCTGAGAAGGTTCCTGGAGCTCACATTTAACAGAGACCCGCAGGTGGCTCAAAGAAGCTCATCTTCTGTTGTTCAGTTCTAGGATCAGGTCAGGTGACTTTGAAATTTACTGAGAGTCACTTATGCCCTTGAACCAGGGCAGAAGCAAGAGAGTGGAGTCTAGCTTGGTCTGGACACACAGAGAGACTCCTACCCCTGCAATCTGTGCAACACAAAATATATTCATTAAACACTGGTGTCTGCATCACAGTGGGAAACGCAGTGTCTGCCTTTAGAGTGAAATCTCTAGCAGAGTGAAATCTCTAGCAGAGATGACAAGACAAATACTGATACAATATTACATGACAAGGGAGAATATGGTAAATTGTGCATAAGAAGCACAGATCTCATTTAGACATACAGTATAGCACAGACCTTATTTAGACTTTACAATATAGACCCTATTTAGGCCTTCAGAGGGCTGGCAGGCTAATTCATTCTTTTTATCAAATATTTCCTGATAACTCTGTTTTCTCTGTTTTATACAGTGGAAGGTGCTTAGGAGAGGGGAGACATGCAAAAATAATAATAAAATATAATAATTACTATGGTGAAGATCCACAGAGGAAGCAGAGTAGAGCTACAGGAAGGAAAAAACATTCACGATGGGCTTTGAGGAATGGGCAGGATATTAGATGTGGAGATAATGTAAACATTAATAATTTCAGCCAGAGGCACAACAGTTTGCAAAGGCCAGGATGGTAGAGGGGAGAGAGAACTGAGACACAGCCTAGAGTTTCATCTGGTTGGAACAGAGTTAAGGATGAGGAACTGAAGTGGGAAAGGAAGGGAATTCCCTGGTTGTCTAGTGGTTAGGGCTCTGCACTCTCACTGCTCTCACTGATCGAGTTCAATCCCTGGTCCGAGAACTAAGTACCCACAAGCTGCTAAGTAGGAAGGGAGGCAAGATAGGTGGTGGTCTGGGGCCATATAGGGAGGGCCTTGAGCACCCGGTCCAAAAGTTTCCCTGTTAGATCGAAGCCTGGCAGATTTAGCAATTAAATTTGAATTTTGAATAAATAAGGAATAATTTTTAGTGTATGTCTCATGAAATATGGGAGACATGTTATACTAAAAAATTTTTTTCATCAGAAATTTAGATTCAACCTATGTTTTATCTGGCAACTTTAGTTGGTACCATCCTTTGGGAAAGTGATTCTGGATCCTCATAACTGAACCAGGCCTGGAGTGGTCCTCACCCTCCCCCCAACCTGTATTCCCAATTAGATCCCCTAAGGGCCCAGGGATGGAGTCACTCTGGCCAGCCTGCACCCTTCGCTGAGGTGCTTTGGCCTGAGCACTCAGGTCCCTCTGGGTCAATACATTCAGTGGTGAAGGAATCTGGCCCATACCCAGCTTCTCTGAAGTATAATCAAGATGTTTAGACAAAATATGTGCAAAAGATGGTGTTGTAGAAGGCTAGGGTAGTGATGTTACACACAAGGGAGCTGGAACACAATCTTCCAGCTCACAGGTCAAAACAAAAGAGCAAGGACTTCCCTGGGGGTCCAGTGGTTAAGAATCCACCTTCCATTGCAGGGGATGCAGGTTCAATTCCGTGCCCCCTTTCCTCAATTTAACCGGCATTTGCTCCTCCTCTTCACCTGTATTTCCCTCCCGCATTACTTGGGTTTGGACTGGAGAAGGTCTTGGGCTGAACAGTCCAAAGCAGTTGCTCTACTTTCCACCCCATTCCTGGGCCAACAGCAGTGCACCTGCAGTGGCAGCCACTGCCTTCAGAGCCCAGGGGCCTCCTGGGACTGGTTGGGTCAGGCCAGAGGAACTTGCCTTAGAAAAGCTTATTATTCTTTGGCCAAACTTGCCCTGATTAGCACAGTCACTCTGAACAATGTCCTTTGTTGTGCAGCTCAAAGGATCCCCTCTGCCGTGAGCAAGCACCACAATTCCCAGTTTCCTTTTGAACCAGAGACTAAATTGCCCTGCATAACAGAGAAAGGCAGGCTTAGAAGCAGGAAGCAGTCTCCCACCATCACACAAAACACAGGTCCCTCACTTGTACCCAAGATTCCATGCCAACAGGCCGGTTCTTTAGTCCAAGGCTTCGGCTTCCTGAATCTCCAGCCTCCCACAGCCCTCCCTCCCCACCCCCCACCTCCAACCTCAACTCATCCAAGTCTGCGCAGAANTGTCTGCATTCGAGCTCTGCTTCTCACTAGCTGTGTGACCTGGGCGAGCCCTTTGCCTCTCGAAGCCTCCGCTTCTATAGCTGCAAAATGGGAATGATCACAGACTGTCCCTGTGAATTCCTGGGGCTGCCATAACAGAGTGCCACAGAAATCAGTTTTCTCCTATTTCTGGAGACTGGAAACCAAGAGCAAGGTATCAACAGAGTTGGTTTCCTCTGAGGCCTCTCTCTTTGGCTCGTAGACGGCCACCTTCTTGCTGTGGCTTCATGTGGTCCTTGCTCTTCTTAGAAGGACACCAGACATTGGATCAGGGCCCACCCCAATGACCTCATTTTAACTTAATTACCTCTTTAGAGACCCCATGTTCAAACACAGTCGCATCTGAGGGGCTTAGGACTTCAACCTACAAATTTTGGGGAGGGGCTTAATCCAGCCCATAATACTGGGCTCCCTGCACACAGGCTAAAATAAAGGCTGAGGTATGAGTAGTTTGTCAGGGGCAAGAGTGAGGGTGGGAGACGGGAGAGTGAAATAAACGAGAAAAGAGACCTAACACAAACCCGCCTTCTCGAGTTCCCCGGTAAGGGTGCCTGGGTGCCCAGGCCCCGGGCTTGTCTGAGGTTCCTTATGAGATGCGCCTTGGAGGAGGCATCCCAGAGCTCCTGCTCCCTGGGTCAAGGGTTGCCCTGAAGGTGTTACAGCTGATCTCCTCCGACTGCTGAGGGGGTTCGGGTGGGCAGAGGGACATCCCAGACAGGCAATCCTATTTCCACAGCTTGTTTCTGGCCCAGGTGTCCTAGCTCTCGGGAACACAGCACTGCCCACTGGCTGTGTGCTCTGGGCACGTGGTCGGCTTGCCGCCGTGTTCCATCAGGCCCCTGCTCCAGGGTCAGACAGTGGCTACTATGTTTGTGCTCTTCCCTTGCCATCAAGTTGGGCCCAGGGAGGATGGGACCCCATGTCTCCAGATGAAGAATTGCGTAAGGCCTAGGATGTGACCAGGTATGGTGTTCTGAGAGGCGTGACAGATGATGGAGCACGCATCTCCCTGAAAAGGGAGGTTTGGTCTCTGCCTGGTCTGGCTCAGGGAATAGTGTGCAGGCCGAAGTGACCCTGCATGGCCTCCCAGGGCAACAGCCACCACTGGGTGTGGGCAAATGGGCAGCTGCTAGGCTGACCCACAGAGACCTTTCTGGAATAACTGGCAGCCAAAACCACCCACTGAGGGGCAGGACAAAGTGACTGTGAGCTCCCAAAGCCTGATTTCTGCCCAGGATCTCTAAATCCTTCCTGATAGACCATCATTCCTCCTGGGCGCAGCTTCCCAGGTGGCTCAGTGGTAAAGAACATGCCTCCAAATGCAGGAGATGGAGGTTCAATCCCTGGTCAGGAAGACCCCCTGGAGAAGGAAATGAATGGCAACCCACTCCAGTATTCTGGCTAGGGAAATCCCCTGGACAGAGAAGCCCGGTGGGCTACAGCCCATGGCGTCGTAAGAGTCGGGCACGACTGAGTGGCTAAACAACAGCAGCCCCCCAGGTTCAGGCCAAGTGGACTGGACTCGGTCAGACACAGCCTTCTGGATGCGCAACCCTGGGTCCTGCCTTCATCGCCTCATCAGGCCTCAGGAGGACTGAGGGACTGAGCAAGATGCTGGGGGCCTGGCCCCCAACGGGGTTGTTAGTCCAGCCAGGGCACAGAGCGGCCACCCAGTGGGCCTGAGTCCTACCTTGATTGCCGACCCGGTGATCCTTCCACCACTCCTCAAGAGAAAGCGTGGGGGTCGTGGGAAGAGCGAGAGGATGAGAAAGGCAGGGACCTTGTGCCCACTCCCCTCCATAATGCCCTGCACACAGTAGGTGCTTACTAAGTACATGCTGAATGACTGAATGACTGGGTGCAAGGATGGGTGGACGAACAGACAGACAGGTAGGCAGATGCGGCCCAGCTCTGTTTTTTCCAAATCCCAACCACGCAGTCCAGCCCTTCCCTCCCCTTGCTAACCTCATTTGGTTGCTAGCCGGCTCCCGCTTTCATTTCTGCCGAGTCATTGCTCTCAACCCCGTGATGGGGCTGGGCGTGCCAGGAATCCAGAGAGAAGGAAACAGAACCTCAGAACTTCACCACTAGCTCCATTTTTGAGATGAGGAAACCGAGGCAGGGGGAGGGTCCTGAGGTTTGCTCAGCCCCGGCATAGCCCACCTCCCCAGCGGCCAAAGGCCCCCACCCTTGCCTGGCTCACCCACCACCATGGGATGGCTTTAGGCCTTCTCTGGCAGAATTGGGTAACTGGTTGGAAGGGGGGTGTAGGGGAGTGGGGGGAGTTTGGTCAGCAGATTGGGTTCCCTGAGTCATTCCCAGTCCTCCCAAAGATGTCCTAACTCAACCCACGTTGCTCCAAAGATGCGCCCAGCCCCGCTCTGGGGCCTATGAGCTGCCCCCAGCCCCCTCCCCTGGGTGAGTCTCTCCTCTCTTCCTCTCGGGCCCTTCTCACCCTTCTGCAGGGTCTGGAGCCAAGACCCAGGGACTCGCCTCCGGCCCGGCACAAGTACTATGGCCGTAAGCAGGCCTCCGGCCCTGTCTCACTAAGCCTCCGTGGTCCCAGCTGGGGTGGCTGGCTATCTAAATCCCTTCTGACCTTGACCCTCCAGGCCTCCTGGCAACTGGAGCTCTGCTCTCCCTTCTCCCTCCATCTGCACACCCCCTTTCTCTCTGGACGTCCCCCACGCCCCATCTCGCCTTCTCCCCACTCTGCTCTCCCGTCTCCTGCCCATTCTCCTCAGAATGCCAGGAGTGCAGCTTTCCCTGACCTTGAGCAGATAGCAGGCTGGGAGCCCGCAGCTCAGAGCTTTGCGAAAGGGCCTCTGGTGATGAGAAGAAGCCTTCCTGCTTTTCTGGTCCTGGGAGGCTGCACTGTCCTTGCTGGCCTCCTCCCCGCACCCTATGCCTCTTCTTGGCTTTTCTCATCTTCTCACTAGTCGCTTCACCTGCCTGTGCGTGCTAAGTCGCTTCAGTTGTGTCCTATGTGTGACCCTATGGACTGTAACCCCCCAGCCGTCTCTGTCCACCGGATGCTTCAGGCAAGGATACAGGTGGTGTTGGTTGTTCATCCCCTCGTTAGAAGGTCAGCTCCCCGAGGGCAGGGATTTTTGCCTCTTGTCACTGCTGGGGGGTCCCCCAGCCCAGAACTGGCGTCCGGCACACAATGGGTGATGAATGAAGATTCTGCTCTCTAATGTAGACAATGGCTATTTATGGAGGGTGTAATACTTGCACACTGCCTCTGATTAGCAAGCCCTGCATGCCCAGGACTGTGCCAGCCCCTTTGGGAAGACGGGGAAACTGAGGCTCAGAGAGGAAGAGCCCAGAGGGAAGAGCTAAGGTCACACAGTGGTTAACCGGTGGAGGCTGGATTCGAACCCACAGGTCCAGCCAACGGGCCTGCGCTCTTGGTCCTCCCTCCCATCAGGGATGGGGGTGGCAGGAGCGGTTGCAATTGCCATCCCGACCAAAGGGGAAGCCGAGGTCGGTGGCGGGGTCGGGGGAGGACTGAGGGGGGCGGTCAGTCTGGCTCCCAGGCTTCCGGCCACGCCCCTTACTTGTGGACGGAGTAGACCCAGGTACTCTGCCTGCCTTGGGTTCCCTGGAAGCCTCCCTCCCAAATCCGAGTCAGTCTAGGAACCGGCCCGCGCCACACACCCCCCCCCCA
>SJYX01024245.1:165417-216130 GCA_006410675.1 Oreotragus oreotragus | reverse complement strand
AGAGCTCTCGCGAACTGGCGGGGAGGAAAGCCTGTTCCCGGTAAGCCAGGGTTTGGAGCCCTTTTGCCTGGGAAAGTGTTTGATCCGAGCCTCAGTTTCCTCCCCTATAAACTGGGTAGTTCCTACATCTTGCTTGGAGGCTTCAAGGAGGAGTGCCTGCGCTGGTCGCCTGGAGGGAAGCCTGTTGGGGTGTTGATTTCACGTTTATACCGCCAGTTCTTCCCAGCGACTCTAGGAGACGTGTCACATCCTCATGTCCCCATTTTACAGATGAGTAAACTGAGCTCTGAGGGGGGAAGTGCCTTATCCACGCCATACAGCCAACAGGTGGCCCCATGACACTAGAACCCAGCTAACAGAGAGGAGATTGGAGAGGGGTGCTTCTCAGTGGGTGCTGACATATAAAAGGGGAAGGGGGGTGGTAAGAGAGAAAGTGGGGATCAAGTCAGTTCCCCTAGGACCACGTGGCTCAGGGCAGCTCCGGCTCTGCAGCCTCCAGGGAGCTGGGGGAGGGAAAGGGGGAAAGGGGAGAGGGAGAGGGCCTCTCTTTTTCCCAGTACTAGGCTTTGTACTGTGACTTTGGGGATGCCCTTGACCCTGTCCCAGGCCTTCTACAAAAAGGGGTTTGGACCTCATGTCCCACCAGGGAGAGATTGCCAGGGCCTGGTCATGGAGAACTTGGGAGTGTCCCAGCAAAGGACATTGAGGAGGGGGATGGCAGGGTCAAGTTCGCCCCCATGGCTGGAAGCCTGGTGTGCAGAAACCCTGCACTGGAGTCCTGACTCTGTTCTTGGTCTCTCTCTGCCTCAGTTTTCTCCCTGTAAAATGATCTCCACCAATGTAAGGGCAGTGGCTTTGGATTGGTTCAGCCCTGGGTTCCAGTCTTCCTTTAAAGCTACAGTACCTTAGGTGCTGGGGCTTCCCAGGTGGCGCTAGTGGTAAAGAACCTGCCTGCCAGTGCAGGAGACATAAGAGACTTGGGTTCAATCCCTGAGTTGGGAAGATCCCCTGGAGGAGGGCATGGCAACCCACTCCAAGATTCTTGCCTGGAGAATCCCGTGGACAGGGGAGCTTGGGGGACTACAGTCCATAGGGTCACAGAGAGTCAGACACGACTGAAAAGACAGCACACATGCGTCCATGCGCATTGGGTGCTATCAACAAGTGGTTCAATCAAAGAGGCAGAATAGCCTAGCAACTTGGGGTCTTTGTGCTCCCCCTCCTAAGATTTCCTGGCTTCCCAAATGGGGCTCTGGAGTTGGTGCTTGTTTTCTTTTTTGTTTGTTTTGGCCCTGCCACAAGGCGTATGGAATCTTTTTAATAGTTCCTTGACCAAGGACTGAACCCACGCCCCCTGCAGTGGAAGTGAGGAGTCTTAACCACTGGACCGTTGGGAGGTCCCCAGAGGTGGTGCTGAAGAGGATGTGGCCCCTCCACTGGCCACAGTAGCCCTGGCCTCATGCTGGAGGAGAAGCAGGGCCAGAGCGCTAGAGGCTAACAGACTGATTCTGCCTCTTCTGCCTGTGGGTTGCAGGGACCTCGGCAAAGGGGTCCTGAGATGAGGAAACCAGTGCGCCCTTGCTGTCTTTGAGGGCAAATAGAAACTTATGGGGAGCGGGGAGCGGGGACTGCAGGCTGGTCTACGGGGCCTTCGGCTGCCTATGTTCTGTAAAATATGACCCTCGTTAAAAAAAGGGTGGAGTGGGGGAGCTTCCCAGCCAGCTCAGCCGGTAAAGCAGCCACCTGCAGTGCAGGAGACCCTGGTTCAATCCCTGGGTGGGGAAGATCCCCTGGAGAAGGAAATGGCAACCCACTCCAGTATTCTTTCCTGGAGAGTCCCCATTGACAGAGGAGCCTGGTGGGCTACAGGCCCTGTGGTCGCAGAGAAACAATGGCAACAATAAAGACTGACCCTTATCCTCTCTGGGGAGCACATATATTCTATTTCTTGATTTGGATGCTGGTTAGTTATACAGGGGGCTTCCCTGGTGGCTCAGAGGTTAAAGCGTCTGCCTCCAATGCGGGAGACCCAGGTTCGATCCCTGGGTCGGGAAGATCCCCTGGAGAAGGAAATGGCAATCCACTCCAGTATTCTTACCTGGAGAATCACATGGACGGAGAAGCCTAGTAGGTTACAGTCCACGGGGTCGCAAAGAGTCGGACACGACTGAGCGACTTCACCTTCACCTTAGTTATACAGGTGGGTTCACTTAGTGAAAATTCTTACAGCTGAATGCCTAGCGTGTAACTATTCAGTTCAGTTCAGTCGCTCAGTCATGTCTGACTCTTTGCCACCCCATGGACTGCAGCACACCAGGCCTCCCTGTCCATCACCAACTCCCAGACTTTACTCAAACTCATGTCCATTGAGTCAGTGATGCCATCCAACCATCTCCTCTCACCTTCAATCTTTCCCAGCATCAGGGTCTTTTTCAGTTAGTCAGTTCTTCACATCAGGTGGCCAAAGTATTAGAGTTTCAGCTTCAGCTTCAGTCCTTTCAAAGAATATTCAGGACTGATTTCCTTTAGGATGGACTGGCTGGATCTCCTTGCAGAGGAAGAGTCTTCTCCAATACCACAGTTCAAAAGCATCAATTCTTCGGCGCTCAGCTTTCGTGTACATCCGTACATGACTACTGGAAAAACCATAGCTTTGACTATAGGAACCTTTGTCGGCAAAGTAATGTCTCTGCTTTTTAATATGCTATCTAGAATTGCTCATAGCTTTTCTTCCAAGGAGCAAGCGTCTTTTAATTTCATGGCTGCAGTCACCATCTGCAGCGATTTTGGAGCCCAAGAAAATAAAATCTCTCACAGTTTCCATTGTTTTTCCATCTATTTGCCGTGAAGTGATGGGACTGGATGTCATGATCTTGGTTTTTGAGTGCTGAGTTTTAAGCCAGCTTTTTCACTCTCCCGTTCACTTTCATCAGGAGGCTCTGCAGTTCTTCTTCCCTTTCTGCCTTAAGGGTGGTCCCATCTGCATATCTGAGGTTATTGGCTCCAGCTTGTGCTTCCTCCAGCCCAGGTTTCGCATGATGTGCTCTGTGTCATGTCCGGCCCTTTGCGACCTCATGGACTGTGACCCACCAGGCTCCCCTGTCCACGGGACTGTCCAGGCAAGAATACTAGAGGGGGTTCCCATTTCCTTCTCCAGGGGATCTTCCCCACCCAGAGATGAACCCAGGCCTCCTGCATTGCAGGCGGATGCTTTGCCATCTGAGCTACTAGGGAAGGCCCTAGTATATACTCTGCCGGTAAGTTAAACACGGTGACGATATACAGCCTTGACGTACTCCTTTCTCAATTTGGAACCAATCCGTTGTTCCATGTCCGGTTCTAACTGTTGCTTCTTGACCTGCATACAGGTTTCTTAGGAGGCAGGTAAGGTGGTCTGGTATTCCCATCTCTTGAAGAATTTTCCACAGTTTGTTGTGATCCAGTCAAAGGCTTTAGGGTAGTCAATGAAGCAAAAGTAGATGTTTTTCTGGAATTCTCGTGCTTTTTTCCCATAACCCAGTTGATGTTGGCAATTTGATTTCTGGGTCCTCTGCCTTTTCCAAATCTAGCTTGAACAGCTGGAAGTTCTTGATTCACTGCTGAGAAATTTGGAGAAATTTGAGCACTAGCATGTTAGATGAGTGCAATTGTGTGTAGTCTGAACATTCTTGGGCTTCCCAGGTGCTCAGCTGGTGAAGAATCCGCCTGCAATGCAGGAGACCTGGGTTCGATCCCTGGGTTGGGAAGATTCCCCTGGAGAAGAGAATGGCTTCCCACTCCAGTATTCTGGCCTGGAAAATCCCATGGATTGTACAGTTCATGGAGTCACAAAGAGTCAGACACAACTGATCGACTTTCAAATAAATAAAATTTATTGAACATTTTTTTTTTTTTGCATTGCCTTTGAGATTGGAATGAAAACTGACTGTTTCCAGTCCTGTGGCTACTGCTGAGTTTTCCAAATTTGCTGGCATATTGAGTGCAGCAATTTAATAGCATCATCTTTTAGGATTTGAAATAGCTCAACTGGAATTCCATCACCTCCACTAGCTTTGTTCCTAGTGATGCTTCCTAAGGCCCACTTGACTTCCCACTCCAGGATACCTGGCTTTAGGTGAGTTGATCACACCATCGTGATTATCTGGGTCATTAAGATCTTCTTTGCATAGTTCTTCTGTGTATTCTTACTACCTCTTCTTAATATCTTTTGCTTCTGTTAGGTCCATACGGTTTCTGTGTTTTATTGTGCTCATTTTGCATGAAATGTTCCCTTGGTATCTCCAATTTTCTTGAAGAGATCTCTAGTCATTCTCATTCTATCGTTTTCCTCTATGTCTTTGCATTGATCACTTAGGAAGGCTTTCTTATCTCTCCTTGCTGTCTTTGGATCTCTGCATTCAGATGGACATATCTTTCCTTTTCTCCTTTGTTTTTTGCTTCTCTTCTTTTCTCGGCTACTTGTAAGGCCTCCTCAGACAACCATTTTACCTTTTTGTATTTCTTCTTCTTGGGGACTTTTTTTTTTGTCTTTACTGAATTTGTTACAATGTTGCTTCTGTTTTATAGTTTGCTTTTTTGGCTTGGAGGCATGTGGGATCTTAGCTAACATTCCAGGTTCCTATGCAGTATTGTTCTTTACAGCATCAGACTTTACTTCTATCACCAGTTACATCCACAACTGGGCATTGTTTTTGCTTTGGCTCAGCCTCTTCTTTAAATCCGGAGCTATTTCTCCACTCTTGTCCAGTAGCATATTGGACAGCTACCAACCTGGGAAGTTCATCTTACAGTGTCCTATCTTTTTGCCTGTTCACACTGTTCTGAACACCTAGAGTGTAACTGAGGCCCAGCGAAAGTCAGTGCCCTGGCTAGGTCCCCCAGCACTAAGACAGCCAGATTTGAAACAAGACCTGCCTCCCTGGCTTCAAGGCCCTGCGTTTTCTGTGACACTCCTTTCCCTCCCGCCCTATCTGACATTCCACCTGCCATCAGTATGCAGGAGGGTGAACAGAGGTGTGCAAATGGGGAAGGAGGGGAGGAAGAAGTCAAGGGATAACTGTCCTGAACAGCCCCCCTCCCCAGCCACCAGGCCTATCCCAGCCTCATTCACTCACAGGGGACCCCTGGCCACTCACCAGACTGTCGCCCTCTTGCCTCTGAGCTTTTCTCATGTTGCAGGCCTGCAAACCCTCTGGGCACTGGGCCCTGAACTGGGNAGGAAGAAGTCAAGGGATAACTGTCCTGAACAGCCCCCCTCCCCAGCCACCAGGCCTATCCCAGCCTCATTCACTCACAGGGGACCCCTGGCCACTCACCAGACTGTCGCCCTCTTGCCTCTGAGCTTTTCTCATGTTGCAGGCCTGCAAACCCTCTGGGCACTGGGCCCTGAACTGGGCTTCAGGGATGCAACTGTGAACCAGGGCCCACAGTCTCTGCCCCTGGAGCGCTTAGGATTTTATAAGCATGCAGGTACAGATGAGTACACGCTTCCCTGGTGGCTCAGTGGTAAAGAATCTGCCTGCCACTGCAGGAGATGCGGGTTCGATCCCTGGGTTGGGAAGATGCCTTGGAGAAGCAAATGGCAACCCACTCTGGTATTCCTGCTGGGAGAATTCCATGGACAGAGGTGCCTGGAGGGAGAGAGTCCATGGGGTCTCAAAGAGTCAGACACAACTTAGGAACTAAACAACAACAACATACAAGGACATGTGTTCATCTTTGTATTTGGAGTTCTCCATAAGATGGCACATGCATAAGATGTGTGGATGTGAGAGCTGGACAATAAAGAAAGCTGAGCGCCGAAGAACTGATGCTTTGGAACTGTGGTGTTGGAGAAGACTCTTGAGAGTCCCTTGGACTACAAGGAGATCCAACCAGTCCATTCTGAAGGAGATCAGCTCTGGGTGTTCATTGGAAGGATTGATGTTGAAGCTGAAACTCCAATACTCTGGCCACCTGATGCGAAGAGCTGACTCATTTGAAAAGACCCTGATGCTAGGAAAGATTGAGGGCAGGAGAAGAAGGGGATGACAGAGGATGAGATGGTTGGATGGCATCACCGACTCAAGGGACATGGGTTTGAGTGAACTCTGGGAGTTGGTGATGGACAGGGAAGCCTGGCGTGCTGCGGTTCATGGGGTCACAAAGAGTCGGACACGACTGAGCGACTGAACTGAACTGAAAAGATGGCGCTGAAAAACCCGGCTGAACTCTTTGGCCGCCCACTCTGCATGTACCCGTGCATTGTGTACACGGGCATGGCTGGGCACGTGTACACGCACTGCTCAGTCTGCACGTTCACGTAGGTATAAGGGTGGGTAGCGCCCTATAGGCATGAATAACTGTGTACCTGTGTGCATGTGCTCACTTATGTAAACGTGCATCTTTATGCATGTTGTACATGTCTGTGTACATGTTTGTACCTGGTTTTCAGTGCACGTTTGCGTGGCGGGTGGAACATCTCTGTGAATGCTTAGAAGCACATAGAATGGGCATCTCTGTGGACACACGGAGCTGCCGAGATGTGCAGGAAGGGGCTGTGTGTCTGGACGCTGGCTGTGTATTTGCATTCTGTGTCATGTGTGCATGCTGGCGTGCGTGGGTATGCAGGTGTATGCAGTGCAGGTGCGCACCTTTGTGGTTTCAGGCCTTCCTTGTGTGTGTGTGCCCGTGGGAGTCCTCTACGTGTGTGCACATTGGTGTAGGGAGCGCCTCCCTAGTGCACGTGCATTTCCGAGGTTGTGTATGTTCGTGCCTGTGTCTGTGTTTGCCTCCATGCCCGTTCTGAGCATGGACACGGCGCCCTGGGTGTGTGCCACCCCACGTCCATTAGGGAGTACAGCACACTGCTGTGGAGAGGAGGGTGCTTCCCCATCTTTCAGCAGAGCTCAAGAGAATACAGACCCAGGCAGGGCTTGGCTGCCTCCTGCCTGGTACAAAATGCTGAAGAGGGAAGTAGAAGCTGGCCAGAACTGCCAGCTGCCCGCTGCAGCCAGCCGGGGTCCAGGGAAACGGGGCCTCCTCCCCACACCTCCTCCGGGCCGCTAGGGATGGCAGGGGCAGGAGACAGCAGGTGGTCTTGCCGAGCAGGCCGAGGCCTCCCCCGGGCCCCTTGCCAAGGGAGGCTTTTCTGAGCCTTTGAGCCGCCGCCTGCCACCTCCTTTTGGGGCCTCTCACACCTGTGCCCCGGCCTATCTGCTGCAAGCATCACAGGCTCCAGTGGCAGGCGTGGAGTCTGGCACCTCGCGACTTTTTCTCCATTCCCATCTCCCTGGCTTCAAGGCCCAGGTCGGGACTGGGCCAGGGCTCTCCTCTTAAGCAGCTGGAGCCTCTGGTGAAGGCAAGATGCACAAGAACATCCTTCCTTTTTTTTAAAGTAAAAAAAATATTTTTTTTAATTGAAGGATAATTGCTTTACAGAAGTTTGTTGTTTTCTGTCAAACCTCAACATGAATCAGCCACAGGAATACATATACCCCCTCCCTTTTGAACCTCCCTTTCGTCTCCCCCCCACCCCATCCTACCCCTCTAGGTTGATACAGAGCCCCTGTTTGAGTTTTCGGGCCAGAGAGCAAATTCCCCTCGGCTATCTATTTTGCATATGGTAATGTAAGTTTCCTTGTTACTCTTTCCACACATCTCACCCTCTCCTCCCCTCTCCCTATGTCCATTAAGTCTATTCTCTATGTCTGTTTCTCCATTGCTGCCCTGTAAATAATTCTCCAGTACCATTTTTCTAGATTCCGTATATATGCACTAGAGTACGACATTTGTCTTCCTTTCTGACATACTTCACTCTGTATAATAGGTTCTAGGTTCGTCCACCTCATTAGAACTGAATCAAAGGCGTTCCTTTTTATGGCTGAGTAATATTAAGAAAACGATTTACTTGTTTGGCTGTGCCGGGTCTTAGCTGCAGCACACAGGATCTTCCATCTTCACTGAGGCATTCGGCATCTTCAGCTGAGGCCTGTGGGATCTAGTTCCGTGACCAGGGATCATACCTGGGCCTCCTGCGTGGGGAGTGTGGAGTCTTTGCCACTGGACCACCAGGGAAGTCCCAGCGCATCCTTCCTTAAGCTGCCGGCCTGGGTGGTAGTGATGGAGCCCGGTATGCAGAAAATGAGCTTGTTCACGCTTTTTCTGTCCACGGGAACCTCTGTGGTTCCTCCCGTAGGTCTGTGTTGGTCTTCCGTCCACCACAGCTTGCTTCTCCCCCATCCCCATCCAACTCCCTCATCCCTTTGGGGTTCCTGTACCCTGGTCCCTGGGGTCCCTCCTCACCCGGCACAATACTTCAGAAGACTGTGGGGCCGCCCACAGCCCTCCTTTCGTCGCTCAGTCTCCCTTCAGCACCAGCAGGGGCCCCTGGCTAACATGCTGGGCTCCCTCTCTCTCCATCCTGTTGCTTCCGGGGAGCTTGGCTTGGCTCCTGCACCATGTCCACCCTGACCTGGTCATCGCTCGCACGGCCGTACTTCTGAGGCCTAAAATTCAGACATCCCTGTCTCCTCCCCACCTCCCACCTATCTAGCCCTCACTCTTCTGAGAGCATTTATGCTTGCTGCCTTCTTCCAGATCCCTCTGGTCCCAACCATCCTCAGGACAGCTGCCTCTTTCTGCGCCATGTCCTGAGATGTTCCCACTGCAGGGCCAAGCCAGCCTCCCTAGATTTCACCTCTAAGTGACCACATTGCCACTTTAGATCTCCAAAACCATGGCCTTCTGGACATCTATCTCTGGACCACTGTCTTCTGAACACTAGACCCACTGTGTTTGCTGCCCTTGACATCTCCTCTGCGTCCTTAAAACCCACCCAGGCCCTTCCCACCCCAATCCTGCCCTCCCGTCTTCCCGGCTTCCCCCTCACGGTGCCCCAGCCACGTCTTCTGGGCCAGAAGTCAGGACATTACCCTTGTCTGCTTCTTCTCCTTCACCTTCCACATCCAGTAAGTCCCCAAGCATCTGTGCTTAGGCTTCATTGAACTTCTTGGATACTGGTTTCATTAAATTTGGAAGTTTTTCGTCCATGAGTTCTTCCAATATTTTTCTGTTCCATTCCCCCCTTTCCTCTGGGACTCCAATTATCCGTATATTAGGCTGCTTGGAATTATTCTACAGCTGACTAGTGTTCTTCCCATTTTTAGAAACACTTTTTCCTCCATGCTTCATTTTGGATAGTTTTTATTGCTATGCCTTCATGTTCACAAACGTTTCTTCTGCCTTATCTAATCTGCCACAAATCCCACTCAGTGTATTTTTTTAACCTCAGACATTGCAATTTTCAATTCTTAAAAGTTAATTTGGGTCTTTTGTCTATCTTCATGTCTCTGCTGCTGCTGCTAAGTCACTTCAGTCGTGTCCGACTCTGTGCGACCCCATAGACGGCAGCCCACCAGGCTCCCCCGTCCCTGGGATTCTCCAGGCAAGAACACTGGAGTGGGTTGCCATTTCCTTCTCCAATGCATGAAAGTGAAAAGTGAAAGTGAAGTCGCTCAGTCGTGTCCGACTCCTAGCGACCCCATGGACTGCAGCCCACCAGGCTCCTCCGTCCATAGGATTTTCCAGGCAAGAGTACTGGAGTGGGGTGCCATTGCCTTCTTCGATCTTCATGTCTCTAGCATTTTGAAAATGTGGGATAGAATTATAAAAGCTGTTTTAGAATCCTTCTCTGCTAATTCTAACATCTGTGTCAGTTCTGGGTCAGTTGCCATTGATTGATTATTCTTTTCTTTATGGCTTATGTTTTCTGGCTTCCTTGTATGCCTGGTAGTTTTTAGTGGATGCCAGACATTGTGATTTTGGGATATTTTTGTCTTCTTATAAATCTTCTTGAGCTTTCTTCTGGGAAGCAGTTAAATTACTTGGGAACCAACTGATGTTTTTGGGTCTTGCTTGAAGATTTACTAGGTGGGTTTTCAGCAGTGCTGTCTAGGACTAACTCTTGTGCTCTCCCCACTTCCCTGTGAGTTATGACTTTTCCAGTCTGGCTGGTGGGAACAGGCAGTATTCGCAGCCCTGTGTGAGCATCAGACACAGTTCCTTCTAATTCTTTCATATGGTTCTTTCTTGAAAACCACTGTTTACCTTTTTTTTCCTTCTGTCTGAATTTTTTGGTTGTTTCAGGTGGGATAGGAAATCTGGCCGCCATTACTGCATCTTGGCCAGAAGCAGACGTCGGTTGTCCTTGTGTTTCAGCTGCTCATGCCATGTCCGACTCTTTGCGACCCCATGGACTGCAGGCAGCCCGCCAGGCTTCCCTGTCCTTCACCATCTCCCAGAGTTTGGTCAAACTCATGTCCATTGAGTTGGTGAAGCCATCCAACCTTCTCATCAGAAGTCAGTTACCAAATCTTAATGATTCTACTTCCTAGTAACTCTCAAATCTCTTTCCTTCTCTCCCAACCCCTGCCATGGATCCAGACCTCACTGGCTCTTGGCTGGCATAACACCCACAACCTCCTGGGCTTTCTCTTTCCAGACTCAGCCATCTTTCCAGACTGCACTGTGACCATCCCTCTCCCTAGTTCAAACCCTTTGACGCCTCTTGGAGTTAATTTCAAACTCCTGCTTGTGGCTCCCTGGGTCTTGATATAGCCAAACTGAACTGCATGTAACTCTCCCAAGGGATCATTCTTGTTCTGTGGGGACTTTGCTGTTACTCCTGTCTCCCCTCTTCCCTTCTCCTCCTCCACCTTCTCTGGGAGGCTCTCTCACCCCTCCCTTTTGCACACCTTCACAAATGGCTCTGGATCGGAGCTGCCTGGGATATCTGTGTCCCCGAGGTTGGGCCTCCCTGAAGGCAAGACCCTGGCCCCTCATGCCAAGCCCTGCCTAACTTATCCACTGAATGAATGAATAACAAGAAGAGAAGAGCATAACGGTCCACAGGGAGGGCTGCCAAGAAGGGGAGGGAGAGCAGGACTGTGGCTCGAGTCTGTGTCCTCCTCCTAGCCCTCCCGACTGGCCCACTTGCTGCGTGATTGCAGGCCCTCCCTGCACATGGTGAGCTGGTCTCTCAGGTCTCCTCCGGCTTGGCTGCAACACTTGCCTGTTTCCACAGCATCACAGCATGATTTGCTGTCATTCTGAACCCATCCTCCTTGTTGGACTGATGGGGAAACCGAGGCGCAGTGCTGGGGGAGAGCTGGACCCTCAGGTCACTGAAACATTGTTGCTGAGCCGTGAAAGATGCCAGGATTCTTGGCCTCCGGAGGCAAGAAATTCAATCCGGGTCCAGTGATGAGGCTTGGTCGCTCAGAGCTTTTGTGTAATAAAGTTTTATTAAAGTATCAAAGAGATAGACAAACCTTCTGACCTAGACATCAGAAGGGGGCAGAAAGAGTGCCCCCTTGCTAGTTTTTAGCAGGCTGTTTTATGTCTGTTAGAAAGCTATTAACCAGATAAGAGAGACACCTCAAGGCTGAGGGAGTTTCACCAGGCCCCTCTCCCACAATATTTATTTTTGAGATAGGATGGAACGAGATGTGTCATCCCCCAGCCACAAAATAATTAATATGAATAATGGTTTGTTGAGCTATTATCAGCCCAAGGTTTGAGCAAAGAAAAAAAGTTAGTCTCGGGTGGAATCATTTTGAAGACAGGCAAATTCCAAAACAAATACATAGTTTCATTAACATAGCTTAAGAAAAACATTTCCATAAGAAAAACGCATCAGGTTAACTCAAGGTTTGAGAAAAGCTAAGTTCAGGTGGACCCAGGTATCGTCATGGCAACCCAGAATTGTAAGAGAAACCTCGTTTTAATTCTGTATAGAGAAGGAAGAAAAAATCTGACACCGTAGTCAGTTTACTCCTGCCACTTAAAGAAGAGAGAAAACACGTCTGGCCCTGGCAGCTTATTCCCTCCGTTTGGAGACCCTTGGCTTTCCTGGCCATCACCCACTCATCACTGGCGCGTGAGTGGCAGAGTCCAGCTTGAGGTCCACATGCCAACTCAGTTCTGCAATTCTGGGCTTTGGGAAGGAGTGTGGAGAAAAAGGAGTCCCCACTCCCCATGTCCTGGACGGCAGCCTTGTGGGCAGGCTGGGGCGCCCAGGACTGGGACCAGGGTTTCTCTCTGTCTGGTGTTTTCCCTAGGATTCAGAACCCACCAGTAGAGCACCGGAGGAAGAGGGTCACAGCAGACTGCGGTGGGAACTTAGCGGGAGGAGGCTCAAGGTCAGCCTGAGGTCAGCCCTTGTCCAGTTTAATTATTCATTAACCAGGCAAGTCTAGGCACTGAGTTAATGATCAACATTAACTGGGGAGGGGGTAAATTCTTCCCCTGAGTGTGGGCATGACCTGCAAGGGCAGGGAAGCCTGTAAATGGGCAATTGGTGGGAAAGCTCTTCCCTTTTCATTCATTTTCACCCCTTCATTGGTTTGTTCACTCACTCACTCAGGAATCCACTTCTCTCTCTGCGCCTGCCAGTGAGCAGAATCTTGGAAACCCAGCTGGTGCGGGAGAGGCAGAGCTGCAGAGACAAGGGCAGTCCAGAGTGGTCAGTGCTGCAGCAGGGGCAGTGCAGGGGTCTGGGGAGTGCAGAGGAGACCCCCACCCCCAGGCCAGCTTGGTGGAGTTGGTGAGGCTGCTTGGAGAGGGTGAGGCCCCAGAGGAGATGGGCAGGTCCCACGCAGCCGGGCCACATCTGCTGGTTTGTGGGATGTGGGGGCCTTGTAGGGTACTCAGCCTCACCCCACCCGGCTCAGCTTCTGTAACATCTCTGAGGACAGAGATGAAGCCATCAAGCCCACTTCTGTCTTGGCTTTCCCTTCACCAAGAGATACAACAGGGGACTTCCTCCAGTGGTCTGGCCAGCTCCTGCCCCATCCCTGGTGCCTGGCCCCCAGGCAATGCCCCTGGACAAGGTGAATGAGGAAGGGGTCCAGGGAGGCCAAGATGCAGGCTGAAGAGGGAGCAGGGTGTCCTCCCTTGGGGTTCCATGGGTGCACAGCTGAGGTGAAGATCCTGTCCGAGGGGAGTTTTCAAGGATGGAGAAGCTCCAGAGACCATCTGGGCCTGAGCTTGGAGGAGCCTTCTGTGTTCAGTGCAGATGGAAACTGGACTGGGAGCTGAAGTTGGGGGCTCGGCAGTGGGAGGGCGGAGAGAAGGGGAGGGGGGAAGACCGCAGTGGGGCAGTGAGTGGGGCAGGGGTCTTCTGGGAGAGTGGTGGGGGCCACGGAGGCTTTCCAGAGGACCCCGTGGGGGATCCAGTTGCTGGGGCTGGCCTGGGAGCTGGGGACAGGTGCCCAGGTGTGTCCTTATGTGTCTGCGCCATTGCACGTGTATACTGGTGGGTCCCCATGCTTGTGCCTGCTCGATAAATGGCTCCCTTCCGAAGGCCCATCCTCTCACAGTAAGGTCTCCTTACTAGGGGCCCTGCCCAGCCGTTCCCCATCACCTCTGGAGAAGTTGGCAGGATGAGAGGGGCTGGAGACTAGTGTTGCCCCTTCCCCTCCCTATTCATTTGGGGAGATTGAGAAGAACTGGGCCCCAGTGGGCTGTGTTCCCTTCACATCCTCACTTGATTCAGGGAAGTGCCCGGATGAGTGTGGCTCCAAATAAAGGTGTGATGCTCTTTGGAATCAGGTGGACCACAGTCCGCCAGGCCCCTCTGTCCATGGAGTTCTCCAGGCAAGAATACTGGAGTGGGTTGCCATTCGCTTCTCCAGGGGATCTTCTCATCTCAGGGATCGAACCCAGGTCTCCTGCATTGCAGGCAGATTCTTTCCGTCTGAATCACCAGAGAAGCCCTTTTGAATAAATGTGCCTCCCCTTAAATTTGTTTTTTAAAAATTTTTATGGGACCCTAGTTCCCTGACCAGGGATCAAACCCTGCCCCCCCCNGGACTCCAGGAAGAAACCAGATGGCCTCCACTGTTCCCTGAGGATTCAGCTCTGGGTGAAGAAGGGACAGCCCTGACCTGGGAGCTGGCCCCACGCTGGGCTGCGTGTTTTGTCCAGGTGTCGCAGAGTCGGACACAACTGAAGCGACTTAGCAAACCAGCTTCTTGCTTATGCCAGCCTGAGTCAGGATGCCTGTTACCTGCAGCCAGAAGCATCCTCACGGAAGCAGCGTGTGGAAGAGACAGCCAGTTGTCCAGGGGGCTTGCCTGAGACTGCTCAGATCCAGTCCTTCCCCTGTCTCTTATACACATCTCCCCGCCGACCATTGGCAGCACCAAGTCCTAACCCCTGGATCTCCAGGGAAGTCCCAAGGTGGCTCCTCTTATTGAAACTAAACAAAACCGTTCCGAGGACACTTCATAGCTCCTGTCTCAGTCTGTCCAGGTTTAAGAACCAGAATCCTGGAGCGGGACCCAGGCAAGGAGGCCTCATGAGGTAGACAAGGGGAGAAGCTCACCCGGGCTGCGGGTGGAGTGGGGGGATAGGGGGTGGGTATGCCCCGCCCCCCCAAGCTGGTCGTTAACCCCACGACCTCAGTCTGGGCCTCACTGCAAAGCCTCAACCACTGTGGGAGGCCCTGATGCCTCCCTCCACCGGACTCCAAGCGGCGGGGCTGAATCGCATCTAGACGGGTGGGCCCAATGCTGGAGGCGGATGAGTTGGTGAGGAAGCGCTGGATCTGTGCTCCGGCCCCTCTTCCCGGGAACCGGAGGGCGCGGGCTCCAGGCAGCAGCGGGGGCAGCTGGGCCTGGAGGCTGGGGTTGGAGGGGAGCTGCAATTCCAGCCAGGGGAGGGGCGGGCACCAGACGGTCCCCCCGCCCTCCGCTCCCAACAAAGGCCTAGCTGGGAGGAGAGGGCCTGTTTGTTCAGCTCTCGTACTGGTCGAAGGGGGGCAGGAAGCAGAGTTTCAGAGCGGTTTCACCCTTTGTTATCCCTGCCCAGTCCCACCCTCCACACCCCAGGCTGCATTCCAGAACCTGGGGAGGGGGAGTCCTGCCCCGGGAGAAATCCGCTTAACCGGAGGAGGCTCGGGTTACAGCCGAGCTGCTGGGGAGGAGTCGGGCCTTTCCCAGCCTGACACCGAACATTCCGGAAGGTCGGTCTCCGGGTCCACCTGGTCCCTACGCTGGGATCCCCTGGGACCCTCGGGCCTCGAGGAAGAGGTTGGAAAATCTGAGGGTGGCGGGACAAGACGGGGTTTGGGTGGTTTTTTTTTTTTTTTCTTTTTCTTTTTCTGGGAGGGGACCCAGGGCTTTTCTGCCCTGGGGTGTGATCTCAGAATCTGCAGGGTGACTCCTGATTTGCACGAGGTGGGCTGGGGTGAGGCGGGAAGCTTTCTTTCCAAATAGGGTAAACTGTGTGTCTCGGCCTTGCTGCACTTTCCCGCGTGTCCTTTACATAAGCTAGAAAGCTCTTGGGTTACGCGTACAGCTCCGCGACTTCACACATGTCTGCTCCTGTGTGATCACTACCCTGGGCAAAAATCCAGGCTCCATCACCTGGGGATGTTCGCGTTATGCCCCACCCTACAGGGATCTGCTAATCTCTCCTTCACCACCGACAGCTTTCCATTTGCACACAAGTATAATCAGAGGAGGGTCTCTTTTATGCCTGGCTTTGAAGAAACGGTATTCATTTTTTTGGTTGTGGTGGGTCTTAATTGCGCCACACAAGATCTTCGATTCATTGAGGCTGGTGGGACTTGGTTCCCTGACCAGGAATCAGACCGAGGCCCCCTGCATTGGGAGCCTGGAGTCTCAGCTGCTAGACCACCAGGGAAGTCCCTGTGCCTGGCTTTTTGTTCCACATATTTCAGTGATTCATCCACGTCACTGAGCACATGAGCACCCATCCTTTTTCACTGTTCAGTTGAATTTCCCCATTTATTTATCCCAGCTGCTGTCAGTGGCTATTCGGGCTTCCGGTCTCTGATGGATGAGTGAGGTTACTGTGTTAGCTGTCCTTTTGTGGCGTGGGAGGGACTCGATATGACGCTTTTATTCCTCCCCTGATTCCTGACTAGAAGCATACAGAGCCTCAGGGCCTTCGCGTATGCTGTTGTCTCTGCCTGGACGCTCCGTTCCTGTCCTCAGAGATCTTGGCCGTCCCTGATCCCCTGGTCTGACGACGTCCCCCAGCCCTCGTGCCAGGTTCCTCTTCTTGGCGCTGTTCTCCTTATTGCACTCGTTGCCTTTTGCAGCCATCTATCCCTGGACTTGTCTCTTGGGTGCCAGGCCTCTGCCCAAAGGCTCCTGCTGTCTGAAGGCCACCACTTCCGCCTCGTGTACCCCAGCGCTCAGCACGGGGCCTGGCGTGGGGTGCTGCCCCCTCAGAAATGTGTGGGCGCTTCTGTAGGCACTGCTGCCCCAGTGGCTCAGTGGCAAAGAATCTGCAGGAGACGTGAGTTCAATCCCTGGGTGGGGAAGAGCCCCTGGAGAAGGAAATGGCAACCCACTCCGGTATTTTTGCCACGGAAATCCCATGGACAGAGGAGCCTGGTGGGCCACAATCCATGGGGCTGCAAAGAGTGGAACACGGCTTCACAACTAAAGAACAGCAGCCGCTGTAGGCACTGGGAGGTGGGGACTCTGCTGGCCTCAGAAGCATAGCCTCTCCTGGGGAGGCTTCCTGCAACCATGACCCCTGTCCCAAGAGGCCAGGCAAGGAGGGGTGCGAGATCTGTGGGCTACGGTCGTATCTGCCTTATCTCTTGGCTAATGGTTTGCCAACATAAGCAAACCATTCCAGGAAATAGGAGGGTGGGGGCAGAGTTCAGCCTTGTCTCCACTCCTGCCTCAACCTGAGCAGTTCAGCCTTCGTCTGTTTTATAAACACAGGTGTAGAAAAGGGAGGTTTGGAAATGACTGCTGTAGGCAATAGGGAGCTACAGAGGATTTAAGAGAGAGTGATATGGAGGAAGTCAGCAGCAACCATCTATCCTGGGCTGGTAGAAAGAAGGGCTGGACTTGATCATTTTGCCATCAGCCCTCCATGGGCTGGGAAATGGCCCCACTTATTTGCAAGGTTGCTTTAGGCCCGAGAGTATAGAGTGAGGGAAGACCCATAAGTCTTCAGAGCCGGGTGAGTTCAGCAAGTGAAAGCCTCAGGCTGAGAGAGCATGGCCAGGGAGCAGCAGAACTACTTTGAGCTGGGGAGTAGTCATGTCCCCACACAAGACATTTGGGGAACTCCCTGGGGGTCCAATGGTTAAGAGTGTATTTCCACTGAAGAGGGCACGGGTTTGATCCCTGGTCAGGGAACTTACATGCCGCGTGGCACAACCAAAAAACCGAAACAAAACACTTTGGACATCGTGCCTCCTGACAGAATGCAAGAATCCTGCTTCTGAACTCTGGGGGACCCTGGTGTTGAGCCCCATTGGCTGGAGGATGGAGGACCTGGGATGGAAGGGGATGGGCTCACGGCCAGTCCCCTAGCTGCTTAGAGGTGGGCACAGGTGAGAAGCAGTGCCCCAAAGGAAAGGCAGTGCTGGGTCCCCCCCACTCCCCTCCCTTCCAGCCCTGAACAGCCAGACTGCTGTGGGTTCTTCCTCTCCAGACTCCTCCTCTGTTTACCTGCTGGCAGGCCACGCAGGGTCCTGTGGGGTGGGGGCAGGGGGATGCAGGAGCTCTGCCTTCATTCCTGTGTAGCATCTGGAGGTCTGGCCTGCTTCTGCAGGAGGGGCTGGGACCAGGGGACCAGCCTCCCAGCTCTTGCCCAGCTTCTGTCTCACTAACTACCAGAACATCTGGGGGGTACAGAAAGGTCAGTGACATCACAGACACAGTCATGTGTTTGCTGAGCCCTCCATGCCAGGGATAATTTGGGGACCCTGATGGTTAGGATAGGACCGATCTGCCTCGGCTGTGGGGCTCTTGCAGCCCTTAGCAGGAGAACTGCAATCTGGTGCTATGATCTGTGATGAGGGATGCTGAAGACGTAGATGAGAGGAACAATAAATGAGAGGAAAAGAGAGGGTCCAGGCAGGCCCAGGTCAGGACCAGCAAATCTGTGGCCTTGGGGCAAGGCTCCTGGGAGAGCTGGTGAGTTTCACAGGACTGGGTCCTCTGGGTCCCAAAGAAGCTGCCATAAGCCGTGTTCTGTGTGAATCAAGTCCCAGTCACCTTTCTGTTCTGAGGCAGAGTTTCTTTCTCATGCTTCAGTGTGCAGGGCAGGGGAGGAGGAGGAAAAACTTGCTTAAAATGCAGAGTCTCTGGCCCAGCGTCCCATGTTTCTAGTTTGGAACCCAGTAATGTGGATTTCTGAAGGAGATCAGCCCTGGGATTTCTTTGGAAGGAATGATGCTAAAGTTGAAACTCCAGTACTTTGGCCACCTCATGAGAAGAGCTGACTCATTGGAAAAGACTCTGATGCTGCGAGGGACTGGGGGCAGGAGGAGAAGGGGACGACAGAGGATGAGATGGCTGGATGGCATCACTGACTCGAAGGACGTTGAGTCTGAGTGAACTCCGGGAGTTGGTGATGGACAGGGAGGCCTGGCGTGCTGTGATTCATGGGGTCACAAAGAGTCGGACACAACTGAGCGACTGAACTGAACTGAACTGAATGTGGATTTTGGGTGTTAGTTCTAGAAGGTCTTGTAGGTCTTCATAGAACCGTTCAGCTTCTTCAGCATTCCTGGTTGGGGCATAGACTTGGATTACTGTGATAATGAATGGTTTGTCTTGGAAACAAGCAGAAATCATTCTGTTGTTTTTTGAGATTGCACCCAAGTACTGCATTTTGGACTCTTTTTTTTGACTGTGAGGGCTACTCCATTTCTTCTAGGGGATTCTTGCCCACAGTAGTAGATATAATGGTCGATCTGAGTTAAATTCACCCACTCCTGTCCATTTTAGTTCGCTGATTCCTAAAATGTCGATGTTCACTCTTGCCATCTCCTGTTTGACCACTTCCAATTTGCTCTGATTCATGCTCCTGACATTCCAGGTTCCTAAGCGATATTGCTCTTTACAGCATCGGACTTTACTTCCATCACCCGTCCCATCCACAAGCCTGCATTTTTTTTGCTTTGGCTCCATCTCTTCATTCTTTCTGGAGTGATTTCTTCACTCTTCTCCAATAGGACATTGGGCACCTACCGACCTGGGGAGTTCATCTTTCAGTGTCCTATCGTTTTGCCTTTTCCTACTGTTCCTGGGGGTTCTCAAGGCAAGAATACTGAAGTGTTTGCCATTCCTTTCTCCAGTGGACCATGTTTTGTCAGAACTCTCCACCATGACCCATCCGTCTTGAGTAACCCTACACGGCATGGCTCACAGTTTCACTGAGTTAGACAAGGCTGTGATCCAAGTGATCAGTTTGGTTAGTTTTCTGTAATTGTGATTTCCATTCTCCTTGCTCCTTGGAAGAAAAGCTATGACAAACCTAGATGTATATTAAAAAGCAGAGACATTACTTTACTGACAAAGTTCTGTATAATCAAAGCTGTGGTTTTTCCAGTAGTCGTGTATCGATGTGAGAGATGGATCATAAAGAAAGCTGAGTGCCAAAGAACTGATACTTTTAAACTGTGGTGTTGAAGAAGACTCTTGAGAGTCCCTTGGACTGCAAGGAGAGCCAACCAGTCCATCCTAAAGGAAATCAGTCCTGAATATTCATTGGAAGGACTGATGCTGAAGCTGAAGCTCCAGTACTTTGGCCACCTGATGTGAAGAACTGACTCATTAGAAAAAGCCCTGATGCTGGGAAAGATTGAAAGCAGGAGGAGAAGGGGGCAACAGAGGATGAGATGGTTGGATGGCATCACCAACTCGATGGACATGAGTTTGAGCAAGCTCTGGGAGTTGGTGATGGACAGGGAAGCCTGGCGTGCTGCAGTCCATGGGGTCACAAAGAGTCGGACACAACTGAGCAACTGAACTGAACTGAACTGAACATGGATTGTAGGGTTTCCCTGGTGGATCACTGGTAAAGAATCCCCCTGCCAGTGGAGGAGACTTGGGTTCGATCCCTAGCTTGAGACCCCTGGAGAAGGAAATGGCAACCCATTCCAGTATTTGCCTGGAGAATCCCATGGACAGGGGAGCCTGGCGGGCAGCAGTCCGTGGGGGCTGCAAAGAGTCCGATACAACTTAGCGACTGAACAACAACAATCTGCATTTTAATAGCCATCCCATCTTCACTTCCTAGGCCTGCAGTAATACCTGACCTTAGACTGGGTGGCTTAATATTAATACAACAGACATCTATCTTCTTGTGGTTCTGGGGGCCAAAGTCCAAACTGAGTCCTACTGGGCTCAGACAAGTTCGGCAGGGCTAGTTCCTTCTGGAGGCCCCAGGTGAGAATCCGTTCCTTGTCTCTTCCAGCTTTCGGAGGCTGCTGGCATTCCTTGGCTTGTGGCCCCATCACTCCAGCAGTCTCTGCTTCTGTCTTCAGATCACCTTTCCTCCCATCAAATCTCCTGTGTCTTCCTCTTATAAGGACAATTGTGATTCCATTTAGGGCCTGTCCAGACGATCCAGGATAACTTCCCCCATCTCAGGATCCTTCATTTAATCACACTTGCAGCACCCCCTTTGCTTTATCAGGAAGCATTCACAAGTTTCAGGGTCTATGACCTGGTGTCTTTAGGAGTTATTCAGCCTGTCACTCATCCTCCTAGTGATTCCAGACACCGTCCTGAGAAATCCTGGTCTGAAGGCTTGTTTATTTAACTGATGGCTGCTCTCTCCTGATTCTCTGAACTTACGGAAATAGGGCACCATTCAGCATTCATCTAACAAGTCCTCGTGGAGCACTCACTCCATGCCAGGCCCTGTGCTGGACATTGTGGACATTGAGGTGAGGTGGACCCAGCCCATCATGTGCGAGCCTGGGAAGGGGTCGAGATCAGGCTCCCCGCCCTTGACCCTAAGGTTAATGGTCTTTGTAAAACAAAAGGCCCTTCTTCTTGATGTGTGTGGTGCCTCCAGCAGCACTGGTTTGGGATTACCCCAGCTCCAGGCCGTCTCCTGGAGACCTAGGCTGTGGTGGTGTTCAGTCGCTCAGTCGTGTCTGACTCTTTGTGACCCCACGAGCTGCAGGATGCAGACCCCAGGCTTTCCTGTCCTTCACTGTCTCCTGGAGTTTGCTCAGATTCATGTCCGTTGAGTCGATGATGCCATCCAACCATCTCACCCTCTGTCGCCCCCTTTTCCTGCCCTCAGTCTTTCCAAGCATCACGGTCTTTTCCAATGAGTCAGCTCTTCGCATCAGGTGGCCAAAGTATTGGAGCTTTAGCTTCAACATCAGTCCTTCCAAAGAATATTCAGGACTGATTTCCTTTAGGATTGACTGATTTGATCTCCTTGTTTCCAAGGGAGTCTCAGCAGCCTTCTCCAGCACCACAGTTCAAAAGCGTCAATTCTTCAGTGTCAGCCTTCTTTATGGTCCAGCTCTCACATCGCTACATGACTACTGGAAAAACCATAGCTTTGACTAGACGAACCTTTGTCAGCAAAGTGATGTCTGTGCTTTTTAATATGCTGTCTAGGTTTGTCATAGCTTTCCTTCCAAGGAGCAAACGTCTTTTAATTTCATGGCTGCAGTCACCATCCACAGTGATTTTGGAGCCCAGGAAATAAGGTCTGTCACTGTTTCCATTTTTTTCCCCATCTATTTGCCATGAAGTGATGGGACCGAATGCCACGATCTTCGTTTTTTGGACGTTGAGTTTTAAGCCAGCGTTTTCACTCGCCTCTGGCTGTGGGAGGCCCTCTTTCCCTCCTGCTGGACTCCAGGAAGAAACCAGATGGCCTCCACTGTTCCCTGAGGATTCAGCTCTGGGTGAAGAAGGGACAGCCCTGACCTGGGAGCTGGCCCCACGCTGGGCTGCGTGTTTTGTCCAGGTGTCGCAGAGTCGGACACAACTGAAGCGACTTAGCAAACCAGCTTCTTGCTTATGCCAGCCTGAGTCAGGATGCCTGTTACCTGCAGCCAGAAGCATCCTCACGGAAGCAGCGTGTGGAAGAGACAGCCAGTTGTCCAGGGGGCTTGCCTGAGACTGCTCAGATCCAGTCCTTCCCCTCTCCCTGCGCCTCAGTTCCCCTTTGCCTGTCTGCCATTCCCTAGGGGCTTCTCTGCTGCGAATCCCTTTCTTCTTCTTTTTTAAAAACTTGTACTGTTTATTTATTTGGGGGTATGCTGGGTCTTCGTCGCTAGGCAGGCTCTCTAGTTGCAGCGAGACGGGTTTCCTCTTCTGCTGGGGCACACGGCTCCTCGTGGGACCCAGTTGTTGTGGCTCACGGGCTTAGTTGCTCCTCAGCATGTGGGGGTCTTCCCGGATCAGGGGTCGAACCCATGTCCCCTGCACTGACAGATGGATTCTTAACCACTGGACCAGCAGGGAAGTCCCGCTTTTTTTTTGTCGATTTAAAATATTTTCATTTTATTGGAGTAGAGTCAATTTACAGATTGTGTTAGTTTCAGATGTACAGCAAGTGGTGCAGTTATACATGCATTCTTTTTTTAAATTAATTCATTAATTTATTATTCTTAACCACTGTTCCACCAGGGAAGTCCCCTATATTTGCTGCTTGGTTTTTTTTAAGAATCTTTTCTCATATAGGTTATCACACAGTGTCGGGTAGAGTTCCCTGTGCTATGCCGTCGGCTTCACGGGTTATCTCATATACAGTAGTGTGCATGTCCTCATCCCAAGCTCCTGATGTCATTCCCTTCCTTTAAGCCCTCCAGTCCTTTGTCCTCTCACATGGTGCCCTCTCCATCCTATCTTCCCAACCTCCGAGGGCAGAAACACCACCGTGCAAAAGGTTCACTGACAAGAGCAGAGCCTTCTCTGGGGGCCAGGAACTGGCTAAGGCCTTTCCAACATGATCAGCTACAAAGGAAGCGCTCTTCTCATCACCCTCATTTTATAGACAAGAGGGTGGAGGTCATTCACAGACCTGAGGCCTGCCTGGCTCCAAGTGCACACTGGAAATTAACCACCAACTGTGATTCTTCTTTCTGCAGCCTCAGAATTTAGTTCCCCATCCTCCTCAGGGATTCCTTGCCCTTCATCTCTCCTGTATCCAGCCCAGAAGCACAGGAGTGGGAGGGGGATTGTAAAAAATAAATTCTTTTTTTTTTTAAAAAGAGGCCAGGGGTGCCATGAGCAAAATCTCCCTGCCACCTCTTATGGGCAAACCTGCAGACAGCATCACTGGGGCAGCTTGTGGACACTTAGACAAAGGCTGGGTGCTTGGGAAAGTGAGTGAGGAGGCGGAGCATCAGGCAGCTTCACCACAGGCCCTTTAGCATTGGTGTTCACAGCAACAAAAAATGCTGTCTAATTTTCACCAGGTTTTTTTCTTTTTAGTATTTGTTTATTTTGCTGAGCCAGATCTTAACTGCAGCTTGTGGGATCTTTAGTTGCAGCATGTGGGATCTAGTTCCCTGATCAGGGTTCGAACCTGGGCCCCCTGCTTTGGGAGCACAGAATCTTAGCCGTTGGGCCGCCAGGGAAGTCCCAGAAACCACTTACTTCAGTACTGGCCCTTCATTCAATCTGGCGTCAGCTAGGATCACGCTGATCCGGGTGCAGGTGGTGGTGGTTTAGTCATAAGTCATGTCTGACTCTTGCGACCCCATTGACTGCAGCCTGCCAGGCTCCTCGGCCCATGGGATTTCCCAGGCAAGAATACTGCAGTGGGTTGCCACTTTCTTTTCCATTCTGTGTGCAGTGTTTCTGCTAAACACTCCATGCCCTGACCTCACTGGACTGCAACCTTGTGACAGGCATGCCTTTATTATCCTTGCACATAGAGGGGGAAACCGAGCTCCAGAGAGAGCAGATGAACTGCCAAAGGTCACCCTGCTGGGAGAGGCAGAGAAGGGACTAGAACTTAGGCCTCCCGGTGCAGACCAGAGCACTTTGCACTGAATACTGCCACCCACTGCTCCCTCCTGGGGAGGGACCTGGGGACCAGGAAGGAGGTGGGGAGTGGGGGAGCAGGAGGAGAAAGTGAAAAGTGTTGGGGAAAGGCCTGGATTCCAGGACCTGCTTTGCTTGTTCCTAGTGCGGTAACCCCAGGCCAGAAGGAATTTTATTTTTTGAGACTCAGTTTCCTCATCTGTAAAATGGGCTCAGTAGCGGCATCCATCTCCCAATGTAGTTGTAAGAATGGTAGAATGTTTTGTGGACTGCTCCCTCTGCTTGCGAAGTTCCTCTCTTGCTCTTCAGGGAACCAGCCCTTCAGGGGACCAGCTTCTGCTCGCCCCTTTATATCTGTTTGAATGCCCCTTCCTCAGGGATGGCCTCCTTGACTATCCTTAGACAGCGTAGCTACTACCTCCCTCCTGCCATACACACTGGTTGCTGGCTCTCTCATTACCTTGCCTATTTCATTCCCAGCCCTTGTCACTGGCTGTGGCATTTTCTGTCTGTTGTCTCTGCTCTAGCAGACTGTGAGCTCCATGAGGGCAAGGAGTGCCCCTTGCTGACGTCTGGCAGGGTGCCTGGCAAGTGAAGGAATAATCGCATGAAAGATGATGCATGTGAAATGCTTAGCACGGCGCCTGCTGCCGAGCAGTCGCTCCACGGATGCTGGCAAGTGTTCTTACTACTAAACAAACCCAAGGACTTCCCTGGTTGTCCAGTGGCTAAGACTCCACGTTCCCAGTGCAGGGGCCTGGGTTCGACCCCTGGTCTGGGAACTAGAGCCCACCCACATGCTGCAACTAAGAGTTTCATGCGGCAACAGAGACCTAGCGCAGCCAGATAAGTACTAAAAACAAAACCACACTCACGTTTCGAGACTGACCACGTAGAACACGGTGACCTTTGGGTCAGTCACTCTGCCAGCTCTACTGCCTTGAAGAGAGCACAGGGTGGGGGTCCTAGGGTCCCCGCCCCTCACCCCAGCCCTGCGCCCCCTTCCCCCCACCCTGCATGCTTTGACTACTTTTTATGGTGACTGTGGGAACAGACTGGGAAAGAGCTGCCTTGGCCTGGCCCCTGCTCTGCGAGTGGGGAGGCTGGGGTGCAGGCTGAGTAGGACCCAGGGGACCTGTGAAGTCCTCAGACACCACCCCTGCACCAGCCCAGACTGGGCTCACCTGTCACTGCGCTCAGCCTCTCCCCAGTGACTGCGTAGCTCCAGGGCACCAGTAATGTCATTTACATGTAGTATATCTAATATGAGAGTCCTCCTCTGGAGTTCACGGCTGTGGCTGCAGGACTTAGCGCCCACCTGGCCTGTAGCAGGTCTCCATAAATATGTGCTGAATAATGAAGATGCAAGGGAAGCATCTCTAGGGCTGTGTTTTCTAACTTTTCTGAGTCGCTGACTACTTTGAAAAACCCACGAAACCTTTGGACATCCCACCCACTACCCGCCACCTCGCCAAGCACCCAGAGTGGGACATATCATTTCAAGGATTTCATGCATTCCTCCACCCTAAGGTCATTCATGAAGCTCTGCCTAAGATCTTTCTATCTGGGGCGTGGGCCAGCTCTGAAATCCCGGCGGGGGAGGGCGGGGGGAGATGTGGGGAAGATGTTACCAAGAGGCACACTCTGGGGAGCCCAACCTCCCCCCAGGAGGCTGGCGAAGAACGGGGTCAGTGAGCGCCTCTTCTTTGACGTGCTGCGGTCCAGCAGAAGGAAAGGAAGCGAGGTCGAGGCAATCTGGCAGGATGGGGAGAGAGCGGGAAGCAAGGGAGGAGAGGACGGAGCATCGGGGAGGGAAAGGGGGCGTGATGGAGAGACGCAGCCCTTCGCCGGGAAGAGCAGGGCGAGCCTGGGGAACAAAGAGCCGGCGCGCAGCGAGCGAGGCGCGGAGGCGCCGGGAGGGAGAGGCCCGAGGCCGGCCGGCCGCCCGGGCTGTCTGATTTTCTGTCAGCCGCCGCTGATTAACGGGCCGCCTTCCAGCTCCGAGCGCGCCGAGCCGCGTTCCTGGCAACCCGGCGCGCAGCTTCCTGGCGGAGGCGGGGCCTGCGGAAAGGTTACATTTGCACAAAGTGCCTCGGCTCCGCTGCCCGGAGGGGCTGCGCGGGGTGGGGGCTGGCGGGGGGCGGCGGGCAAGCCAGGCGGGCCGAGAGGAAAGGCTGCGGCGTGCGGCGCTGCCTGGGTAATGGAAACATTCCTCTGGGGGGCCGTGCTGAAAAATATCAGGTTACACACCGGCGGCGCGAGCCGTACCTCCTGTAGCAGCCCGGCGTCCCGGCCGCGAGGGCGCGGGGATCGGCTCCCCGGTGCGTCCCAGGTGCTGCGCCCCAGCGGGTGCCCAGGCCCTTGAACTCCAGCCGGAGCGCCCCAGTCTAGTGCTCCCCAGCCTTTGCACCCGGATCCCTGCACCCCAGCCCTGTGCATCCCAACTGGAAACCCCTAGCCTGTGCGCCTGGGCGTGCGCCCTACCTATCTGGTGCGCCGAGGCCGAGCCTCCGTGTTCCGCGTGCCCAGCCCCTGCGCTCTGGGGCGTCAGCTCGCCTTCACAGCCTCCATCACAGCCTCATAAAACAGATGAAAGAACCCCACTTTCCCAAATCTTAATCTCCAGGCCTCCCCGCCGACCGTCCCCTTCTCCCTAAGAAGGCCATTGGATGACTGGGGCCAGGCCCTGCGGAGAGGACTGACCGGATGGATCCAGCGTGTTCGCAGTGACTTGGGAAGTGGAGTCTGTCCCCGTCTTCCCTCGTGGCTCGCCGGGTCTCCCCAGTTCTCTGGGAATTGTGCCGTTTCCTCTAGTACCCACTTGCATAGCATAAGCAGTGTCGGTCTGCGTTGCGTTGGCCACTACCCTGCTCCCACACCATCTGTGGCTCCCTATTTCCACCTCTACTTTCTAGTTTACACCCTTGGGTACTATCCAGCATGGGGGTTAGGCAGTGATGTCAAAACTCCCCAGGACCTGGGGTCCCGCCGCTCTGGGGGTTGAAGAGCTTCTTCTGACCAGACACCCATCTATCTGGTGAGATACGCTCTTTCTTTCATTGAACTGGTTCTCTCAGTAGACACTGTATTAATTCGATGCCAACTGGATGTCAACCAGTTTCTGGGCCTTGCCCTGGGCCCTGGAGACAGCACCAGAAGCAGCCTCAGCCCTCAGGGAACTTGGGTCCCAGCAGGCAGGGTGGAGGCTGCCCAGTAAGGACGTCGAAACCTGGAGTCCAGTGGATAAGGGTTTACATTCTGCTCTCCCACTTCCTGGCCGTATGTGTCCTTGGGCAAGCTACTCTCACAACCCCCGTCTGCCCAGCTGTCAAACGGGGGTAGAATAGCAGTAAGAGCCGCTTCCTCAGGCTTGCCTGGGTGGATTGAAGGAGAGTCACCAGTAGCTCTTGGCACCGTTCACAGTGGCACTCACTCAGTGGGACATTTTATTACTGGTAGGGCTCTGGAGTCCACCGATAATAACTCAAGTGCATGGCAAGATTCTCCACTGCACAAGTCTAAGCATCCAGTGTTCTTGCCTGGAGAATCCCAGGGACGGGAGAGCCTGGTGGGCTGCTGTCTATGGGGTCACACCGAGTCGGACACGACTGAAGCGACTTAGTAGCAGCAGCAGGCCATAATGGAAGAGAATATGAAAAAGAATATATGCATGCTAAGTCACTTCAGTGGCGTCCAACTCTGCGACCCTAGGGACTGCCACCTTCTCTGCCCATGGGATTCTCCAGGCAAGAATACTGGAGCGGGTTGCTATGCCCACCTCCAGGAGATCTTCCTGATCCAGGGATCAAACCCTGGATTTGGCAGGTGGGTTCTTTACACTAGTGATACCTGGGAAGTTATGCATATGTATAAAACTGAATCAGAAACTAACACAACATGGTAAATTAACTAGTTGTTGTTCAGTCACTGAGTTGTGTCCTACATTTGGCGGCACCATGGACTGCAGCACACCAGGCTCCTCTGTCCTGTATGTCCCAGAGTTTGCTCAAATTCATGTCCATTGAGTCAGTGATGCTATCTAACCATTCTCTGCCGCCTCCTTCTTCTTTTGCCTCCATCTTTCCCAGCATCAGGGTCTTTTCCAGTGATTCGGCTCTTAGCATCAGGTGGCCAAAGTATTGGATTCCGTTCCAGCAAGTCCTTCTAATGAATATTCAGGGTTGATTTCCTTTAGAACTGATTGGTTCGATTAACGCTACTTCACTTTATAAAAAGAAAAGAAGAAAGAATGATCCAAAAGGGTAGCTTGGCGTCAAAAATTCCCAAAAAAGAAAAAGAACTGGTCTGCAATCAAATGAATCTTAGCTCTGTCTCTGAGCTGGTGACTTGCTCCAGGCCAGTGTGGTTGCCTTGACCCCTGCAGCTCTCAGCCACCAGCCAAGTGACAGCGTTGACTAGACACTCAGCATGTGCTATGAGCTTGTGGATCTGGTGTCCTAACAGTGCCAGGAAGTAAGGGTCTGTTAAGGTTGTTTTTTCACAGATGAGGAAACTGAGGGTCAGAGAGTTTAAGTTGTCAAACAGTCAGTCCTTGGTGAGGCTGGAACCCAAAGCCAGCCTTGCCAGACACCAAGGTCTGAACTCTTAACTAAGTCCAGGGGCCATCTCCCAGGTGGACCCAATGAGCCCCCAACAAGGGGGTGAAAATCCACTCTAGGTGAGGTACCCATTTTATAGATGAACTAGCAGATGCTTTGGCGACTTGCCCAAAACCCTGTTGCTAAGGAGTGGGGTCCATAAGAAAAGGCATACCAGAACCGGAGCCGGAAGGCATCTCGGATTCTTCCAATCCACAGGGAAGAAACGGGGACAGGGAAACAGTGGTCCAAAGAGGGCTGGGGCCCAGCCACCTGCTGAAGCTCTTTCTCAGCCATCATGGGCTGCATACCCATGATGTGAAATGATGTGAAATGATGACCACTCAACATGTGAGTTCCATGGAACTTTTGAGAGGAAATGGAGGGTGACTGGGGAGAACAGCAGTTACATAAAGTGTGAGCGTCAGTCGCTCAGTCGTGTCCGACTCTTTGCCACCCCACGGACTGCAGCCCGCCAGACTTCTCTGTCTATGGGATTTTCCAGGCAAGGATACTGGAGTGAGTTGCCATTTTCTCCTCCAGGGGATCTTCCCGACCCAGGGATCGAACCCAGGTCTCCTGCACTGCAGGCAGATTCTTTACCAACTGAGCTAAAATTGCATAAAAGGACGCAGGTTTTCACCCAGAGGCTCATCAGAGAACTGCCTTGCTGTGCTGTGCTTAGTTGCTCAGTCGTGTCCGACTCTTTGCGACCCTATGGACTGTAGCCTCTGCCAAAATTTTCAGCTGGAATTTCCTAAGGTGGCGGAGAGGTGAGAGAGNACTGAGCTAAAATTGCATAAAAGGACGCAGGTTTTCACCCAGAGGCTCATCAGAGAACTGCCTTGCTGTGCTGTGCTTAGTTGCTCAGTCGTGTCCGACTCTTTGCGACCCTATGGACTGTAGCCTCTGCCAAAATTTTCAGCTGGAATTTCCTAAGGTGGCGGAGAGGTGAGAGAGGAGGAGGGTGGAAGGGTGTGGGAAGGGTAGAATGAGGCCTAAGTCAGCCTAGGTCACAGTCTTCTGGGTCCTCCCAGGATGAGCCCCTGAAGCCCCAGCGTCTCAGTTTTGCACCTGAATGGTGTGGGTGCCACTCCCCTCTCCTGGTCTCCCAGTCCAAGAAGCTGGGAGACTAATCGGCTGTGACCCTACTGTTGAAGCGAGTCTAACGTTCTGCGCTCACGCATTCGACCAGACTTCTTAGACTTCTAGTTGATGCAGGCAGCCCTGTGCCAGGGAGTGGGGTACAGCCTCGAATAAGAGAGAAACGTGCCCGCCCTCATGGCTTTCCCATCCCAAGGTCTAGTTCTAAGTCTAAGAGGCAAGTGGGAGGCGTCTATGAGAGCCTTATTCACACAAGAGCGGTTCTCCCAGACCCCTTGAAGAAGGGGAGGAAGAGAGGTGTGCAGAGAGGTGGGGGGGGGGGTCACACAAGGTAACACACTAATTTTCATGTATACTTCCAGCAAATTTAACCTCCTGGGATCGATCACACGGGTCAATCACTGAAGAACTATGGATGGAGGTTCACAACATTGTACAGGAGGCAGTGACCAAAACCATCCCAAAGAAAAAGAAATGCAAGAAGGCATTTGTGGTTGTCTGAGGAGGCCTTACAAATAGCAGAGGAAGGAAGAGAAGCAGAAGGTAAGGGAGAAAGGGAAAGCTGTACCCCACTGAATGCAGAGTTTCAGAGACTAGCAAGGAGATATAAGAAAGCTTTCTTAAGTGAACAATGCAAAGAAATAGAGGAAAACAATAGAATGGGAAAGACTGGACATCTCTTCAAGAAAATCGGAGATACCGAGGGAACATTTCATGTATAGATGGGCACAATAAAGGACAGACATAGCAAGGACCTAACAGAAGCAGAAGAAATAAAGAAGAGGTAGAAAGAACACACCGAAGAACTATACACTGATCAATATGAATGCCTTAAAATATCAGCGCCAATAGGGAAGAAACACTAGTCTCTTTCAGTGGACCATTCACCCGAGCATCCCGAATGCTCTGTGAACATTCATTCACTCAGTGAAAGTCGCTCAGCCGTGTCCAACTCTTTGCCACTCCATGGACTGTAGTCCATGGAATTCTCCAGGCCAAAATACTGGAGGGGGTAGCCTTTCCCTTCTCCAGGGCATCTTCCCAACCCAGGGATTCAACCCAGGCATCCCGCATTGCAGGCGGATTCTTTACCAGCTGAGCCACAAGGGAATCCCAAGAATACTGGAGTGGCAGCCTATCCCGTCTCCAGCAGATCTGCCAGACCCAGGAATTGAACTGGGGTCTCCTGCATTGCAGGCGGATTCTTTATCAACTAAGCTATCAGGCAGGCCCATCTTGACCTTTATACTTCTCATGTGAGATGTGAATGGATCCCTGAGTGGGTCCCAAACTCCGAATTCAGTAATCCTCTAAAGGATGAGTCTGAAATTTAGAGCTTCTCCACTTCCTTCTGCCTTCTAATAGAGGAAATTTCCTCCTGGAGGAGGCACTGCTGGGCTAAACTCTGTGTTGGCATGGGGGTGGGGGAAAGGTGATCTACCATATATTGAGCAAGGGCCAACTATGGGTCAGGCAGAGGCTGGGCCATTGGTCAGCATTTCCCAGGACAATGGGATTGGGTGGTTGGCATGGAGATCTGAGATCCTTTGCACATCTTAGAACCATAGGCAGGAGCAGTGATAAAGGATTAGTCTGAAGTTTAGAGCTTCTCCGCTTCATTCATTAAGCCCCGACTCATAGTTATTGACTGAAAATATATTTATTGCATACATTTCACTGGTTACTGGTTTCCTGATTGTGACTTAACCCCTGCTATCATCATGTTCAAACTGCATGACGGGAGGGCGTTAGAAAATTGGGTTCATCCAGGGACGGACCTGCTGGGACCATGGTCTGACCTTCAGTTTAGGACTGGGATGGTGTGGCCACAAAAGAGAAAGAACAGGACCAGCTCGTAGTGAGGGACCCTATGGAGCTGTTTGAAAGGCAGAGAAAGAGAGGGGGCTTCCCTGGTGGTACAGTGGTTGAGACTCCACCTGCCAATGCAGGGGACCCGGGCTCCACCCCTGGTCTGGGAGGATTCCACGTGCCTCGGGGCAGCTAAGCCCGCGGGCCACAACTACTGAAGGCCCTGCGCCTCGAGCCTGTGCTCTGCCCCGAGAGAAGCCACTGAATCGAGAAGTGCGAACACGGCAGCCGCAACTAGAGGAAGCCCTGGCCCAGCCGAAACCAACTAAATAAATAAGCTCTTTAAAAAGAAAAACAGAGAAGGAGAGTCAGGCCCCAAATGTGGGATTTTGAAGAACATATACGTACCGGGGAGTCCTAAGACCACGTGAGACATCGCGCCACTCCTGTATTACTTCTTTCTCTTTCTGGCCATGCCACGTGGCTTGCAGGATCTCAGTTCCCTGAGCAGGCATTGAACCTAGGCCACAGCAGTGAAAGCACCAAATCCTAACCACTAGTTCACCAGGGAACTCCCCACTCCTATGGTATTTCTTGCAGCTTTTATTTCTCAAAATAGAATGGGGCACGTGGTATCTCTGCTTGTATTTGGGCTACACCTATGACAGAAACCCAGCTGAATTTGCTCAGGAAAAATGGGAAACTTATGAACTCAGTGCATGCATGCATGCTAAGTCACTCCAGTCGTGTCTAACTCTTTGCAACCCCATGCAGGCTCCTCTGTCCATGGGATTCTTCAGACAAGAATACTGCAGTGGGTAGCCATGCCCTCCTCCAGGGGATCTTCCCCACCGGGGGATGGAACCCTTGTCTGTTATATCTCCTGTGTTGGCAGGTGGGTTCTTTACTGCTAGAGCCACCTGGGAAACCCTGTGAGCTCAAGCGTGAACCCAACCAGTGACAAGGGCAGGGATGGAGCTCACCTCGGGGAGCTCGTCCAGGTTTCTAGCTGTTCCTGCCTGCTTCTTTCTGCTTCTAAAGAATAGCCCTGTCTCGTTACTCGCCACTGTCTACGTGGTTTCCTTGGGGAGGTGGAAAGGGGCGACTTTGTAAAATATTTTCATTGGTGTATCAGTTCAGTTTCAGTTCAGTCGCTCAGTCGTGTCCGACTCTTTGTGATCCCATGAATCTTGATTTAAAATGTTTTCTTAGTTTCAGGTGTACAGCAAGGCGAATCAGTTATACATACACATATATCCACTCGTTTTTAGATTCCTTTTCCACATAGGCCATTTCAGAATACTGAGTAGAGTTCCTATGTCAATCGCAGCCCCCAATTTATAGGGGTGATTTTTAAAATACTAATTTTTTTTTCCTTTAATGGTCACTAATGTATTTATTTTTTCATCTTCTTGAGTAAACTTTAATCATCTCTATTTTTCTACAAATTCCCTATTTCATGTTTTCATACATAGTGGTGTAAAGTTGCTCATAGTATATGGTTCTTAAATCTTCTGTATATGTAGTTTCATCCTCCTTTCAGTCTTCGTATTAAATATTTTTCTTCTTCCCTTGATTAATTTTGCTCGATGTTTGTATTATTGCCTTTTTCAAGAAACAGCTTTTAGCTTTGTGATCATTTTTGTGAATTGCTTCCTTTTCATTTGTGCTCTTTACTTTTACTGCTTCCACTGTTGTGTTTTTTTAAGCTTCTTTAGTTGAAAGCTTTACTCCTTTATGTTTAAATCATTCTTGTTTCAGAGTAAATGCACTTAAGAGTATATATTTCTCTACAAGTGTCATTGTGGCTCCATTCTACAAGTCTTGTTTTGTATTTTTTTCCCTTATCCTCAGTACCAAATACTTCATACTTCCCATCGCAATTTCTGTTGATGTCTTTGGGCGAGGGTACTCAGTAAACAACGTCCCTTTCCTCTCTCAAATGCCTAGTTTCTGAACTTAGTGACAAGGTGAAAAGTGAGGGGAGGGTTTTGTGTTTGTTTTTTTTAACTGATTAAGAGAAGGTCGGAAGATGAGGATGACAGTAGATGTGACAGCCAAATGGCTTTCCTAATACTGGTGACTGCAGCCATGAAATCAAAAGATGCTTGCTCTTTGGAAGGAAAGCTATGACAAACTTCAACACCGTATTAAAAACAGAGACATGACTTTGCTGACAAAGGTCCATGTAGTCAAAGCTATGATTTTTCCAGTAGTCATGTATGGATGTGAGAGTTGGACCATAAAGAAGGCTGACACTGAAGAATTGACGCTCTTGAACTGTGGTGCTGGAGAAGACTCCTGAGAGTCCCTTGGACAGGAAGTAGATCTAACCAGTCAGTCCTAAAGGAAATGAACCCTGAATGTTCATTGGAAGGACTGAGGCTGCAGCTCAAGCTCCAATACTTTGGCCACCTGATGTGAAGAGCCAACTCATTGGAAAAGACTCTGATGCTGGCAAAGACTGAAGGCAAAAGGAGAAGAGGGTGGCAGAGGAAGAGATGGTTACACAGCATCACTAACTCAATGGACGAGTCTGAGCAAACTGCAGGAGATAGTGGGGGACAGGGAAGCTTGGTATGCTGCAGCCCATGGGGTTGCAAACAGCTGGACATGACTTAGTGACTGTACAACAACAAATATTGAGAATGGGGGTCTGGCGACCTTAACCCCTAGTCTCTGTGATGCTGTGGGTGGCGGATGGGGGACAGAGAATGAACACTGCCTATAAGCAGCTCACTCCCAAGAAGAGAAAGGAAGTTGGTAAATCAAGAAAGTCCATTTTATTTTCTCCACATTGACCAACTGAGTTACTCTTCCTCCATGGGGCAGAGAGAGACTGGGAGTGCTACACTAATTTGGTGCCCTCCACAAGAAGGAAACAAGGACTGGAAAGAAATGTTCCTCTGAGTGTGTTGTTTAGTTTTCAGAGTTACAGCTACAGTTAGTCTGCTTTGCTCTTGTTGCTGACTTCTAATTTTGCTGCGCTCTGGGTAGCAAGGTGGGTGCCTGCATTGTGGTCTGCTTTACATCCACTTCAACATTTGCTCAGCCTTTCATTTATGATTCAACACAAGGGCAATTTTTTGAAATAAATGTTCATGTATTCATGACAACTATGAACCCAATCCTTTTGTGATTCCTCAAATCAAAGAGTCGGACACGACTGAGTGACTGAACTGAACTGAACTGACCTGAAATCAAACTAAGTCTTCCAGTCTTTGCTTTACTTATTTCAAGGTTAGTAGTTACATATAAAAAGCTTATTATCGGCGAGTCCTTTTGGTGATTTGTGACTTTAATCATCCTCTAGTCTAGTTCTAGTTAAGTCATTCAGTCGTGTCCAACTCTGCGACCTGATGGATTGCAGCACACCAGGCTTCCCTGTCCATCACCAGCCCCTGAAACTTGCTCAAACTCAAGTCCAACAAGTCAGTGATGCCATCCAACCATCTCATCCTCTGTCGTCCCCTTCTCCTCCCGCCTTCAATCTCTCCCAGCACCAGGGTCTTTTCCAAACAGTCAGTTCTTGGCCTCTCAGGTGGCCAGAGTATTGGAGTTTCAGCTTCGGCATCAGTCCTTCAAATGAATATTCAGGACTGATTTCTTTTAAGATTGACTGGTTTGATCTTCTTGCTGTCCAAGGGACTCTCAAGAGTCTTCTCAAATACCACAGCTCAAAACCATAAATGCTTGAGTGTTCAGCTTTCTTTTTAGTCCAACTCTCACATCTATACATGACTACTGGAAAAACCATAGCTTTGATTAACCAGACCTTTGTGGGCAAAGTAATGTCTCTGTTTTTAAATATACTGTCTAGGTTGGTCATAGCTTTTCTTCCAAGGAGCAAGCAAGCACCTTTTGATTTCATGACTGCAGTCAATATCTGCAGCGATTTTGGAGCCCAAGAAAAGAAAGTCTGCCACTGTTTTCACTGTTTCCCCATCTATTTGTCATGAAGTGATGGGACCAGATGCCATGATCTTAGTTTTTTGAACGTTGAATTTTAAGCCAGCTTTTTCACTCTCTTATTTCACTTTCATCAAGAGGCTCTTTAGTTCCTCTTTACTTTCTGCCATAAGGGTGGTGTCATCTGCGTATCTGAGATTATTGGTATTTCTCCTGGCAATCTTGATTCCAGCTTGTGCTTCATCCAGCCCTGAATTTTGCATAATGTACTCTGCATAGAAGTTAAATAAGCAGGGTAACATTATACAGCCCTGTCATACTCCTTTGCCTATTTGGAACCAGTCTGTTGTTCCATGTCCAGTTCTAACTATTGCTTCTTGACCTGCATACAGATTTCTCAGGAGGCAGGTAAGGTGGTCTGGTATTCCCATCTCTTGAAGAGTTTGCCACAGTTTGTTGCGATCCACACAGTCAAAGGCTTTGGCGTAGTCAACAAAGCAGAAGTAGGTGTTTTTCTGGAATTCTCTTGCTTTTTCTGTGATCCAAGGGATGTTTGCAATTTGATCTCTGGTTCCTCTGCCTTTTCTAAATCCAGCTTGTACATGTGGAAGTTCACAGTTAATGTACTGTTGAAACCTGGCTTGGAGAATTTTGAGCATTACTTTGCTAGCCTGTGAAATGAGTGCAGTTGTGTGGTAATTTGAGCATTCTTTGGCATTGCCTTTCTTTGGGATTGGAGTGAAAACTGACATTTTCCAGTCCTGTGGCCACTGCTAAGTATTTTCCAAATTTGTTGGCATAGTGAGTGCAGCACTTTAACAACATCATCTTTTAAGATTTGAAATAGCTCAATGAAATAGCCCAGGAATCTGGCAAAGGGACTGAGAACCCCCCAGAGAATTTGACTTCAGAGGCCAGTGGGATTTGATTATAGAAGTTACATAGGATTGGGGAAACAGACTCCTGGAGGGCACAAACAGAACCTTGTGTGCATCAGGACCCAGGAGAAAGGAGCAGTGACCCCATGAGAGACTGATCCAGACTTGCCTGGGAGTGTCCAGGAGTCTCTGGGGGAGGCGTGGGGCGGCGGCGGCCTGCTGCAGGCTCGGGGCACTGAGTGTGGCAGTGTGTGCCCGGGACTTTGGAAGGAGGTCGCCATCGTCTTCATCACCTCCACCATAGTTTGGCCTCAGGTCAAACAACAGTGAGGGAACACAGCCCTGCCCATCAACAGAAAACTGGACTAAAGATTTACTGAGCATGGCCCCGCCCATCAGAGCAAGACCCAGTCTCTCCCACAGTCAGTCTCTCCCATCAGGAAGCTTCCATTAGCCTCTCATCCTTATCCCTCAGAAGGCAGACAGAATGAAAATCAGTTCTAGAAAGTTAATCGAACTGATCACATGGACCACAGCCTTGTCTAACTCAATGAAACTGTGAGCCATGCCATGTAGGACTACCCAAGACAGATGGGTCATGGTGGAGAGGTCTGACAAAATGTGGTCCACTCGAGAAGGGAATGGCAAGCCACTTCAGCATTCTTGCCTTGAGAACCCCACGAACAGTATGAAAAGGCAAAAAGATCGGGCACTGAAAGATGAACTCCCTAAGTTGGTAGGTGCCCAATATGCTACTGGAGATCAGTGGAGAAATAACTCCAGAAAGAATGAAGAGATGGAGCCAAAGCAAAAACAACTCCCAGCTGTAGTTGTGACTGGTGATGGAACTAAAGTCTGATGCTGTAAAGAACAATATTGCATAGGAACCTGGAATGTTAGGGCCATGAATCAAGGTAAATTAGAAGTGGTGAAACAGGAGATGGCAAGAGAGAACATCGACATTCTAGGAATCAGTGAACTAAAATGGACAGGAATGGGTGAATTTAATTCAGATAACCATTTTATCTACTACTGCAGGCAGGAATCCCTTAGAAGAAATGGAGTAGCCCTCATAGTTGACAAAAGAGTCCAAAATGCAGTACTGGATGCAATCTCAAAAATGACAGAATGATCTCTGTTCGTTTCCAAGGGTAACCATTCATTATCACAGTAATCCAGGTCTATGCCCCAATCAGTAATGAAGAAGCTGAAGTTGAACCGTTCTATGAAGACCTACAAGACCTTCTAGAACTAACGCCCCAAAAAGATGTCCTTTTCATCATAGGGGACTGGAATGCAAAAGTAGGAAGTCAAGAGATACCTGGAGTAGCAGGCAAATTTGGCCTTGGAGTACAAAATGAAGTAGGGCAAAGGCTAACAGATTTTTGCCAAGAGAACGCACTGGTAAAGCAAGTCAGCCAATTTTATTTTCCCCACATTGACCGTCTGAGTTACTCTTCCTCCAAGGGGCAGAGAGACTGGGAGTGCTACACTAATTTAGCTCCCTCCACAAAGAAGTAAATATAAGGATTAGGAAAGAAATGTTCCTACAACAAACATGCTTTTTAGTTTTCAAAGTTACAGCTGTAGTTAGTCCGCCTTCACTGTTTTTGTTGACTGCCAGTTTCGCTGCATTGTGGGTAGAGGATGTGGTCTGCTTCACATCCACTGCAAAATTTGCTTAGGCTTTTTTAAAATAAATGTTCATATATTCAGGACAACTATGAAGCCATTCCTTCTGTGATTCCTCAATTCAAACTAATTCTTTCAGTTTTTGCTGTACTTATTTCAAGGTTAGTAGTTACACGTGAAAAGCTTATTACTGGCGAGGCTTTTTGGTGATTTGTGACTTTAATCATCTTCTCATGTCCCTCTTTGTCTCTTTTTTAGTATTTCTTGGCCTTAGGTGTAGTTTTTCCTGATATTACTTTTCTATGTCAGCTTTCTTTCGGTTACTATTTGCCTGGTATATCTTTTCCCATTATTTTATTTTCAGTCTTTCCCTTTTCTTTTGCTTTAGAGCGTTCCTTCTAACCAATAGTCTCCTGTATTTTGTTTTGATCCAAAATGATATTCTCATCTTTAAGGAGACAAACGAAATCAATTTACATTCGTAATGACTATTGATCTATTTAGACTTACTTCTACCATTTTATTTTGTGTTCTCATTACACCACCTCTTTAATTTATTATTTCTCACGTGTTAGCATCCATGGACAGACGAAACCGACAGGCTGCAGTCCATGGGGTCGCAAGAGTTAGACGTGACTGAGCAACTAAGCGCAACACACAGCATCTATTAAATTTACAGTTCTCTTTATTATCCTTTTTTTCTTTGATAGTTTTGAAATTATAGATGTATTTCACTTGTTTAACTGGTTTATCTTAAACTTTTGACATTGATACCCAGGTAAATATATTGATCTATTTAGACTTACTTCTACCATTTTATTTTGTGTTCTCATTACACCACCTCTTTAATTTATTATTTCTCACGTGTTAGCATCCATGGACAGACGAAACCGACAGGCTGCAGTCCATGGGGTCGCAAGAGTTAGACGTGACTGAGCAACTAAGCGCAACACACAGCATCTATTAAATTTACAGTTCTCTTTATTATCCTTTTTTTCTTTGATAGTTTTGAAATTATAGATGTATTTCACTTGTTTAACTGGTTTATCTTAAACTTTTGACATTGATACCCAGGTAAATATTTTCCCAACAGTGTCCAAAGCTGTCCTGTCCAATAGAAATATAATGAGTCCCATTATTATTTGAAATTTTCTAGTAGTCATATTAGAAAGAAGCAGGTGAAATTAATTTTAATAATGTGCTTTATTTAACATAATATATCAAAAGGAGTATTTCAGGGTATAATCAATGTAAGATTATTAGTCAGTTCAGTTCAGTCGCTCAGTCGTGTCCGACTCTTTGCGACCCCATGAATCGCAGCATGCCAGGCCTCCCTGTCCATCACCATCTCCCGGAGTTCACTCAGACTCACGTCCATCGAGTCAGTGATGCCATCCAGCCATCTCATCCTCGGTCGTCCCCTTCTCCTCCTGCCCCCAATCCCTCCCAGCATCAGAGTCTTTTCCAATGAGTCAACTCTTCGCATGAGGTGGCCAAAGTACTGGAGTTTCAGCTTTAGCATCATTCCTTCCAAAGAAATCCCAGGGTTGATCTCCTTCAGAATGGACTGGTTGGATCTCCTTGCAGTCCAAGGGACTCTCAAGAGTCTTCTCCAACACCACAGTTCAAAAGCATCGATTCTTCGGCGCTCAGCTTTCTTCACAGTCCAACTTTCACATCCATACATGACCACAGGAAAAACCATAGCCTTGACTAGGCGGACCTTAGTCGGCAAAGTAATGTCTCTGCTTTTGAATATACTATCCAGGTTGGTCATAACTTTTCTTCCAAGGAGTAAGCGTCTTTTAATTTCATGGCTGCAGTCACCATCTGCAGTGATTTTGGAGCCCCAAAAAATAAAGTCTGACACTGTTTCCACTGTTTCCCCATCTATTTCCCATGAAGTGATGGGACCGGATGCCATGATCTTCGTTTTCTGAATGTTGAGCTTTAAGCCAACTTTTTCGCTCTCCTCCTTCACTTTCATCAAGAGGCTTTTTAGCTCCTCCTCACTTTCTGCCATAAGGGTGGTGTCATCAGCATATCTGAGGTTATTGATATTTCTCCCGGCAATCTTGATTCCAGCTTGTGTTTCTTCCAGTCCAGCGTTTCTCATGATGTACTCTGCATATAAGTTAAATAAGCAGGGAGACAATATACAGCCTTGACGTACTCCTTTTCCTATTTGGAACCAGTCTGTTGTTCCATGTCCAGTTCTAACTGTTGCTTCCTGACCTGCATACAGATTTCTCAAGAGGCAGGTTAGGTGGTCTGGTATTCCCATCTCTTTCAGAATTTTCCACAGTTTATTGTGATCCACACAGTCAAAGGCTTTGGCATAGTCAATAAAGCAGAAATAGATGTTTTTCTGGAACTCTCTTGCTTTTTCCATGATCCAGCGGATGTTGGCAATTTGATCTCTGGTTCCTCTGCCTTTTCTAAAACCAGCTTGAACATCAGGGAGTTCACGGTTCACATATTGCTGAAGCCTGGCTTGGAGAATTTTGAGCATTACTTTACTAGCGTGTGAGATGAGTGCAATTGTGCGGTAGTTTGAGCATTCTTTGGCATTGCCTTTCTTTGGAATTGGAATGAAAACTGACCTTTTCCAGTCCTGCGGCCACTGCTGAGTTTTCCAAATTTGCTGGCATACTGAGTGCAGCACTTTCACAGCATCATCTTCCAGGATTTGAAACAGCTCAACGGGAATTCCATCACCTCCACTAGCTTTGTTCTTAGTGATGCTTTCTAAGGCCCACTTGACTTCACGTTCCAAGATGTCTGGCTCTAGATGAGTGATCACATCCTCATGATTATCTGGGTCGTGAAGATCTTTTCTGTACAGTTCTGTGACTTCCCTGGTGGCTCAGACGGTAAGATTATTAATAAAATAGTTTATATTTTCTGGCTAAACCTTGAAATCTGTGTAGTTTGTACTTACCAACATATCTCATTTTTTTTTTTTTAACTCTTGTCTGTTCTATTTCATTCTTATTTAATTTTTTGAACTTCTTGTTTGGCTGCAGCGTGTGGGATTTTTGTCGTGGTACCGATTCGCTAGTTGTGGCCCGTGGGCTCCTCTTGTGGGGTGCGGGCTTAGTTGCTCTGTTACATGTGGGATCTTAGCTCCCGACAAGGGGTCCACCCTAGGTCCCTTGCATTGCAAGGGGGATTCTTAACCACTGGCTCACCAGGGAAGTCCCTAAACTTTTAATTTTGTCTTGGAGTATAGCCAGGTAATGGTTGTGATAGTTTCAGGTGGACAGCAAAGGGACTCAGCCATACACACACGTGGATCTCCATTCAGTCCAGTCGCTCAGTCACGTCCGACTCTTGTGACCCCATGGGCTGCAGCACACCAGGCCTCCCTGCCCATCACCAGCTCCCACAGCTTGCTGAGACTCATGTCCCTCGAGTCGGTGGTGCCGTCCAGCCATCTCATCCTCTGTATTCCCCTTCTCCTCCTTCAACCTTCCCCAGCATCCGGGTTTGTTCCTATGAGTCAGTTCTTCGCTGTTACATATATCACTGAGCAGAGTTCCCTGTGCTATACAGTCTGTCATTGGTTGTTATCCATTTAAAATACAGCAGTGTATACATGTTGACCCAAAATTCCCTAACCGTCCCTTCCCTGCATCCTTCCTCTCCTGCTAACCATAAATTTATTGTCTAAGTCCGTGAGTCTGTTTCTGTTTCGTAAATAACTTCATTTGAGTAATTTCTTGTTAGAATGTGCATCTAAGGGATGTTATACAACATTTCTCTTTCTCTGTCTGACTTACTTCACTCAGCATGACAGTCTCGAGGTCCATTGACGTTGCTGCAAATGGCGGCATCTCGTTCGTTTTAATGGCTGAGTAATGCTCCATTACATATGTTCTGCATCTTCTTTGTCCATTCCTCTGGATATGTGATTTGCAAATACTTTCTCTCAACCTGTAGTTCATCTTTCCCCCTAACAGTGTCTTTTAAAAGCTTAGTTGATTTGGCTGCACCAGCTCTTAATTGCGGCATGCGGGACCTTCGCTGTCGTGTATCATCCTTCACTGTGGAGCATGGACTCTTTAGTTTGGTGCACAGATCCGGAAGTTGTGGCCCACAGCCTTAGTTGCTCAGCAACATGCGTGATCTTAGCTCCCTGACCAAGGATCGAATCCACGTCCCCTGGATTACAAGGGGAATTCTGAACCTCTAGCCTACCAGGGAAGTCTTCAAGAGTGTCTTTTACAGAAGCAAAGTTTAATATTTTTGATATAACATAATTTACCTTTTTTTTCTTTTATTTGTTGTTGTTCAGTTGCTAAGTCGTGGCTGACTCTTTGCAACCCCATCGATGGCAGCAAGCCAGGATTCCCTGTCCCTCACGATCTCCCAGAGTTTGCTCAAATTCACATCCGTTGAGTCAGTGACGCCATCTAACCATCTCATCCTCTGCTGCCCCCTTCTCCTTTTGCCTTCAATCTTTTCCAGCACCAGGGTCTTTTCTAATCATCAAGTGGCCAAAGTGTTGAAGCTTTCAGCTTCAGCATCAGTTCTTCCAATGAATATTCAGGATTGATTTTTTTTTAGGGCTGACTGGTTTGATCTACCTGCACTCCAAGGAACTTTCAAAGAGTCCTCTCCAGCACCACAATTTAAGGGCATCAGTTCTTTGACACTCAGCCTTCTTTGTGGTCCATCTCTCACACCCATACATGACTCCTGGAAAAACCATAGCTTTGATTACATGGACCTTTGTAGGCAAAGTAACGTCTCTGCTTTTTAATATGCTGTCTGGGTTGTCATAGTTTTCCTTCCAAAGAGCAAGCATCTTTTAACTTCATGGCTGTGGTCACTCTCCGCAGTGATTTTGGAGCCCAAGAAAATAAAATCTGTCATTGCTTCCACTTTTCCGGTCATGATCTTAGTTTGTTCAATGTTTAGTTTCAACCCAGCTTTTTCACTCTCAACAGGACTTTTTAGTTCCTTTTCACTTTCTGCCGTTAGAATGTGTATCTGAGGTTGTTGATATTTTTCCCAGCAGTCTTGAGTCCAGCTTGTGATTCATCTAACCTGGCATTTCACATGATGTACTCTGCATAGAAGTTAAATAAGCAAGGTGACAATATACACCCTTGTCATACTCCTTTCCCAATTTTGAACCAGTCCGTTGTTCCATGTCCAGTTCTACCTGTTGCTTCTTGACCCACATACAGAATTCTCAGGAGACAGGTAAGGTGATCGGGTATTCCCATCTCTTTAAGAATTTTCCATAGTTTGTTGTGATCCACACAGTCAAAGGCTTTCGTGTAGTCAATGAAGCAGAAGTAGATGTTTTTCTGGAATTCCCTTCCTTTCTCTATGATCCGACAGATGTTGGCAATTTGATCTCTGGTTCCTTTGCCTTTTCTAAACCCAGCTTGTACATCTGAAAGTTCTTGGTTCACATTCTGCTGAAACCTAGCTTGAAGGATTTTGAGCATGACCTTGCTAGCATGTGAAGTAAGCTCAACTGTCCAGTAGTTTGAACATTATTTGGCATTGCCCTTCTTTGTGATTGGAATGAAAACCGACTTTTTGATTCTGGTGGACACTGCTGAATTTTCCAAATTTGCTGACATAGTGAGCACAGCACTTTAACAGCATCATCTTTTAGGATTTGAAATAGCTCAGCTGCAATTCCATCACCTCCACTAGTTTTGTTCATAGTAATGCTTCCTAAGGTCCACTTGACTTCACACTTTTCTATACTATATCTAAGAATGCTTTGCTTATTCCAAGCCAAAAAGATTTCCCCCCTGTATTTTCTTCTAAAAGTTTTATTATTTTGCTTTTATCATTTAAGTCTATGATCAATTTTGAGTTAATTTCTGTATCACATGTGACATAAAGATTGACAGTCTTTTTTTTTTTTTCAGTGTGTTGGTGGTTTAGTCTCTAAGTCACGTCTGACTCTTGAGACCCCATAGACTGTAGCCTGCCAAGCTCCTCTATCCATGGGATTCTCCAGGCAAGAATACTGGAGTGGGTTGCCATTTCCTTCTCCAGGGGATCTTCCCGACCCAGGGATAGAACCCAGGTCTCCTGCACTGCAAGCGACTGAGCTATGAGGGAAGCTCTTTTTTTCAATGTAGCTATCCAAATTATTCTATTTGTTGGAAAAAACAACACCACAAGAACCTGTTATCCTTTCTCAATTAAACTGCTTTTGCATCTTTGTAGAAAATAAACTGGCCAAATTTGTGTGATTCTATTTTCGGATTATATTCCTTGCTCCATTGACCTATGTATCTATCCCATGACCAGTTCCACACTAATAACTGTAGCTTTATAGAAAGTCTCAGATAGGTAGTGTGAATCCTGAAACTTTGTTCTTCTTTTTCAAAGTCATTTCAGTTATTTTGGTTTCTTTGTTTTTCCATGTAAATTACAGAATCAGTTTGTTGATTTTTATGGAAAAGCCTGCTAGGATTATGTCTGGGATTGGACTGAATCTAGTTGGATCATAGAAAAAGCAAGAGAATTCCAGAAAAGCATCTACTTCTGCTTTGTTGACTACGCCAAAGCCTTTTACTGTGTAGATCGCAACAAACTGTGGAAAACTCTTCAAGAGATGGGAATACCAGACCACCTTATCTACCTCCTGAGAAATCTGTGTGCAGGTCAAGAAGCAACAGTTAGAACCGGACATGGAACAACAGACTGGTTCCAAATTGGGAAAGGAGTGGGTCAAAGCTGTATATTGTCACGCCACTTATTTAACTTATATGCAGAATACGTCATGTGAAATGCTGGGCTGGATGAAGCACAAGCTGAAATCAAGATTACTGGGAGAAATATCAATAACCTCAGATATGCAGATGACACCACCCTTATGGCAGAAAGCAAAGAGGAACAAAAGAGCCTCTTGATGAAAGTAAAAGAGGAGAGTGAAAAAACTGGCTTAAAACTCAACATTCAGAAAACGAAGATCATGGCATCTGGTCCCGTCACTTCATGGCAAATAGATGGGGAAACAGTGGAAACAGTGGCAGACTTTCTTTTCTTGGGTTCCAAAAATCACTGCAGATATTGACTGCAGCCATGAAATTAAAAGATGTTTGTTCCTTGGAAGAAAAGCTATGACCAACCTAGACAACATATTTAAAAACAGAGACATTACTTTGCCCACAAAGGTCCGTCTAGTCAAGGCTAGGATTTTTCCAGTGGTCATGTATGTATATGTAAAGAAAGCTGAGCACCAAAGAATTGATCCTTTTGAACTGTGGTATTTGAGAAGACTCTTGAGAGTCCCTTGGACTGCAAGGAGATCCAACCAGTCAATCCTAAAGGAAATTAGTCCTGAATATTCATCGGAAGGACTGATGCTGAAGCTGAAAAACTCCAATACTTTGGCCACCCAATGCAAAGAACTGACTGACTGGAAAAAACGATGATACTGGGAAAGATTGAAGGCAGGAGGAGAAGGGGACAACAGAGTTTGAGATGGTTGGATGGCATCACCGATTTGAGGGACATGAGTTTGAGCAAGCTCCGGGAGTTAGTGGTGAACAGGGAAGACTGGCGTGCTGCAGTCCATGGGGACGCAAAGAATCGTACACCACTAAGCAACTGAACTGAATTGAACTGAACTGCCACTAATGTTTCAGGGAGTTCAATCTCAAAAAAGGAAAGGAGTGAGAACCAATATGAAGGTACGTTATTGAGCTGGCCACTGCCTGAAGTTAAGCACAACTAATTCCTTGACCTTCTGGAACTATTTTGCGCTTGTCTGGGCATTGAGTGAGCCCATGGCATCTCAAGCACCAGCAGCCATAGAGAAGCCCGTGGGGGCAGGAGGCAGAAACGCTATCAGGTTGTGTCCATGTAGAGTTGATCAGAATCCTTGCAGAATTGGCCAGGACAAAAAAATTGGCCAAGACTCTTGTAGACTGGTGGAGCTAAGAGGATTCAAGCTGGCACATAAGAGTGTATGAGAAGAGCATTGTCCACCTGTCTCATGTGTTTCTTAAAATTTCATCTGTATACAGGCATATAGTTTAAAGCATCAAGTAGGTCCACAGACTTATCATGAAAACTTCCGCCTCCTGTCCCCCATCCTCAAATTCATCCGTCTTTCTGCTCTCCAGGGGCAAGGAACTTCTACTGTTTTATTATTGCTTTTGGAATTTACCTCTGTATCACTAAATAACATGCTCTATTATTCCCCACCCTTAGTTTTCAGGCGTTGTCTGTCAACTTCTCACATCAGAAGGTGAGGAACTACCTGGATTTTACCAGCAACATCCCTCCCTCTACCTTGCACACACATGCTTCCTGTCCCACTGTTCTTCCAGCAGAGTTTAAATCATAATTTAAAGTTAACATTATTCAGTTCAGTTCCGTTCAGTCACTCAGTCATGTCCAACTCTTTGCGACCCCATGAATCGCAGCATGCCAGGCCTCCCTGTCCATCACCAGCTCCCGGAGTTCACTCAAACTCACGTCCATCGAGTCGGTGATGCCATCCAGCCATCTCATCCTCGGTCGTCCCTTTCTCCTCCTGCCCCCAATCCCTCCCAGCATCAGAGTCTTTTCCAATGAGTCAACTCTTCACATGAGGTGGCCAGAGTACTGGAGTTTCAGCTTTAGCATCATTCCTTCCAAAGAACACCAAGGACTGATCTCCTTCAGAATGGACTGGTTGGATCTCCTTGCAGTCCAAGAGATTATTATGATTACATAAATTCTATTCACCTTTGTGCCACATAGAACACATTAGCTATTTTTCTTTTCTTTCACAATCTTTTGTTTTCCGTGTCACTGATACTGTCTAGTTTTTATTTGTTTGCTTTGTTTTCTGTCTAATTATCATGAAATCATCCCAAGTCATTCCTCAGCAGCACCAACCACCTCTTGACACATCCAAGCACCTTTCCCAGTTGCATCATCTCGGAGATTTCCTTCACAGACTTTTCTGGTCTGTTCCTGTTTTTCTCCTGGCTGCCCTCCAGGCTGTTGTGTTCTCCCTTCATCAATAGCTTGAAGACTCACATTATTTCTCTTAGGCATGGGTTTCCCATCTTCACTTCTTTCTTGATTTATTCCCTGTTTTAGAGGTGCACATTCTCTAGCAAATTCCCAAGAAAGGATGTTCCCAAACCAAACTTGGGTTAACTTGCCTATGTGCGGTAAAGCCAGTCTATTAACAGTAGGATATGGGCAAGCAAAGTGCAGGGCACCAACCAAGGAGTCCAGGTAACTAGTGCTTGAAAGTCCTAAACTTTCCAAGGACATTCAGATAAAGAGCTTTAAAGATAGGGTGAGGTGGGGTGTCTGTGTGTGGGGTACGTGATCAGCTCCTAGACATTCATCTGATTGGTTGGTTGTGAGGTCATCAAGAGTCAACATCATCAACCTTCTGGTTCCAACTGATCTGGGGTCTAAGTGCTTGTGGATAGCATACAGTTAACTCCTTCCACCTGGTGGGGGGTTCAGTTTCTGCAAAACAGCTCAAAGGATATATAGCTCAGAATATTACCTATAGCCCTTGCTGCTGTTAAGTCGCTTCAGTCATGTCCGACTCTTAGCGACCCCATGGACGGTAGCCCACCAGGCTCCTCCGTCCATGGGATTTTCCAGGCAAGAATGCTGGAGTGGGATGCCATTGGCTTCTCTGCTATAGCCCTTGAGGAGGAACTAAAGGTCACTGACTTTGTTTCATGGCTAAACTATTATTTGATGTCTTGCTTGACTTTCCCCTTCTTTCTGCCTTTTCTCACCTCTCTGATTAAATTTATTCTTTTTTTAATCTTTTTCTTTTAATTAATCTTCATTGGAGTATAGCTGCTTTGCAGTGTTGTGTAAGTTTATTCTTTGACTAAAGTTTTTCTATAGACAAAAGGGAGGAGGAGGATGCAGCAGGAGATGGGAATTCTGTTCTGGGAAGGCCCCATAGGTCCTGCTCTGCTACAGGACCTCTGTTGTTGCTGTCTTAGCTGTTCAGCTGTGTCCAGCTCTTTGCAACCCCACTGACTTTAGCCATCCAGGCTCCTCTGTCCCTGGGATTTTCTAGGCAAGAATACTGGAGAGGGTTGCCATTTCCTTTTCCAGTGGATCTTCCTGCCCCAGGGATTGAAGCTGGGTCTCCTGCATTGCAGGCAGATTCTTTATTGTCTGAACTACTAGGGAAGCCCTTCTGTTACAGATGCATGGGAGTTAAGCTTTTTGAGACTGTTTATTTCTGAAAATCTTTATTCTACACTCACAACTGATAGTTTGGTTGGGTATAGAATTCTAAGTTTTATGCATACTTTTCTCTGGATTTTGAAGGCATTGTGGTCTAAATTGGTGTTGTTGTTAAGAAGTCTGATGCCCTTCTGATTTTTGAAGCTTCGTGCAAAACCTAGTTTTTCTCTCTCTGGGAGTTTGTATGATTTTTCTTTTGCTCTCAGTGATCTAAAATTTCATAATAATATGTCTTCGTGTGTGAATAGCACCCATTTTGTTCAGTACTTAGTGGGTGTCTTCAAACTGGAAACTCATGTAATTTAAATCAGAGACATTTACTTGAATAACTTATTGAATGAGTACCCCTTCCTCTTTTATTTTCTGTATTCTTTATGGGATTTCTTTTATTTGGATGTGAGATCTCCCAGGTTGGTTCTCTAATTTTCACATCTTTACTCTCTTGTATTTTGTCTTTTTGCTCTACTTGCTGGGACATTGCCTAATCTGCAATGTTATCTTCTAAACTTTCCATTAAACTTTTATTTTGTGCTATGCAAGAGAGATTTTTTTTGGTCTCAGAACATTCCTTTTTAATAACATCCTGTACTTGTTTAGTGTGTGCTCTTGTATCTTTGACGATACTAATGATAATTTTTCGGCATTTTCTTTTTACCATCATCCGTATTCCCTCCAAGTTGCTTTTCATCTGTTTGTTATTGTTTGACTATGAGTTTGGAGCTTCTCTTATGTGCTTTGTCATCCTTGGCTTCGACACACATAATCTGCTCAGAAGCTCAGAGCTCAGAGTTGGCTGCCCACCAGAGACTCCTCTGAAGGGTGATCTGGCTAGGCTCTTCCACTGAGCAACTTCTATTGTCACTGGCTTTAGGTATTTCCTCCTCCGTTTCTCAGGTTTGCAAGAGTTATCTTTCAGTCTCCTGCCTGGAGGTTCATACTAAACCTGCTTGCCATTTGGGAGTATTAATATTCACTGTGAGGACCTTCACTGAATTTCTCCACTTTCAGTGCAATGCCCCTGCCCCTAGCTGGGTCTACTGTTCCCCAGGACAGAGTTCCATGGTTTTACCCACCCCAGGGAATAGTATTCTGTTGGGATATAGTAGAGGCAGTCGCCTTGGGGAGTGGAATCTTGGTTACTAGCTGCTCTTTAAAGCTCTCTTTCAAGTCTGCTGTAGTTCCCTCTGCTTTCTTACCTATGCTGCCCGGAGCACCTGGTACTCAGTTCCTGCAGCTGAGCACCTGGTACTCAGTTCCTGAAGCTGGAGGTTCCTTGGGGTTCCTGGTACTCAGTTCCTGAAGCTGAGTACCTGGTACTCAGTTCCTGAAGCTGGAGGTTCCTGGTACTCAGTTCCTGAAGCTGAGTACCTGGTACTCAGTTCCTGAAGCTGGAGGTTCCTGGAGGTTCCTGGTACTCAGTTCCTGAAGCTGAGTACCTGGTACTCAGTTCCTGAAGCTGGAGGTTCCTGGGGGTTCCTGGTACTCAGTTCCTGAAGTTGAGTACCTGGTACTCAGTTCCTGAAGCTGGAGGTTCCTGGTACTCAGTTCCTGAAGCTGGAGGTTCCTGGGGGTTTAGTGTGTCTTAGACTTTCCTCACTGCCAGTTTAGGACTCAGTTTTTTTGCATCCATGAAGTCCATTCTCACTCATCAGTCTGCTTTCCAATTTCAAAATTATCTTTTTTTTTTTCATCATTGCAGTACCTTAAGAATTCCTTTTCTGCTCCTTTTTGAAAAATTTCAGGAAGGTGCAGGGATAAAGGCCTGTGTTTAATCTGCTGTCTATAGTGCTTGCTCTGGCAGCACTTATATTCATCTGCCGTCTATAGCAGGAACCTTGGCTATGCTTTTTTCATCATATTCTTTTTCATATTTCCCAAAACATTTTAGTCATTGCAATCACAGCTATTCTCTGGTCTCTGTCTCCTGATCTATCATCTGAGATTCAGTGAGATGGGTGGGGGTCGGTGAGGGGAGCGGGGCAAGCATATCGTTGGTTCTCCCACTGACTGTCTCACGACTGCTTTTGTTTTGTAATTTTGTCTTTGTGAGCTCATCTGCAGGAACCTTTGTCTGTGGGAACCCTGAGCAGCCTGAGTTGAGGTCATGGTCCTCCAGGGAGTGTTTGCATTTGTTTCTGCCCAGTGCCCACAGGCATCTCCAGCCAGGGACCCCTTTTTGTATTAGCTTCTTGCTTTCAGAGTCTACTGAACACAAGGGAAGCAGGGTAGTGTAAATTCAAATCCCAACCCCCTTGAGGCTCCGTCTATGATTACAAATTCCCAGAGCCCTGGCTGTAGCAGATGAGCTGACTCGTGATCTGTCTGAGCAGAGAGTGGACATTTTTATAAAATCCTTGCCCACCTTTTCACCAAGAATATAACTCTGAAAAGTCTGGCTTGGAGGTAGGTCTCATTTACAGCTCCTGGCTTTGTGAAGCCCAAAGCCTTATTTCTTGTCCCCACAGGAGCTGTAAAACCCAGTCCTAGGTTGCCGAGTCCCACAGCCCCCTCCCTGCCTGTGCCCGCCCAACACAGCACCAACACTAGCCCTCATGATTCCTGCTCTGGTTTTCAGCTCTGTCTTTGTTTTCATCCCTGGGGAGTTCCCTTCCTTTCTTGCAAGCTCAACCATGCATTTAAAAGGACGTTTGTTATATTTTAGCCACCGTTTCGGAGTCCTGCTTTGTAGCAAGATGGTTTTCTGCTGTGTAACTCACAGTTCTGCTTGGAAATAAGAGTCCTGTGATTTTGGTGTTTCCCTCCACCCGCCCCACCCCCCCGGCCCCCCGGC
>SJYX01024245.1:149675-163380 GCA_006410675.1 Oreotragus oreotragus | reverse complement strand
GAGTCTCAGAGAACATTCAAGACCCATCCTGGCCTGGACTCAGCCTACCCGTGGGTACTGTCTGATGTCCAGCCAGCCCTCCTAGACATCCTGACTGCTAGCCACACACCTGGTCACAAGCTGGGTCTCACCCTTCTTTGAACTTTGTGTTCCCAATTCCTTGCCCAAGGCGGGTGCCCACAAGGAGTCTCTGCAGCGTTGCCTGCAGAGCTTCGTAGGGACTGTTTGCTCGCTTGACCTGCCTCATCCACCAGGCTCACACTCCTCGGAGGCCGGCTGCTTTCCTTCTCTGTGTCTTCAGCATCTTCACGGTAACAGCGTAAACAACCGAAGCCGCTCCATAAATGTGTGTCTAATGTGTGAACGAGCGAGCCGGCATTCCCAGAGAACCAGAGTTTGGATTTTACAAAATTAAAGCAGCTGTTACAGCCTGGTGGCTGTAACATCATCAGGGAAGAGGAAAGAGGGACGCCTTCCCCCAGCCGCTCCCCTCCCCTTCTCATGGGTGGGTGGGGCTCCCCATCCAAGTTTGGGAAGACAAGGGGAACTGGGTGCCTGTCTCCCCAGATCTGTGGCCTCCAGCAGCTTTGTCTCTGTGGGTGCCTTGTGCCCCGCCCCCTCACAATTAGTTTACAAAGCACTTTCCCTCTGATGAAGACACACTGGGAAGGGATTCTGCAAGTATGTGTATGGGGGGGCAGGGAGACTTGGAATTGGAGTCAAGATGGGGGTATCAGAGCTGCACTATCCAGTGGCCATGAGCCAGGTGCCACCACCGAGTGAGCGCTTGAGATGTGGCTGTTCTGAACCTAGAGGTGCCTGAAGTGTAAGATACACACCAGGGTTCACAGACTTGGTATGAAAAAATAAAAGTAAACATCTCATTAAGAATTTAAAATATTCATGACATGTCAAAATGATAATATTTTGGATGTATTAGGTTAAACACAAATATTATTAGAATGAATTCCACCAGCTTCTTTTGACTTTGTTTTAATGAAGCTATCAGAACAGTTCAAATTACCCACATGAGTTGTGCTTGTGGCTGGCATCTCATTTCTGTTGAAGGCACTGGTCTAGAGCATGGGCCACGTGATTCCCAAGCAGCCTTTCCTCCACTCACAGCCCTGGGCACCAAACATGGGCCCCAGGACAGACAGGTATATCTGCAGGCTCCTGGTTTGGTCTCTGCTGCAACATCAATGAGTGGCCTGACCTTCTCTGGGACAGGACCTGATTTCCTCATCTGAAAATGGCACAGTTTTGCCCACAGGGGAACGAAATGGTTTTGAGGATTCAGGAATCAGACACAGCTCTTCCCAGTGGCTCATTAATGTCCTCATCATAATGGCCACTGGGCTGTAGCAACACAAGAGCGGGGCCTCGCCTGCTATAGGCTGAATGAATGAATGAGTGCCTGTTCAACCCCACTGAACCTTTGGCTTATCCATGAAATAGTTTCCTGTGTCTGTGAAGACCTTCTTGATCTGGCTTCCACCTTCACGTGTATGTCATATTCATGAGATGCCCAGTTGTGGATGCGACCAGATTTTGAGAACTGCCACTGCCTTATTTTGGGATCCTCTGAGAGCAGAGTTTGAGTTAAGGACTTGGGGGTGATCCCGAGAGGCAGGAGAGCAAGGAATAGAAGGAGGAGGAGTGATGGGGGGTATACTTCTCTGCTTTGGGTGAGAGAAGGCTGGTTTCCACTAGGAACTCTAGAAGTACACAGAATGCTTCCCAGAATTGTTTTCTGGAAGATGGGAGGAGGGGGGCATCCATCCGCTGGCTTCTTTTTCCATTGCAGAAAATTGCTCGGGGGATCTTTACTGCCCACTCCTGAGCTGTCTAGTGGCTTTGGGAGGCCTTGGGAGAAGCTTGGAGGCAGAAAAGCTCCTGCTTAAGGTGGCACAAGTTACACTGAGTCAGGACAGTCCATCTCATTGCAGCTGAAATCAGAGGGGAGACCAGAGGGTGTAAGGGGGCAGAGAAGTGTCTGCTATAGTCCCTGAAGTCTAGAAAGACACCGGAAAGAGTCCGTATTTGTTGCAACAAATAGACAAAGTTAGTAGCTCAACTTAAGGTCTGTGTTTTGACAGAATGGGCTATGGCTTATGGGCAATTTTTGGAAAGTGAGCTGAAACCTTATTCTTTTGTTCATGCATGCATGCATTCATTCAAACATCAGTCAATATTTATTGGACACTGATTCTGGGTCAGGCCCTTGCCCACCCTGGAAAGGACAGCAGAATGAAAGAGAGGGGTAAGGATGTCATTGTACCAAGAAAGGGGAATCTTTCCTAATTTATAAATTGTTATTTGCAAACTTCAGGTTTTTAGTCTTACTGGTAACAAGGGATTAATGCTGAAGTTCACTTATTGTTGGGTGACAGTTCAACCCACAGCCCCTGAAGAGGATTTGGCCTCTTCCCTGGGTCAAAAAAGACTTATAAATGAATTTACCCACCCATGCTGCCTTCCTGAGGTCACTCAGCCTGCAGCCCCTGAGCACCCACTTGGTGCCAGGCTCTGTGCTGTTTCCAGGAGTGCAGTGGTAAATGAGACAAAGCCCTGCCCTTAAGAGCTCACAGTCTGGAGGGGGAGATGGTAGCACCCTGGCAGAGTCTGGAGGCAGGCACCAAGCCCTCGGAAGGGAGGGAGAGGGCTGTGTCCTGCTGGGTCTTGGAAAGCTTTCTGGAGGAGGTGCAATCAGATATTCACCCCAAGGCCTCTGGGCCCCAGATGTGAGCTTCTGGCACAGACCAGACCTGGCTGAACCCCATATCTGGCTGCTTGGCAGAGGACATTGGCAAACCCAGGCTTGCTCTGGGCCATTTGCATATCATTTGCATCGATCTGCATATGCGGTGGCACAGCCTGGTCTCTTATGCATTTAAATTGCAAGTTATTTGTCTCTCTTTGAAAGCTCTCATTTTTTTCCCCCCCAAGGGTGGGCTGGCTCCATTTCCCCTCCTTGCCCTTATAATGTAAGACTTTGTTGAGTTTGCCAAGCACGGTGCAAGGCGTAGATCTTGGGTTTCAATATATGTTATTCTGGCTTTCAGAATACTTTGTTATTTTCAAGGGATCCATGACAGCTTGGTGCAAAAGAGAGTGTTGAGCATGTGTACCCCATGTCCAGATGGGGAAACTGAAGCAGAGAGTGATTAAAGTGAGATGCCCAACCTTATCACTTCTCATGTTGGAGGCAAGACCATGGGTAGGGGTGAAGCCACTTGATTTCTAATTCCCCATTGAGAGGGCTTTTAGAGGTTAATTCTTTGTACAGATGGTGGAAGGAGATACAGAGAGGGGCGGGGACTTGCCGAAGGCCACTGGTTGGTTCAGGACGCAGCCTTGGCTTCCACAGCTCTACCGAAGACAATGAGTCCCTCTGTCAAGGTGGTTGTTTTGGCTGCTGTGTCAGTGACATTTGCCCTTTAGAGGGGGATCTGCCCCATAAATATCGAGTGCATTGATATCTCCTTATCTGAGTTGCTGTTTAAGCCTGGTGAGTATCACCCAACCCAGCCCTTCTCACTTAATCAGGACTTGACTTAGCCCAGATATGAGTTAACAGGAGTCTTTGTTGGTCTTCTAACTGGGGACTTTGCCACCGAGGAGGCACAGTTAGGGCTATCTCAGAGGATGAAGGTCTCTCCCTGCGCTTAGAAGATGCGCCTCTGACATTACTATGAAATCAAACTTGAAGACATCAGCTTGTATCTTAAAGTATGTCGACAGAGTAGGGACTTACTCAAGGTCAACACTGGACCCGACTAATTATCATATCATTGGGGATATTTACTCGTGAGACTAGAACTAGGTAATTCACTGCTAATAACAGCCCCTATTTTTCGAGCACTTTGCCATGTACAGATATGGGGCTGGGTTTTTAGCTCCGGTTACTTTCATTGCTCATCCTGAAGACAGGGACTGTTTTTCCTGTTGTACAAGTGAGGCCACCGAGGCTCACTGAGATGAAGAACTTTGTTCAAGGTCACACAGCAAGTATCAGGGTCAAGACTCAACTATAGAGATGGCTGGCTCCAGACCTCAACACAATGACCTAACATTTTCCACTAAACCATATTGCTTCCAATGTCAAGTCTAAAATTAGACCTAACATAAGCACTAAATTAAGTCTTAGGCAACATGATGTAGTTTGTAAAGCATAGACTTGCTGGTAGTGGAGGAGTAGTTTATATCAGATTAACTTTCTGCTGGTAACAATTATAAAATCTGTACAGAAATATATAGAACAGATTTGTTTGGAACTACTGGAGAGTGATCAAAAACAAACTAGAGGAGATAAGACCCTTGAAACAAAGACACTCGACTGGTGAGAAACGCATTCATCTGGATTTTCCCCTAAGAGTGTTTCCTAGTTTATGTAGTACATGAGGGGGCAGGACTCAAAGAGAAAGCAGAGAAACCTTATTGATTGAGAAATAGGAAGTTGGGAGTTCGGGGCCTGCCAAGCAGCTGGAAATTGAAAGAGAAAAAAGATCCCAGAGAACAGAGCTACAGAGGAAGAAAACTCCGCTCAGATTCTGGGCTGGCTCTGCCGTGGGGCATGACTCCAAGGAGTCCAGACGAAAACACAGCTGGAGGGCTGAAAAAGCTGAGCAGAGATATTTGCAGCTGCTTGGCATTAGGGATACAGATTTTCTAGTTCAAATCTCGCCAAGTTAGAGTGGCTTGGTAAATACACTGAGATCCTGGGGGACCATTACTTAGGAGTAAGGACCAGAATAAACCTGCTCTAACAAAGTTTAAAACCAGAACTTCACAAGACCAAGGTGAATGGCCAACATTAAACAGAAACAGTACACAAAATTCTTCAGAGGAAGATAACGCAATCCAGAAGCTCTACAGTGTATCATCACAATGTCCAGAATAAAATTAAAAATTACAAGATATGGAAAGAAACAGGAACATGTGACACATAGACAAGATCAATAAAAAAAGAATCAGTGAGTTTAAAAACAGGTCAATAGAAATTATCCCCACTGAAACACAGATTAAAAAATGATGGGAAAAGTGAACAGAGCCTCAATAATCTATAGGACAACCTCAAGCAGTCTTAACATAAACATGTAACTGGAGTCCAAGAGGCAGAAGAGAGATAATGTAACAAAAAAAATTTTTTTTTAATGAAATATTGGCTGAGAATGTTCCGTGGGTTTGGAAAAGCAATCAACCTGCAGATCCAGGAAGTTCAGTGAACCCTAATCAGATAAATACAAGGAAAATCATATTCAGGCACATCATGGTCAGACTGCCAAAAACTAAAGATCAAGAGAAAATCTGGAATACAGCTATAAAAATACATACAATAATTATGTATAGGAAAACAGTAATGCCAAAGACAACAGACTTCCCATTAAAATAATGCAACTCAGAAGACAATAGAACAATTGACAACAAATGAGATTAAAATCTGCCAACTTAGAAAGCTATCAGTGAAAATATATTTCAAAATGGAAAAATAAAAACATTCCTGAATATACAAAACAAAGAATTTCTTTCCAGTAGATCTGCGTTATAAGAAATGATAAAGAAAAATATTTAGGCTTAAGGAAAATGAGGCCAGAATTGCAGAAAACGTACAAGGAAATTTTTATAGGAAAAAATAGCACCAGGAATGGTGAATATGTGAATAGAAACAAAAGACTATTTTCCTTTTCTTAACATCTTTAAAAATTAATTGAGTCCTTAAAGCAAAAATGGCAGTGTGTTCTGGAATTTATATCGCCTATAAAAGTAAAATAGATGGGAACTTCCCCGGCAGTGCAGTGGGTAAGAATCCGCTTGCCAGTTCGGGGGATATTAATCCCTGGTCCGGGAAGATTCCACATGCTGCAGAGCAGCTAAGCCCATGTACCATGACTACTGAACCCACACTCTGAACCCATGAGGCACAACTACCAGGTCCGAGTGCTGCAACTACTGAAGCCTGGACACCTAGAGGCCACGCTCTTCAACAAGAGAAACCACCTCACCGAGAAGCGTATGCACCAGACGGGCTTCCCTGCTGGCTCAGATGGTCAGGAATCCACCTGCAATGCAGGAGACCTGGGTTTGATCAATGCAGGGGATCCTGGGTCAGGAAGATCCCCTGGAGAAGGGAATGGCAACCCATATCAGAATTCTTGCCAGGAGAATTCCATGGACAGAGAAGCCTGGCAGGCTACAGTCCATGGGATCAGAAAGAGTCAGACACGACTGAGTGACTAACACTTTCATTCACTGCAACCAAGAGTAATCACCCCTCACAATGACTAAAGAAACCCTGCATGCAGCCCGTGTGTCAACGTCTATTCCGACTGTAAATAACAAAGACCCAGTGCAACCAAAAATAAAAATTTTTTTTTAAAAAGTAAAGTGAGCATAATAGCACAGAGAACAGGAGAATATCAAGTAGAATTCAATTTTTATAAAGTTCTTACAGAATACATGAAGAAGGGCATTATCACGGGCAGGTAGACTGTGATAACTTAAGAATGCACATTATAATCCTTGTGAGAGCAGCCCAAACTATAAACAGGCAAAACTAAAAATGCAAAAGACAAAATGGAATGTTTATAAATACTTGATTAACCCAACAGAAGGCAGTCAAAGAAGAAAGGGGACAGACAGGTATCAAGTAGCAGGAGGACAAACATAAACCCACCTTCAATAGTAAGTACATTAAGTGTAAAAGGGCTAGACTCTCCCGCTGAAAGGCAGATACTGTCAGACTTGATTTTTTTAATGGTCACGTCTCAGTTATTGTTGTATAAGTAAAATTAAATGAGGTTGTGCCCCAGAGCTCTGAGCAGAGGGCCTTGCCCATGGTGGGTGCTTCTTAAGTGAAAACTCTCAACTTATTTTACAGTCCCTTCCTGGAAGCCTGTCAGTGAACTTCCCATGGGGAGGCGCCAGTCAGCCATTCACATAGCATCATGCCCAGCTGAACATTCATCCAGCCAGACTTCGCTGAGCAACAGCTGTATACCAGACAGTCAGGACCCTTCTCATTGGCATGTAGGTTACTTGTCTGCTTTTCAGGATCAAGAAATAACCCTCCTTCTTTACCTGCCTCAAAGGAGGGAGGTAGGAAGGGGTAAGGGTCCTCAACCCAGGACTGGAGCTTAGCTTTCCCAAGGCTGCCTGGGGTCAATAGACTATGGTCTGTGTGGCTGCCTCATGCTGCCCAGCACCCTCCCCTTTCCTGGAAGCCTGTGCCAAGGTCTCCACCAATTTCCAGTGCCCCGAGGCTGCAGATAAGACCTCTTTCCCCAAAGGAGCTCTTGTTCTCTAGCTTGGAAAGCCAGCCCCTTTCTTATTCCTGGTGTCAAGTTCCCGCTAGTCAAGCCCAAGCACCTGGGTTACCGCTTGCAAGTTGACTCAGGATCAAACCCGCATCTCCTGCAGCTCCTGCATTGCAGGTGGACTCTACCATTGAGTCACTGGGGAAGCCCTTATCCATCCTTAAAGCTGACCAATTATACACTAGATTGTCTGTTCTACAACTGTAGGATATTTGGATTCATTCTATGCAAGGCTATTATGCAAATAGTGCTGCTATGAACATTTCCCATCACGTCTTTTGGAGAACACACAGACTCAGGCCTTGGAGTGGAAGTGTGGGTCAGAGAGTAGGATGCACCCGATTGGAGCAGACCTCACCCAGGCTTCCCACAGTGGTTGTAGCAGTTCACCTCCCCGCCAGCTGGGTGCGAGTTCCAGCTGCTCCTTGCGCTTACCAGCACTTGCCATCGTCAGTCTTCTTCACTTTAACTTTTCCTGTGTCTGACGTGGTAATTCACTGTCTTCTTAATTTGTGTTTCTTCTTGATGAGTCGTGAAGCTGGGCACTTTATCACGCATTTGCTGGTTATCTGGCTATTCATTTGTGAAGTACTTTAATTCATTGCTTCCTTTTTTTTCTTCTTGAGTTGTCTGCCCCTTTCTTCTTGGATTATAAAACCAACGTGCTCTGTCCCACAGACTCAGAGCCACAGTAGTTGGGCCACAGTTGCACTGTAGGTGGTGACAGAGTTTCAAAAAAATATATATTATATCTGTCCCATGAAATGAGTCCAATTTGATTTTGTATTTGCTTGACCAATTAGTCTTGGTTTTATGGCTCTGAGAGCTATAAGGAAGACTTCCCTGGTGGTCTAGCGGTGAAGAATCCCGCTGCCAGCGCAGGTTCAACCTCTGGTCCAGGAAGATGCCACATGCCTAAGCAACACACTACTGAAGCGCACGCGGCCAGAGCGTGTGCTCTGCCACAAGGGAAACCACCACAGTGAGAAGCCTGCGCGTCACAACCAGAGAGCACCCCCCACTCACCGCAGCTAGAGAAAGCCTGCAGGCCACCACAAAGACCTAGCACAGAGAGGAATAAATAATACAGCAGTTTTCAGAAGGAGCTATAAGGACCTTATGCTTCACTTAATGCTTGGACATGCCTCAGTAACACCGTGGTGAAAACATAGGGCAACAAGGAGGACCCGTGAGGTCTCCTCTCCTCTTGGTAACCAGGAGGAGATTTTCAAAACACAAATCTAACACAAAAAATCCAAATCCCAAACACAAATCCCTTGCTTCATGCAGCTCACAGGACCCCTTCTGCCTGGGGTGGGGCCGAGGCTCCTCAGCCTGGTTCCCCTCATCTCGGCTCTCCCGTGTCACCCGCTGAAGCTGCTGATCTTTCCTGGAACGTGACCTGTCACTCCAGACCTTTGCTCTGCACAGGCCCCCAGCTCTTGCCGCTCCTGTTGTGGAGGAGCCTCTTTCCCTGGCCACCCTCCCCCGTCTTTGCTTGGAGCTGATTCCTTGCTCAGACCTCAGCTCAGTGGCTCAACAGTCACTTCCCAGGGACGCCTCGCCATGGCCCTGAAACATGCCACCGCGGCTGCTGCTTTCCTTCTTTGTGGGGTCTCAGTTGCTGTTTTGTCTTTCTTTGAGGCTTTCTTCCCTCCTAGACTGCAGGTTCCACAAAGGCAGGGACAGCATTGCCCTCCCACCCACTACCTTTTATTCCCCAGTGCTTGGCAGTCGGTGAGTGCTCAGTGCACATTTGTTGAGTGACTTAATGACCTCTCACTGCACTGATGCTAAAAGGCAGGGAGGGCCTGAGGCAGGCCTGGGGCCCTGCTCTTCTCAACCAATCACACAGACGTCAAGGGGAGTCCCCTGGGCAGCAGCATAGGGGCCAGGCTCACTTCTCCACGGGCCTGGAAGACCCCTGAGGATAATCTAGTCCAGTTTGTTTGCGCTTCAAATGAGGAAACTAGGAACCAAAAAGAGGACAGGGATTGTCTAGCGTCACACGGTGTGGCAGAAGATTGGCTGACTCTGGGAGCCGTAGGGCCGGATACTCAGCCTCCTCTCCACTGGCCCACACTCTCTTGGAGGGGAAGACCAAGGCTGGTGGGCTCGCGGTTTTCGTAATCCTGACTGGGAGCCTCAGCGTGGCTGTGATTCCCAGCTGGTTGCAGACAGGAGACGGATGACAAAGGCCTTCCTTGTCCTCCTCCAGGGTCTGTCTAGATTCCCACGGGGTAGTATTGAATTCCTGTCTAGGCGAAAGTGAGAAACAACAGGAACATTCTGGAATAAAGACTGGGGACCCTCTGAGTGAGGCAGAAAGGACAATTCAGAGCTGAGGAAAGGACGAATTGCAGTGGTTCCTGTAATCCTTTCTGGGGCAGAAGTAGAGGACGCTTTTTGTTTTGGGGGCTGTGCCACACGAGGGATCCGAGGCCCCTGACCAGGGGCCACCCTGGGCCCTCAGCAGTGAGGCCTAACCGCTGGACCTGCAGGGAATTCTCCAGATGACATTTTTTAAAATTGACATCTCTATTGAGATGGTTGTAGACAGACGTGCAGTTGTAGGAAGTAGTACAGAGAGACCCCCAGCTTCCCCCAGTGGAAGCATCGAGCAGAACAATAGGGACAGTATCATGGCTGGGATGTAGACGTTGACACAGCCTCCCAGTCTTACTCCGATTCCCCAGTTTCCCTTACACGTTTTTGTGTGTGTTTCTAGTTCTATACAATTTCATCACAGGTTTGTGGATCCTCCATCACAGGCAGGATGCAGGACGTTTCCATCGGCACAAGGATCCCTCCTGGGGCTCTTTCGTACTCACGCCCCCACTCCACCTCCGTCCAGCGTGTCCCTAGTCTGTCTTCCATCACACTATCATTGTGTGACTTCACATATGCTATCTGAAGGGAATCGTAGAGGATGTAACCTTTTGGGGGACTGGCTTTCCTCCTGGGCAGATGCCACTTTCTGAGCCAGCATCCTGTCTGCAGGACCTCGGAGCCCCAGGGGATGAGTTCTGTTCCTCCCACTTTCCAGCTGAGCAAACTGAGCCCTTGAAACTCCAGAGCCAGCGCTCTCGGCGGCCACGGCAGGGAGCTTGTCCTCCAGGCGAGGAGGAGGAGGTGGACTGCGGGCCCCCTGCCCCCTTCCTTTTGCCCTGCTGTGACTTGGCCCATCCCCTGCTGCCCCGTCTGGGGTAGGTCTCTGTCCCCACTCAGTCCCCAGGGCTGTCTCTTTCCTCCACAGAGAGGCAGGGACTGTGGATCCCGCTTGGCCACTGAGAAGCTGTGTGACTCGCACGGTGGCCCCATCCTCTAAACCTCAGGCTCCCCCCGAGGGAAAAGGGAGAGGCGGGGGAAAGTTCGCACCCCACAAATCCAAGAAGATGCAATGAGGCAGCGTGTGGGGAGCAGTCAGCAAAGTGCCAGGCGCAGAGTGAGCCCCCAGCGCAGCCGCCCGCCGCCCCATTTGGCAATGAATTATGTATGGCCTTCTGGCAGCCCTGTTCAGTGGGGCTGTGTGCCTTCTCCAAGCTTCTCCCAGGCCTCTCTCTCCAGCGAGGGGCGCAGGCTCCCCCAGGGGGCTGGGCAGCCTTCTTTGTCTCTCCAGCAAGAACCTGTTCTGCTTCTGGCGACTGATGCCTCAGTCCCCAAGATGCTCGTTTCAGAGGCTGGAGAACCAAGGACTGGGATCAGCTCAGGAACGTTGTAATGATGCTAATAATAATATTCATAAATAGTGGGACATCCCTGGTGGTGGAGTGGTTAAGAATCCACCTGCCAATGCAGGGGAGATGGGTTCGATCCCTGGTCCAGGAAGATCTCACATGCTATGGGGCAACTAAAAAATAAATAATTACAGCACATCAATAATAACAAAGGTGGTGGTACAGGGCTGGGCCTCAGTGAGCCTTTTCGATGCACAAGGCACATTTAACAGACTGTCGCTCATTCAACAGAAATCAGAGTGCCCATCTGTGCCAGCTCTTTCCTAGGTGCTGGGGCAACGTGGGTGACGGCACAGAGTCCTGACTACACAGAGCTTGGAATCTACAGCAGGAGGGCAGGCAATTAACAGAGGAGTAATTGATTAAGTGATACGTCAAATGATAGAGGTTGGGAAGAAAGACAAAGGAGAACAGAGGGGCGGGAGGAGACGGGGACGGACAGGGCAAGTCTTGCTGGGGCGAGTCCTGAAGGAAGTGAGAGAGCGATCTCCTGAGATGTCTAGGGATGAATATTCCAGAAAGGAGCAGCACGTGCCCCAAAGGGCTCCGGGCAGGCCAAGAACCTGTGTCTCCTGCGGGCTGGCTGGTATCATGGGACACATCAAATTCTCAGGGCAACCCTGTGAGCCTAGTACAGCCACTGCTCCATGTTAGAAATAAGAAAACTGAGCTTCAGAGAGGATTTATATCTTTGTTCATAGGCTTTGCTGCAGAACTGTTAACACATCTGATTACAGGGGCTGCCCCACACTTCACTGGAGGTATTAGGAGATATGGGGTCTATGTGTAATCCTTTCCTCCTACAACTGGGAAAATTCTGAGTTCTGAACCTGTGTAGCCAGGGATTTGGAGTCCAGGATGGCGGGCCTCGGTGGACTTAGCTGTTACCGCTCCCAGACCATCCCTGCTGGCCTTGTATCACCTGCTGGTTCCTATTTTTCTCCTTTTCCAGTCTGAACTCTCAGCATCAGATCCACAGTCCAGTGTTTCAGGATAGAGGCCAGAGGTGCGTGCTCTGCACCCATGACTCCCGACGAGGTCCAGGCTGCGCCTTCCAAGTCCAGAGAAGCCACCACTCAGCTGCACCGGTCCGAGGCAGGCCCAGAGTTGGCAGGCCGGGAGCTCATCAATGCGCCTGCCGGCGTTGGCCCCCCCGGCAGCCGAGAGAGGTGATCAGATGTGGACGCGCTGTCTGACGTTTCTGTCGATGGGTGAGGACTGAATGGTGAGTGTCCTCCTTCCATCTCTAGCTGGGGGTGGAAGGTGTGAACAGCCCATGGGGAGGGAGTCGGTGCAGAATCAAAATGGCTCTGCAGAAGGGAAGAGCAGCTGAAGATGAGGACCGACCTGCTGGAGAAGGAAAATCCACTCAGCAGCGGCCTCCTCCTGGCCTCTTCCCCAGCCTCTCAGCCTCCAGGTTTGCCCCTTTGATCCGTCCTGCCGAGGTTCTAGATGAATCTTCCCAGTTAATCCTCCAAACCTTGATTATGAAGGCTGCTCAGTACCTGGCCCCACTGTCTCCCTCCCAGACACACACACCTGGCTCCCCCCACCTCCACGCCTTCACTTTGTGGTGTCCTTGTCTGGAGCAGCATTGAAGGCGAACTCACAGGCCAGTCCCCGATATCACAGGAGGCCATCTTTCTAAAACTCCTTAGGCCTCTGTCTCATTTACTCAGCCTGCCCACTCCACATCTTCCTGGTATCCCAGCGCTGCTTGCCCAGACTGCTGAAGCCTCCTAAGCGGCCTCCCAGCCTTGGGTTCTGGCCCGGCCCAGGGGCCTGGCTGTTGAGCCCCTTCCTAATCGCGGCTGCAGCCTGACGGCTCACCTGGTCCTTCTTTGGCTTCCCTGCACCTGTTCAGTCCAACAAAGCTGCTTAGAGATCTCGGGTTCTCTGGGATAACCCTGGACTTCGAGACCTTCTTACGTGTGGGTCCCTCTGCCAGGAGCACCTTTCCCTCCCCCTTAACGTGACCAACTATTTATTTATTTATTTGGCTTCTCCGGATCTTGGTTGCAGCATGTGGGATCTAGTTCCCCGACCAAGGACCGAACCTGGGCCCCCTGCATTGGGAGCACAGTCTTAGCCACTGGATCACCAGGGAAGTCACTTAGCCTGCCCAACGCTTACTCATTCTCCTAGGCAGTGTAGATTCAACCTCCTCCAGGAAGCCTTCTTGGATTCAGGGTCCCTCCTCTTGTCTCCCAGAGGTCCTGCATCACTCGCGTCATCATAATTTCCTCTCCACACTGAAAGTGACTGGTTTGCCAGGTCCCTCTGTCATGAGGACAGAGTCCCACACTGTCTTCTCCAGCCTGGCTGAGGCTCATGAAAGCCCAGAAGGAAGAAATGGGAAATGAAATAGCAACACTTGAGAGATCTCTTCAAGAGAATTGGAGATACCAAGGGAACATTTCATGCAAAGATGGGCTCGATAAAGGATAGAAATGGTATGGACCTAACAGAAGCAGAAGATATTAAGAAGAGGTGGCAAGAATACACAGAAGAACTGTACAGAAAAGATCTTCACGACCCAGATAATCATGAGGATGTGATCACTCATCTAGAGCCAGACATCTTGGAATGTGAAGTCAAGTGGGCCTTAGAAAGCATCACTAAGAACAAAGCTAGTGGAGGTGATGGAATTCC
>SJYX01024245.1:126523-140979 GCA_006410675.1 Oreotragus oreotragus | reverse complement strand
GGGGGGGGCATTAATAGGAGTAAAACTTGGAGTAAAGGAGAATTTTAAAGCTTTAAAAACCTTTGACCTTCCAGAGAAAGCCAAAAATATTATTTGTACTTCGTCTGCATGCAGCTGGAAGGCTTACAGAACTAGTCGGGATGGTGGCTGTTTCTCCTAATAAGCTTTCCACTGAAAGCAGTCCCTCACCATACTGCGTCCCTGGCCCAAGGACCATGGTGGGAAAGCAGCTCTACCTCAAGAGACAGAGAAAAGAACAGAGCGATCCCAACGTAACAGACTTCGAAAGTTCACGAACACGGTCTCAAATTTATACCACAGCCAACTTCTTCTTCAATTGCTCTTTTTTATTTCATACTGGAGTAGAGTCGATTGAGACTATTGTGTTAGTTTCAGGTGGATAGCAAAGTGATTCGGTTATACAGACATACGCACCCATTCTTTTTCAGATTCTCCTCCCATGCAGGTCACTACAGAATATTGAGTAGAGGCCCCCAGGCCACACAGTAGGTCTTTGTCGATTATCTGTTCTATATACGGTCGTGTGTGTATGCCCACCTCCAGGTCCTAATGTAACCCTACCCCACCTTTCCCCTCTGGTTACCATACATTTTATCTCTGCTTCTGTCTTGTAAGCATTTTCACTTGTGCCAGTTTTTTTAGATTTCGCATATAAACGATACGTTTGTCTTTCTCTTTCTGACTTACTTCGCTTAGTGTGATCATCTCTAGGCCCATCCATGTTGCTGCAAATGCCATTATTTCATGCTTCTTTCTGGCTGAGTAATATCCATTGTGGGCTTCCGGGCTGACTCAGTGATAATCTGTCTGCCAACCAGGAGACTCGGATTCAATCCCTGGGTTGGGAAGATCCCCTGGAGGAGGAAATGGCAACCCACTCTGGTATTCTTGCCTGGAGAATCCCACGGGCAGAGGCGGGCTACAGTCTATGGGGTCACAAAGATTCGAACCTGACCTAGCGACTGAGCCAGCACGCGATACATGGACCACATCTTCATCCATTCCTCCGCTGATGGACACTTAGCCACAACTTTTTAAAAACTGCTGCTTGTCAAGTTTTGGTGAAATATGAAAGAAGAATATTCAGATGAAGCTGGATCTTCTTCATACCCTTTACAGAAACATACATTCCTCTATAGACTGAATGCAGAAGCAGACCTGAGGATCCAGCCACTTTCAATGATGCCAGACAAAGCAGAGCTTAGCGAAAACGGGGAAAATACCACTCTTCTCAATTCTTTTTGTTTTGGAAAACGCAACTGTATTTCATAAAAAATACTAAAGGTTAAAATGCAGTGGGTTTATTATTATTTCTGAATAAATAACTTCTAAGAATTTCTCAGTTTCCATTGCTATCGCAGTCAATACCATAATCAAGACCAAAGTGAAAAAGCGCTGAACAATCCAAGACCATGAAAGAGTCTTGCAGCTAAGAAACACCACTAAGGAAGAATACGTGACAATTTTGCTAAACAGGGGAAAAACAGATTGGAAAAGATTAGAGTAAATATCCATGGTTTTATTTTCTTCTTCGGGCCTTTTCCCTATTTCCAATTTCCTATGAATACACAGGGCATATTGTATTTAAGGTTCTTACAGATTGAGCAACAGGTGAATCGGTGGACAAATGTTTTAAAAATTATTTCAGGTCTTTTCCCTTCTGGGTTTCACTGGTAAAGCTCTAGACAGCGTCTAGTATATAGTAGGCACTTAGTAGTTCTTCAAAATGGTCTGGAAGAGTTTTTCACACAAGGCCAATGATTAGTTGGCTTAGAATTATCATGTCTTAGGGAGATTTGTTTACTTTGAATAAAAACAAATTAAAAATACATATGTGCATACCTCATACACCAGTGTAGCATTTAACTGGCTCCTCTATTTAACACTGTTTTCTTCAAGGCAAAGAACAATACTTAGAGTCTATCTCTGGTTTAGGTCTAGAGGAACAATTCCTAAAACAAAATGTATTTTCTTCTGGGAAACTGCAGAATGATCAGATTCTCAAAACAGCAACGGTGGTTGTTGATCCTTTCAATTAAAACTTTATTAAAAAACGCCAAGTGGTCCAGTGGTTAAGACTCTTTACTCCCAATGCAGAGGCATGGGTTTGATCCCTGGTGAGCGAATTAAGATCCCACAGGCCACATGGCGCGAATTAAAAAAAAAGAAAGAAGCAAAAAGTTATGAGAGTGTGGGAATGTCATAAAAGTAAACCCAGGTGAGGTTTAGTTTCAGCTTCAAAAAGAAGGTTGAGAACTGAAGCTCAGATTTGTTTCCTTTTGTGAACAGAGAAAATAAGCATAAACAGCGATGCTCCCATATCACTGGAAGATGCTAAGAAAAGAATCACTGGGGGGAAAAAAAAAAAAAAAACTTGCCCGGTCTTCGGTCACTTGGCTCTTCCTAGGTGGCCCTGAGCAACCAACTCTCAGATTTTTGATTCTGCAGCCGTGAAAAGAAGGCCACAGGCATCCACAGAGCAAGGAGAACCAGAGCTTACAAGACCAATGTGGTTGCTTTCGCAGACTTTCCGGAATGGGCACCCTGGATTTCAGGAGCTCCAGAGTCTGGGCCTGGCTCAGAGGAGGAGGTACTCCCAGACTCCTTCTCTCCTGCTCAGAGACCCCCCCAAGAGACTAGGTGTAAACCCACCCCTGTCTACACGCAAGCAGCCAGGGCATCCAGAGCCGCTTCCTGCAGCACCAGCATTGCGGACCCTGGGGCCACTTCCCGATCTGCCCCAAGGGGCACAGACCCACTCTGGGGCTTCCCACGCCCCCTCTCCAGTGGCTCCGGCAGGCCCACACCACTCCCTTGAGCCACATAACTCGCAGGCTTCAGGCCTCCAAGCCAGGATGCTGTGGTTCCCAGCAAAAGATCAGCCCCCAGGCCCTCCCTGCCGCCGCCCCACACACAACCCTGTCCTTCCTCCCTCTCGCCCTTGGTCGGTCCCCACAGGGCAGCTCCAGGGCCGCCACCCTCCAGAACACTCCCCCATCCAGCGGCACACGCAAGGCCGCTTGACATCATGCCATGGTGCCCACCTGGGAGCCAAGCTCCATCTCAACCCATTTGGCGACAAAGCTCTGATGGGCGTGGGGAAAGTGCAGAGAACAGAAAGGACATGGGTGTCTCCTTGAGATCCGGTCCTCTCCACCCCACCCCATCGTCTTCCCCCACAGCACTCCAGCTTCCACTGTCAGAAGGTAAGGTCTTAAGAGGTCAGAGTCTTACCTTCAAAATAAATGGGAAACGTCTCTCTCTAAAGGGCGATTCCCCGGCCACCCTCTTTCCAGATGTACAGGGGCTGGGAGGGCAGGGTCACGGTCACACATTTAACCGGTAACATTAAACACACAGCAGAACATGATCGGAAACTCCCCGGGGCCGACTGGGTCCCTCCTCCGGGGACACACGGTCACCCAACTCCGCACCCAAGTCATCGTCACGCCCTCCTCAAAGCAGCCTGGAAAAGGCGCGCAAGAATGCACCACTTGCTGAGTTTTCCATTTTCCAGCATTGGGACTGGGGAAGCACACCTCTTTGTGCCATGGGGTTTACGTTCAGCTTCAGTGAGCGAAGGGAGCTTTTTTTTTTAATATAATAAAAAAAGTTATATGACTTTAATTAAATGCACTTATTAAAAGGGTGAAATATTTGGAGAGGCTGTTTTTGCGCTGGAGGCATATTTTCCAGCGTGCTGTAGAGCGTCTGCACCCGTCTGCTCGAGGCAATTTTTAATACACAAATAAACCCGCACCTGATGTGCTGACAGGTTATTATGCAGCGTGGCAGCCAACAAAAGTAAACACAGGGGCAAGTTTTAACCTCTTGCAGTCCCAGCACTCTCCCCGCTGGGCTCAGGTGGACGTGACTGCTGGGAGAGCCTTGTCTTCCAGGGTGCGTCTTCCTGTCCTGGAATTTGTTTCCTCCCTGCAAACAGGGGGGCTCCTCTCCCATCGGGCTGCTCAGGGTGTAGCGTGAGGCAGGAGACAGGAGATGACCGAGGGAGGGGACCGAGAGAGGAAGAATGGCCACACGCGGTACTTCCCCAAGCACCCTGCCTTCCATCCTGTTTATACTGTGGCCCTGAGCTCCGCGGGCCCGTCAGCGAGCTGCCAGGATAACCCTTCCAGCCGGCAGAGCTGGTTCTGCAGATGGCGGGCCCGGCCAGGCGTCTCTCCCAGCTCTGCCCAAAGTGTGAGCATCAGGACAGTTACTAGAGAGCCAAAGGGGTATCGGGAAGTTGCCATCTGTGGGACCTTAAATGATGGAGGTTCAGATCAGCTTCAGGCAAAGGCGTTTACTGAGACTGAATGACAGAAGTGGCCGTCTCCCGCTCCCCTGGTCAGCTGAGGCTTGCAGAGGCCGCTCCTGCAAAGGCGTGATTTGCAGGGATCAGAGGTTTGGGTGGCGCTTGTCTGGCCCATCCAGTGTGGCTCAGCGGATGCATTCATCCTGCAACGCATATTTGAGCTGCTGTGCTAGGACCGCAGTGTTTAAGACCTAGGCTTCCTCACTGGTATAATGAATCTTCAGATGAGAATCAAGGCAGGAGAGGGAGACCCTCAGAGTCAGGAAGGGCTCTCCCAGTCTATCAGGACTGTCCTTCCCACCTGCACCTAAGTACCTTGTGGTTTCCCTGACAGCTCAGTTGATAAAGAATCCGCCTGCAGTGCAGGAGACCCTGGTTCAATTCCTGGGTCAGGAAGATCCTCTGGAGAAGGGTAGGCTACCCACTCCAGTGTTCTGGCCTGGAGAATTCCATGGACTGTATAGTCCATGGGGTCACACGGTGTTGGACACGACTGAGCAACTTTCACTTTCACCTTGCGGCTGAGACCAGAGTGTGTCTTCTTCATCTGTAAACAACAATAGCTTTTGTTATTATAATTTATTGACTGTCTGCAGTGCCCCGTACTTCACTATCTCCAGACTCTCAGGGTATGGCTCATTAACCCATTTATCATTCCACTCATTTAACAGTCACTTGTGCTTCCCAGGTGGCTCAGACGGTGCTGGAGGCACAGGAGATGCAGGTTCGATCCCCCCGTCAGGAAGATCCCTGGGGAAGGAAGTGACAGTCCTCTCCAGTATTCTTGCCTGAGAAATCCCACGGACGGAGGAGTCTGGTACAGGCCGCGGGGTTTCACGAATGAGGGCACAGGCACCCCGATCACTTCCACCCACGCCTGACTTTGAGCCTGAGGCAGTAATGCGAAACAACCTACGTCCCGAGAAACCCGCTCCGGATAGGTGGGGTAGCAGCCGTGGCAGGAAGGATGGTCAGTGGCTCCGGGCAGCCTCCTGCATCCAGCCATCAGGGATGTCGGCGATGATGGATGTGCTCAGCGGTTAGAATGGACCAATTTGTCAGCAAACGGGACACGTTCCTGGCCACAGAGCCTCCAAATCTGGCTCCCACACCCTCATGGAGACGCTGAGCTAATGCAATCTGCTTTTTAATAAATCTCTTCTCAGCTTAAATTAGCCAGGGGAGATTTCTGTTGCTTGCAAATAAGAACTCTGAGAGACACAGGAGTCTGAGCAAAAATCCTGGCCTGGGCCCTTGGAAGTCACAACACTGCATCTCTTAGTCTGGGGTACTGGGCTTTTTGCCTTTATGAATTTTAACTTCGTATGGCGATAAAATATACAACAGAAAGATGCGCGTCGTGAGAGCACACAGCCCACTGGGTCTTCACGAAGTAAACACAGCCGTGTAACCAGGACTTCACCCGGGACGCAGAGCGTTACTCCTCCCCAGAGCCTTTCTGGTCACCCATCAACCACGGGCAACCAGTGTCCCGCCTTCTAAGAGCGCAGCCCAGCTCTGCCACTTTTGAACTCTGTGTCACTGTACTATACAGTGGAGGTCCTTCTCTGGCTGATGCATCTCTCCTGCTTATTTCTCACTAAACATTGTGCTGGGGAGACGCATCTACGTTGCAGTGTGTAACGGCAGCGCGCTCATTTTGAGTGCCGTATCATACTCCAGTGGATGAATCGACCACAGGCTATTTACGCATTCTACTGTGGACAGGCATCTGGGTGCTTCCTAATCTGGGGCTATTTCCAAAAGGGCTGCTATGCACTACTTAAAACAGCCAAGACACGGAGGTAACCTAAATGCCCATCGATGAACAGATAAAGAAGACGAACTCTCAGCCTTCTGATGCAGAAGCAGAGAATCACACATTCCTCCTCTCACCACAAACCCCAGGACACTGGCAGCCCAGCCCCCACGCCTTAATGGTGCCACCACTCTGCCAAGCATCCGAGAGAAGGCTGGTGTGTGGACTGGGATCCTGGGCATGAGAGTCTATGGGGCCAGCGGTGTTTAAATCAGGCCAAGAGGGCCAGGCATGACAGGGACCAGGTCAGGACGCGTGGAGGGTCGATACACTGGGAGCCGCTGTCCAGTCTTGAGGGGACCTGACTACTCGGCTCATTGATTTTTGCCATCTGGGAAGAAATGCCCACTGCTGGCAGATTTCCTGACTTATCCAGAAAAGCTGGAAAACTGGATTTCTAAATGAGATATTGCAACTGAGAATACTGGTGACTAACTTTAAGAAACCCATAAAAAATGAAATAATGCTACTTGCAGCAACTCGGAGGGACCTGGAGGTGATCATGAAAGTTCAGGAAGTCAGACAGAGAAAGACAGGTTCTGTAGGATATCTCCTATGCGTAAAATCTAAAATCTGATATAAGTGAGCAAAGCGGAAGACTCACACAGATGTAGAAAACAAGCCTATGCTTGCCAGAGGGGAAAGGCAGCTTAGCTCAGGCCTGAGCTCAGTCCTGTCCAGCTCTTGGCGACCCCATGGACTGTAGCCCACCAGGCTCCTCTGTCCATGGGATTTCCCAGGCGAGAATACTGGAGTGGGCTGCCACTTCCTCCTTCAGGGGATCTTCCCGACCCGGGGATCGAACCACCGTCTCTTGCGTCTCCTGCCAGTGCCACCTGGGAAACCCACAGAGGAAAGTGAGATGGCGCGATAAATAAGAGGGTTTGGAATTAACAGATGCACATCGCCATACATAAAATAGGCAAACCACAAGGACCTACTGGATACCACAAGAAACTATATTCAATAACGTGTAATAGCCAATCATGGAAAAGAAAATAAAAGAACAGATATACAAACACACAGGTCTAACTGAATCACATTTCTGTACACATGAAACACTGCAAATCAACCATACTTCAATAAAAGTAAATTAAACAGAAAGACACTGAACACTGTCAGCCAACAAAACACAGCTACGGATCAGACCGGGCCCATGGCCCACGGGTGGACCATCTCCAATTCAGATGGACTCAGGGCTGTACACTCCCAAGAAGAGGCCTTCTCTGACCTGAAAGAAAAGAACGGACTGGCCGTGAGGTCTGGGGAGCAGAGATAAAAGGTAAATTCCTTCTCATCACGCGGAGGGACTGCCTCCGTACACGTGAACCTCTCCGTCACCTTCTTTGAGTCTGTGTTGAACTTAAACCCCTAAACGTCATGAGCAGCTCGGACAAGGTGCCTCATAGCTGAAGGCGAACAGTGCTTCCTGCTCTTTCCTCAACATCTGGCAAGGACGTGTCGTGTAATTACTGGGGGTCACTACCTCCACCCCCAGCCCTCATTTCACGTGGAAGAATTCTTTCGCATCAGCCACACCGGATAAGATGAAGCACAGCTTGAAAAGCAACGCATCCATGAATGAAGGCATCCGGGAGAGGACAGCCCCACCTCAGCAAACCAGACCCAGTTCCCACTCGGCCCCTCTCCAGGTGTTTTCATGGCCTGACCCAACCAGGCTGGCTGCCGCTGCAACGAGGCAGGAGGGCCAGGTGACCACTCTTCTCTATTGGTTCTCCAGCTATCAAGCACAACTCCCATCTCCCTTGGGTCAGTGGTAAAGAACCCACCTGCCAATGCAGAAGACCCAGGTTCTGTCCCTGGGTCAGGAAGATCCCCTGGAGAAGGAAATGGCACTCCATTCTAGTACTCTTGCCTGGAGAATCCCATGGATTGAGAGTCCCACGTGGCCTGGTGGGCTACAGTCTACGGGGTTGCAAAGAGTCAGACACGACTTGGCAACTAAACAACAACAGCCATCTCCCTGTCTCTGCCCTCAGGAAACACAGCTTGCGCGCACACACACACAGGCATTCAGCAGTTCTGAGAGTGAACAGGTGGGAACAACCTAGCAACAAACATGGAGAGAAATAAATCGGCACTTGCTTTTTTCTGGCTTCACCACCCACCCTCTAGTTCCTCGTTAAGCCAGGCACCCTGGACACTCAATAAACAACTGTCCAATGTCCTTTAGTTCCCAAGGCAAATTTGCAAAGTCTCATATGAGCAGCGAGCAAAGAAGCCAACGGACGCCCCGGACGGACAAGAGGGCTTACCAAGGATATGTAATCCTGCCACACCCCGTGGGCAGGTGAGGGCAAGTGTGACCCCCAGACAAGAAAAGAGAAGGGCAAAGGGGCTGCTGAAGCCTCCTGGGCAAAGAGCAACCAGAGAGGCGAGAGGAAGGTCCTGTCCCAGAGCAGCCACGTGTCATCCAGCAACCATGATGGTTAGTCAATAAATTAACAACCTGAGTGCTCAATAAATATTAGCTCCGTACCGGATGCTACACGTCATGAACTAATGCAACTCTCACAACAACCCTCCGAGGTTTGACTGGAGAGTCTTAGGAGGATAAACAGACTGCCCAAGGGCACCACCCAGATAGTCTCAGAGGCTCTCAGGTCGGGGTTTGGGAAACCATGACGTGGGGATGTCGGGCTTGTCGCAGTGCATGAGGAGGCAGACATCATCTGTGCTGGGTGTCTGCATCGTGTATGGCTTCCCCTGCTTAAACGCAGGCAGAACCTCAGCTGAGGCACAATTTATTTATTCATTTATTTTTAGCAGCAGTAGAGTCAGGAGCTGAACTGAGTCAACGATGCCTCCAGACTCCCTTTTCCTAACTCCCCATCCTGCAGTTTCAGAGATGTTCTAAATGCCATGTGGACGGCTTCCTTGTGGAACTCCTGAGCACCCTTTGGGCAACATCTTAGAGTAACTTCAGCATGGAGAGAACGGAGGACATGTTTTATTATTGCTATTATTATTATCTTGGTAAAGACAGATGGAAGGTAGGAGGAGAAGGGGACAACAGAAGATGAGAGGGCTGGACGGCATCACTGACTCGATGGACATGAGGAGCTGAGCAAGCTTCAGGAGTTGGTGATGGACAGGGAGGCCTGGACTGCTACAGTCCCTGGGGTCACAGAGAGTCAGACATGACTGAGAGACCGAACCGAATGATAGACGCATGGCTTCAGCAGCTGCAATGTCACGAAAGAGAGAGAATTAATAGAATAAAGCAGGCCACGGGTAGCCCCTCGATGACTAGTAAAGACGATAAATGAACTTCCCCGGTGGTCCAGTGGCTGGGACTCTGCGCTTCCAATGCAGGGAGTGCAGGTTTGACCCCTGGTCAGGGAACTGAGATCCCACATGCCAGGCGGTGCAGCCGCAAAGTTTTCTTTAAAAAGAAATAAGATGATACTTGCTCCAAGATTTGCGTGCTGTGGGGGACTCTTTGTGACTGAGGTGTTCAGACAAGGCTTCATGAAGAAAGCAGGACTTCAGTGGGGCTTCAGAAGATGGGACTGATTCCAGTCAGGAGAGAGGAGGAAAGAAGGCAATTCAGTGAGCAGACGTGAGAGCCAGCCTTGGGGCTGAGGGTCAGCAAGAAGACCATACCAGCTGAATCACAGACTCTATTCCAGAGCAGAAAGGGGTCACCTGCACGGGACTAAGGATAGACTCCACTGATATCCAAGGGATTCTGACCTATCTTATAGGATGTAGGAGTCCACCACATGTTGTCTGAAGGAATGATTAAAGTGGTCATTTCAGAAGCAACGACTGGACAGGCATGGGAGGGGGTCAGGGGTCAGTTAGAAGTCCTGTCAATAAATCTGGCATGGCTAAGTGCCTCCAGGAACCTACTCCAGGAGACAGTAGAAACAGAAATAACTATTGAACCCTGTCAATCCTTCCTGAGAATGCTTTTTAGTGTTCAACTGGATAGGAAGCCATGTCAAGGACATGAAAGAAGGGGAAGGACTGAACTTCATCTTTTAGAGTCTGATAACCAGAAACATGATGGCAGAACTGCTTCTAAAAATACTAAGGAAGAGGCGTTCAGTCACAAAGCTAGAAATACAGAGGAGACAGGAAAAGCTAAGGGGGAGTCGGGGGTGCCATTCCGAGACAGTCCGGTCTTTCCCACACACAGGACGAGATTCTCCCACCGGCTAGCACTAGGGGCCGGCAGCCCCAGCCTCTTGCGCTAATGTCAGGTTGGTGGCTGAAACTCATCTTCCGACTCCACACCCTTGCTTCGTCCGTCTCCGAATGTAGGCCGGCCCAGGGACTTGCTTTAGCCAACGGAATGGGGCAGAAGCAGTGTTGTGCTAGTTCCAGGCTTCAGTGTGAAGATCGGGCAGCTGCGTACGCAGTCAGTCTAGCCTCTCAGAACATCCACTGGAAGGACTGATGCTGAAGCTGAAGCTCCAATACTCTGGCCACCTGATGCGAAGAGCTGACTCACTGGAAAAGACCCTGATGCTGGGAAAGACTGAGGGCAGGAGGAGAAGGGGGTGACAGGGGATGAGATGGCTGGATGGCACCACCGACTCGATGGACGTGGGTTTGAGCAAATTCTGGGGGAGAGTGAAGAACAGGGAGGCCTGGTGCTCTGCAACCCATGGGGTCGCAAATCTTCAGACACAGAGCACCTGGACTGAACTACCCTATCAGAGGGATGGTGCAGAGCGACCATGTGGAGAAAAAGAAGCCTTGAAATGATCAGAAAAAAAAAAAGGCGAGAGACCCAGTGTCCTGGGACCCCACTGAGGCCAGCTTCCAGCTGAATGAAACTCCCCAAGCAACCATTATCCAGACCAACAGAAGAACCACCCAGCCAAGCCCAGCCCAGGTTCCAGAAACACGAACAGTAAAACAGGGGCTGTTTTAAGCCACTGCGTTTAGAGGTGGTTTGTTATGTAGCTGTTGGTAACTGATGCACCGTTGCAAGACCATCAGCTTGCCAGAGCGCCCATCCTGTCCATGCAAAGCTCTGTGCACAGGCAGGCACGTGTGCCTCTCCTTAGTGATGAGAAACCTGGATATAAACAGCAGCAGTTCTGAATCACTGCCTCCTACAAGTGATGCTCAGCTTTCTGATATCCGAACTTAGCACAGAGTTGGCACCTAGATACACATTTACAAAATGGATGCAGAGCAATCCATCTGATCTTAACAGACTCCAGAAAAGCCTGTCCAAAGGGTATTTATCCCTGCAAACCTTCCCAGGAACTCATAAGCTTCAACATCAGGCAATGATCCCATGAATCCGACCATAATTCCCAAGGCTCCTGAAGCCCATTTCTTCTTTCCAGGATGGATGGATAACAGAGGGTCACTAAGTCAGTGTTCACCAACACACCACCTTCCTCAGCTTCACTCAACTCTCCTTTCAACAAGAGGGACATTTATTTAGAGCACAGGTTCCATTTTAGTAGGAGAGGGAGATGGTTCAGAGATTGTTTTTGACTCCCATGTGACTACAAAATGGTGTAGAATGTATTCATTTGAAAATAGTAAGTTTCCCCAATTATTTTCTTCTTCCATTTTTATTATAGTCTCATTAATTAAAAAAATATGAGTGGTTCATAAAAGCTCATTTACTGCTAATTCATTAAAACAAATAGAAACAGAAATCTTTTAAATTATGAATTGCCATTAGATTTAATAGCAAAAATAAAAAGATTTCAATTGGCAAAAAAAAAAAAAAGAAGGCATTTGACTCCAGCAAATTTGACTTTTTCAACTTTTTCTGGAGAAAAAGTTTTTTGTTGTTTTAACAAGAATCGCCCAGGGATCTTGTTAACATGCAGATTCTGATTCAGCAGGTCTGGGGTGGGGCCTGAGAATCTGCATTTCCAGCAAGTCCCAAGTGATGCTGACGTGGCTGATCCAAGGACCACATGGCCTGGTTCTCTCGTTTTATAGGTGAGGAAGCTGAGGGACAGAAGAAAGGTCCTTCCATTAACTGCAGGTCCCGGAGCAGACTGCATGCGCCCTGCAGAAGGGCTAGGCTCACACCAGTGTGGGCCCCTGGGGCTGGCCTCACTCGACTACAGAAAATCAGTTCTAGAGTGGCTGTTCCCCGGCCACCTAAGAAAAGGCTTGCTGCCTTGGAATCACCCCCAGGAACTTACAAAATGCAAATTCCCGAGCTTTTCCGCTAGACTGACTGAGTAGGTCCAGCGTGGGGCTCTGGAAACTGTGTTTTTAAAAGAGCTACTTGGGCGATTTTGATCCACCTCTGGGTTTGGGATTATTCATCTAGAAGACTGGGGAAATAGTGACCCCAAGGAAATAAGACTCAAAATTATTAGCTAGCCAATATTTCGTAAGGGGTTTCTGCCTTTCCAGGCACTGTTCTCATGTAAGTCAGTATTAAATGATACAGACTTCACCCCAAATCTATCTGGCAATTATCACTCTTCCCATTTTAGAGAAAGCAAAACCAAGGCACAGAGCAGCTGTATAGCAGCAAACGTCACACCCCTAGTAAGCCGCCGAGCCCCAAGCAAAGCCCAGCTGTTTAGCCTGAGTTCACATTGTAACAGCCGTTTCTCCTCTTATCAACAACAAAGGTAGGGCTTCCTCGGTGGCTCCAACGGAAAGAATCTGCCTGCAACGCAGGAGATGCGAGTTTGATCTCTCAGTCAGGAAGATCCCCTGGAGAAAGGAATGGCTACCCACTCCAGCATTCTGGCCTGGAGAGTTCCACAGACAGAGGCGCCTGACGGGCTACAGTCCAGGGGGCCGCAACGAGTCAGGCACAACTGAGCAACCAACAGTTTCATTTCCTCCAAAACTTCTGAGACTTCCCCCAGCAAATCCATGCATCTCCAAAGCCAGGGGACCGTGAGAGCGGGATGTACGTTCTGTGACATTCTCCAAAGGACCCCTGTGTCCAGGAAAGACAGAGAGACGGGCATCCCGAGACATGAGGAAGCTGGCAGGGAACTCCCCCCGGGAACTGTGGGCCCAGAGCTCTGCTTTCAGGTACCCTGACCCCCCTGGGGATCTGGTCAAATGCAGGTCCCCATCCAGCAGGTCTGGGTGGGGCCCGAGTCTGCACTGCCAGCTCCCAGAGGATGCTGACGCGGCATCCCACTTGGCGTGGCGAGGGCCTGGACTGCAGCGCTGGCAGGCTCTGCGCTCGCTCCTACCTCCCCAGGCAAGTCTGATTCCAGCTCATCATCCCCAGGAGAACATCCCTTACACAGATTTCCAGGGGGCTCCGGCCACCGCTTACCTCCCCAGACCTGGAGCTAGTCCACTCCTTGCGAGTTTCATCAGAGGCCCTCGGGGAATCCAGACCCTTCTAGAAAAGCACTGACCCCCCCCCTTGTCCGTACCCCCAGCCTTTCTATCTCTCCCTCCCACGGCACCCCCGCCCAGGCCTCCTCTGAAAGCCCTCGTTGTAAAGATGAAGTCCACCCAGGGGGCACCCCCGCTTTCTGCGGCCCCGAGGTTGCCGAGCACCCACGAAGTGGGGGCAGGGGAGGTGAACAGAGGATAAGCGTAGAGCGAGGCGGCCCCGTGAGGTCTTGTGACCAACCGGGCCTCCTGGTGCCGCCGAGGTGGCAGTGCCAACACGCAGAGCCGAAATCCTTGGCTGGCCTCCGAAACAAACACCCAATGCAAACACGCCCTGGTGTGTCTCTGAACAGACTGTGTAAATAAGGAGGGGGGGAGAAAAAAAAAAACCCAACTGGCCACAGATCCTGCTTTCAAACACGTTGAAACAAAATAATCCCTCTCTCTTGCTCACTCCTCCTGCTCACTCTTTTTTTTTTTTTTTTTTTTTAATTTCCACTGGTGCCGAGGCCCGGTGGAGCCTGGCTGGCAGCCTGTTACAGCCTGCAGCCTACCTGTCTTGCATAGGAATGAAGCCTGGACGGGTTACACGATCTGCCCCAGCTCCAGCTCCCGCCCGCCGAGGCCAGGAAACAGAGGAGAAGCTGTTCTCAAAGCTCCGCTGAGAAGGGACCCCCGGAGGATGGACAGGGGGGCCGGGTGGACAGGGGCATGGCCGGCGGGCGGGGACCCGGTCCCCTCGCCCGCGGAGTCACGCCCTGTCTCCAAGCAGCAAGCCCCTAACACGGGATGAGGGGCCACAGAGCAGGGCCCAGCAGAGAAAGCAGGAGGGACTCGCTCCAGGCAGGCTCTCTCCAGGGGTTTCTGAACTCCAGGCACACGCGCGTGCAGACGAGGGGGGCACTTTCTTGTGGTTTTGTTGCTGGTTGTGTACTGGGGTTTTTGAACTTTCGGAGGGCAGGGTGGGGCGGGGGA
>SJYX01024245.1:68312-124532 GCA_006410675.1 Oreotragus oreotragus | reverse complement strand
GTCCAGACGGTTCTCTGCCCCCGACACCGGGCCCAGCTGTTAGAGTTTAGGCGCGGTGGCGACAGGAGGCAGTGGGACCGGCGTGGAGGCGGTGAAGCAGCAGCAGAGGGCGGCCCGAGGTCCGGAGCCCTGCGAGGCTGCGCCACGGTGAACGGAGCGCCCACGCACCACCTCCATCCGCACATTCTTAGAAGCGGGTCGGGGACTCCATCCTTCACCGAGGCTCCTCCCCTGTAGGCATCTCGCGCTGGTTATTTACAATCGCCATTACCAAGAAGAGGCCGGACTCCGAGCTGGGGCCCCAGTCGCCAGGGGCTGGGCAGGAAGCACAGTCCGAGAGGATCTTCAAATCCTCACCAAGCATCCGCTGAGATTTTAAAACGCTGGTCTGAAGAGCCTGTCTGAGATTATCCAGGTCTGCGGGCAGAGCCAGCGCCACACCCATGGTGGGGGTTATGTTTCCTTTTCGGTTGTTTGGTTTTTTTTCTAAGCCCTTACACCTGAATTTCCACGATTAAGGAGCGGCCATTGGGTCTGCAGTACCCTCGGGGTGGGGCCCAGAAAAATCAGAGGAGATGATCCCAGCTTTTAAGGAAAGTATACCTTTGCTGGGAGAGACCCAACTTACCCAACGGAGTTTAATGGCTTTGGAATCCCAGACGGAGCAGACCTGCAAACGCCGGGATTCTACAAGCTCTCCCTTCTCGAGTGAGCACTCTGCAAGAGCATGAGGCTCGGGACCTTCTGGGCAGGCGTTAATCCCCACAACCGCCCACCTTATGAGTGGGACCCATCACAACCCCATTGCACAGATGAGCAGGTGGAGGCTCTGGGTCAAGGCCGGGTCATGCAGGAGACAAGTGACAGTGTGCACTTCCTTCTCTCAAATCCCTCCCAGCACCGGCCTCTTCCTGCCTGCAAGTCTAGCTGCTTTTATTCATCTTTCCCAAACAGAGAGTACCCCAAGGCAGGAACCATGTCTTTCTACTTCCAAACTGCCCTCAGCCTCCCACTTAGCACTGTGGGAACAGCAGATCCTTAGACACTGTTTCTGAATAAATGGATTAAAAAACTTGCAAGACGGAAAAGGCAACTCTGTGAGAGTTGGACCATAAAGAAGGCTGAGAGCCGAAGAACTGATGCTTTTGAACTGTGGTGCCGGAGAAGATTCTTGAGAGTCCCTTGGACTGCAAGAAGATCCAACCAGTCCATCCTAAAGGAAGTTAGTCCTAAATATTCACTGGATGGACTGATGCTGAAGCTGAAACTCCAATAATTTGGCCACCTGATGTGAAGAGCCAAATCACTGGAAAAGACCCTGATGCTGGGAAAGATTGAAGGCAAAAGGAGAATGGGGTGACAGAGGGTGAGATGGGTGGATGGCATCACTGACTCAATGGACATGAGTCTGAGCAAACTCTGGGAGGTAGTGAAGGACAGGAAGCCTGGTGTGCTGCAGACAGTGGGAGTCAGACACAACTTAGCAACTGAACAATAACAACGACGCACGCTGTAGTATTTGGAGGAAAGTGTATCCATGCATGTCACTTACTTTGAAAGCACCAAACAAAATGAGACAGAGAGACACCTGGAAATTAAGCTGGATATATAATAACGCAAGTCCAGCAAGTCAATAATGGAATCGATGCAGTGGGTATCTGTGGGCGCTCGGTGTATAATTCTTTCAATTTTTACACATATTTGTAATTTTCCATAATAAAATCTGGGAGGGAGATGAAGTGCATCTCAAACAGTTTCATATGAAAAAAACATTGATGTGGTGAGTTTTTAGAGCTATTCACACAAACCCACGGTGTACAGAGTTAGGAGGCTGGAGAGAGCCAAGAAGAAGGCAAAGTACAAGAGGCCCTCAGGCTGGGTTCAGAGTCACCGGACACAGAGATTCACTCGGGTCTGGCTGAAGAGCAAAGTCAGAGCAGCCTGGGTCTGCAGTCAGTTTCTCTGCACAAGACACAATTTCCTGTTCCTCAGATTCAGCACCTCCCGGAATCGAATACTCTCCCTAAATAGCATTTTGATGAGTTAAGTGTAAATGAATCAGAAACAAATGGATTAAGTTTCTCAGCACATGTACAGGGTTGAAGTGAGAAATTAAAAATAGGAAAGGAAGTGGGGAATGACATGGGACAGGAGAAGGGTCTCCGTTTCAAGCTGTGCATAAAACCACCTTCTGAAAAATAATTGACTGACTCACGGATCTCCATCCCAGGGCTTCTGGGGCCCTCCTCTTTAAAATTCAAACGACTTTGAAAAATATTTCTCCTCCTGGAAAGCAGAGGGGAGAGGAAAGGCTTTGAAGTTCTCCAAGTCATTTAATTTTTTTTCAAAGGTAAAGTAGTACATTTTTAGCCAATATTAAATAAACATCTTCTTGAATGGTATGTTCAAAGCCTCTGAGCCTCTGATGTTGGCGTTTTTTGTTTTGTGTTCTGGAAGGTGAGCAAGGATGGTGTCTTTCCTTGCCAAATGTTCCAGAATCAGAGAAAATCAGACCCAGGAAATTCAGCGGCCCCTATGCTATTATGAAGGAGGGGGAGTTTGGACAGGTTCTAGTGACCTTTCCAGAGGTCATCGGTGGCCCAGCTGGGCTCAGACTGTAAGTGGTCTGGTTTCCAGAAAGGCAGACCATTCGATTCTTTGCAGGAGAGCCCCAGGCTCCAATTCTTAAGTTGAGAATCCTGGGGTCACTCTGCCTGGACAGGCGAGTTTACAAAAACACCTTTAATCAGTCACCACCAGGGCCGATGACCATGCCTCCCTCCCCAGGGACCCGCAGAGATTAGCACTTGGAGGTAAGGTGGGACAAGGACATTGGAAGTCAATGCACCTTTATGAGGGAATCTGGGCTGAGAGGGAGAGGGGAAAAAAAAAAAAAAATCACACCTACGAAGGATTTTTTCCAACAGCCTAATTTAGACACAACATATACAAACGCAACCCGCAAAGATTATCCAGGCACGGAACACGGGACAGTGGGAATGAGATGGGAACAGCAAAATCATGAATCTCAAACACCCGATGTTTGAGTAACAGCCCATAAATTCTTATTAAGTGAACTAACAAATACATATAATTCACACTCTCCTCTATCACAGAAGTAGTAATGTTTAGTGTGCAAGTTTTCAGAAAAGGCATGTTGGGGGTAAGAAACATCAAACAGAAGATTCTCTTAGGGACTGAGGCCACCAAGGCATCCACTGTGAGTAACACAGTATTATTTCAATCAGCTCTTAAAAATGGACTGGTGAGATCTGGGTCATTAAACCCATTGTACAGATGTTTTAAAAAATGATCCACAGACAAAGCAAGTAATTCACCAAGACCACACAGCTGGTAAGAGATGAATTCAAACACAGGCCTCTCTGATTCCAGAGGGACTTCATCCTATGCTTTGTCATCATAGGTGATCTTCCCTGCCTGGCTGCACCCAGAAGGGAGAACTTAAACCCTAAAGGATCTATAGGAAATCTAACAGAGAGAGCTTCCCCAATGGCTCAGGGATAAAGGATCTGCCTGTCAATGCAGGAGACACGGGTTGGTCCAGGAAGATCCCATTTGCACAGAGCAACTATGCCGGGGCGCCAGGCCACTGCTCTGCCACCAGAAAAGCCTCCGCACCACAACTCGAGAGTAAGCCCTGCTCGCTGCAACTAGAGACCAGCCAGACAGCAACAAAGACCCAGCACAGCCAAAAAAAACTCAATCAAATAAAAAAGAAATATAATGGCGAGGGAGATAGACCGTGGGATAAGAACAATGATAACAACAAATTATATTTGTATGCTAATCTCTTCACCAGAGGGAATGAACTTTATCGATTTTTTTTTAACCCAAAATAACTCTCATTGTAAACTGGAAAACTAAGATCAGTTATAATCACAGCACTCAGAGGTAATCTGTTAATCTTTCACTAAAAATCCTTCCAAAAATTTTAAGTGTTTTCATATGCTTTAAAAAAAAAAAAAAAACTTTTTTATTTTGGAATATTTTTAGATAAACAGAAAAGTTGCCGAGGTCATACAGAGTTCCTGTCTGTCCTTGACCCATGAAGGATAAAATGGTATGAACATTTTACATAACCATGGCTATTTGTCAAAATTAAGAAATTAACTTCAGGACCTTTCCGTTAAACACAGATTTTATCTGGATCACCCTAGCTTTCGGGCCCATGTCTTTTTTTCGGTCTCAGGACCCAGTCTTGGGTACCACTGTGTATCACACTGGTATAGTTTTTAAACAGATCCTTTCTACGCACCCCTACATCATGAACATACAACATTTCTTTACCAACAGAAGTCTCCGACAGCATTTTCAGCAGCTCCCTAGAACTGGGTGGGGTCAGTGGGTGAGACCCTCCATTCAAAGGACATTTCCGTAAGTGTCAGATGAACAAACGCCATGCTTGTGTGCACCTGTCTGAGACAGCATCAGGATAAATTCTGGAAGTGCACCATGAGCAGGTTTAGAGTCTTCATTCATTGGGCCATACTCTCCTGAAAGCCGGAGCCCACTGGCCTCCTCCCAACAGATGGATAATTTTCCCTTAGATTCACCCGGGACCAGAAAGAGTGACTTGGTAAACCAACTCTTCCATATGCTAGAGCAGGGGTCCCCAGCCTCTGGGATCTGATGCCTGACAATCTGAGGTGGAGCTGATGTAACAATAACAAATACAATGTATTAGTCATACTATTATGATGTAACAATAACCTAATAAGACATAACGTGGACAACAAAAGCAATGCACTTGAATCCTCAAACCAGCCCCCCACGCAGTCCACGGAAAAACTGCCTTCCACGAAACCGGTTCCTGGTGCCAAAAAGTGGGGCGCTGCTACTGTAGAGAGACAGTGGAAAAGAGTTACTGGACTTCCAAGACAATCACCCCTAATCTCAAAACCAGACTGATCCTCTTCAAGAGGCACCCCCAAATCAGACCTTCATTCTCTCCCATTCCCGCTGGCCCTACTCTTCGGGCCTGACACACAGTGAGAGCTTCAGGCTTCAGCATTTCAATCATGGAACGACTTTCAGGGTCCAGGGGCAACTCCTCCCACCGAGTTCAATTTCCTTCGCGTCTCTCTGTAGTCTCTCCTGGGCTCCCGGAAGGGCAAGCTCCAAGCAGGCTTGTGCAGTAACGCGTGTACCAGGAAGGACAAAAGCATTTGATAGTCAGCAAAGTTATATGCCTCTTTTTTTTTTTTTTTTTTAAATTCTGGTGCTGAAAGGAACAGGGGGAGGGGGAGAGACTACAAAACTGCTTGCCTGTCTAGAAATGGCTCAGAGTGAGCTTGAACCAGGAACCTGCCCAGCATGACAACCACGGCACGGTCACTCTTCCAAAAGACGCCTATATTCTGTTTGGAGACTCCATTCTTCAGTGCAAAATACTCTGTCCCTGTGTGCAGGAAAATGCTCTATATTTGAGACGGTTGGAGGAGAAAAAAAAAAAAAGGGAGGCAGGGTAGATTTAGAAAAATGAAACCTACCCCATGCTGGGGAATTCTTAAGTGCCATCCTGGGTTGCAAAGAGAAAAGCAAAGCAAAAGAAAAAACAAGCTACTGGTCAGAGGGAACACTCTTCCATGCCAAACTCAGCTTGAATTAATACACAACACCACCTCTTAGAGGGGGAAACACAGCTTTAAAGTAAGAGTCTCTTCTCTAAAGGCAGCTGATTAAAAAACAACAGGAAGTTGAGAATATTCTGGGAGGAGAAAGGGCTGCCCCGTGAGAAGTTTCCTTCATCTTGATATTTGCGATATTGTCATTCTGGTGAAGGCCATGCCTTCAGGTCAGGAATGATCAAGTGTCTGAGGCCATGGGTGCCAGGTCCATTCCCAGGAGAACATTGCCCAGGATCTTGGACTTTTTGTCTCCCTGGAGACTCTGTGGTTTGCTCCAGTGGCTGAGAGAACCTATTTCACTTCTGAATTCCACCCAGAAACCTCAGGAGGTTCTGCTCAGGGAAGAGAAAAATCTAACTGGTTACAGGATACAGGGTCTGCCCAGAGGACATTCCTGTCCCCCTCCTCCCAAGTGGTCCCCTGGCCGTTATGGAGGAGAAGACTTCAGCCAGGGGACAGCATAGAGAATATGAGTCCAAGGAAGGAAAACAAACAAAACAAAAAACCAGACTTTAAAACAGAGGAGCCACTTTCTCCTGTTTATTGATGAAGTACTATAGTCATTCAAGGAGTTACTGCTCGGAGAACAAAGCCTTAGGAAGCAAAGCACTGGGACTTCCCTGGTGGTCCAGTGGTGAAGACTCTGCCTTCAAACTCAGGGGGTGCAGGTTCAATCCTGGGTCAAGGAAGTTAGATCTCACATGCTGCAAGGTGCTGCCAAAATTTTTTTTTAATTTAAGTAAGGAAAATTTAAAAAGCAAAGCACCGTTGTTCCAGCCTGCATCTTCCAGGGTGAAGCAGCCCATTTCTGCTAATAGAGTCTTTGTAAACCAAATCAGAGATCTCTGAAAGTGAAAGTGTTAGCCGCTCAGCTGTATCCGGCTCTTTGCGATCCCCTTTAGCCTGCCAGGTTGCTCTGTCCAGGCAAGAACACTGGAACGGGTTGCCATTTCCTTCTCCAGGGGATCTTCCTGCCCAAGGAATCGAACCCAGGTCTCCAGCATTGCAAGCAGATTCTTTATCCTCTGAGACACTAGGGAAACCCTAGAGATCTCTGAGATGTAGCCAATTCGACCTATCAAGCTTAAACTTGAGCCATTATAAGATCAGACCTTAGGATTCAAATCATGTGAGGGTGTCAGCGTGTGTTAGATTGTGACGTGGAATCTGTAAAAGTGACACTTCCATGAAGCTTGACCAAAGCCCCGAGCTTTCAGCCATATTCCCTCAATGTCACATCTGTTTTCATCATGAATACTTATCTGTATTCGGGCAGCACACACTTCAACAGAGAGAACAACTACGGACAGACCTTCATCCTGTAAGCAAAACAGGCTGTGTGTGTGTGAGTCCCTCAGCTGTATCAGATTCTTTGCGACCCCATGGATTTCCCAGGCAAGAATACTGGAGTGAGTTGCCATTCGCTTCTCCAGGGGATATTCCCGACTCAGGAATTGAACCCGGGTCTCGGCACTGGCAGTCGGGTTCTTTAACATTTGAGCCACCAGGGAAGCCCAAATAGAACAGGCTGCTGGGCTCAAATAAAACTTGCGGCAAATGAAGGCTGACATGCAGGAATTACCAGTGTTATCGTACTACGCAAAAGGGCACACCTCTTACAGGAGGGACTGACTCCACCTCTGAGGGCAAAGGGAACCAGGGAAAGCAGAGAACTTCCTTTAAGACCCTCTAGAGGCTGGGTCACCCACGCCTTAGCCAGGACGCAAACTCAGGGAGCCTGGATCTGGACACCACCCCGGGCCGTGACACAGGATAAAAAAACCATGTGACTCTTTTCTCAGGGGTTCTGATTCCAGCCAAGGCCAGGTGGACTTCAAACCAGTCCATCCTAAAGGAAAGCAACCCTGAATATTCACTGGAAGTACTGATGTTGAAGCTGTAATACTTTGGCCACCTGAGGTGAAGAGCCAATTTGTTGGAAAAGACCCTGATGCTGAGAAAGATTGAAGGCAGGAGAAGGGGGCAGCACAGGATGAGATGGTTGGATGGCATCACTGACTCAGTGGTCATGAGTTTGGGCAAACTCCAGGAGACAGTGGAGGACAGGGAAGCGTGATGTGCTGCAGTCCATGGGGTCACAAAGAGTCGGACATGACTTAGCAACTGAACAGCAACAAAGAGGCAGGGTGGATGCTGCAGACATCTTGACGTGCACGCTAAGCAAATGCCTGTAAGGACTCGAGAGCGCTTCAGTCCCTTTGAACGTGGTTTGAGACTCGTTTGTCCCTACCTGCTCCAGGCTCCCAGAATAAGACTGGTTTAACCCCTGCGTTCCTCTTACCAGTGCTCCTTACTGTGCCCACCTAGAGATGGGCAGCGAGAGGTAGGGAAGGGGAAGGGAAACCACAGTGTCACTGGACCCGCCACCCAAGGCTTCAGGCTGCAGCAAACAGATGGCGTAGGCTGGCTGGGGGCTGTGCAGGGCATGGCTGAGCTCTCTGCCAATCTCCAGGAGGGAGCTGGACTCGGCCACCCATGTTCAGAGGGCCCTATTCCACATGCACCCAACCCGGGCAGGAGGCTGGGGTCTACCAGATGGCTGAAAGGTGGACACAGGAGTCCTGGGATCATCTGTCCATTCACACATTTAACAATTAAAGAGCCTGTTCTGTGCCAGGCTTTGGAGACAGAATGTGATCAGAAACCACCCACCTCCCCAGGCCAGTGGATGAGACCAACATCCCCCTAACAGACAGAGGAATGAATCTGCTGCTACAAATTGAAAAGGGCCCCTGGGAGGGTTGAGAGCCCAGGTGGACCAGCCTCGCCGACACATGAACTTGGCCTGCAAGGGTGGAGATGAAACCCTCAGAGGCAACTGTTGATCGGCTCTTGACTTGGGTTGAGCTCATCCTTCTAAGCTCATGTGCTGTGCTCAGTCCCTTGGTTGTGTCCGACTCTTTGAGACCCCGTGGACTGTAGCCCACCAGGCCCCTCTGTCCGTGGGATTCTCCAGACAAGAACATTGGAGTGGGTTGCCACGCCCTCCTCCAGAGGATCGTCCCCACCCAGGGATCAAACCTTGATTGCCTGCGTCTCCTGCATTGGCAGGCGGATACTTTACCGCTGAGCCACCTGGGAAGCCCCAACGCGTCCCTTCCTCATCTGTACAATGGGTCCATCTCCCTGTGGCTCCTCGGACACTGAAGTGTGAAACCGCATTTTCAGGGACTTCATTGAATGACAGCTCTGAGATAACCTGTTTTATCAGGAGGACTGCTTAAAATAGAGGGATCGGGCTTAAGCCCACAGGGTTCTCCCTGAGCACTCCCTCCCATAGCAAAGCCACAGGCAGAGGCCGGCCTCCTCTCTTCCCCGGCAGACAGGCCTGGGCTCTTCCCACAGACTCTGACCCCTCGCACACCCTGATCTAGCCCGATTCCAGGGAGAGGCTCCTCCGGTGGCCCAGTCGTGTCCAACTCTCTGCGACCCCACGAACTGCAGCCCACCAGGCTCCTCTGTCCTCCACCATCGGAGTGGGTCGACTCCTCCCGCTTCACGACAAGGCTGTGATCCATGAAGTGGAGAACCCCGCCACTGATTTCAGTCCGGGCTCTCTTTAAGCAGCCGCTGCCAGCACTGTGGGGGATTCGTGGTGACTCAGCCTTGGCCCCAGAGAAGCTGGAGGCTCTATGGCTCAGCCAGGATGTGGCTCTGAGCCTGTGAGCTGCTGGAAGGAGAGACAGCTGTTCCCTGGAGCCTCCTGAAGCTCCCTCCCTTCTGTCTGACCAGCCCGTTGGTTCCCCCACCAGCAGCCACCACCGAGGTGCGCGTCGGCCCAGCTACACCGCCGTCCTCACCGAGGTGCATGCAGAAAGAAGGCTGCATCCTCCCAAGGGCATGGAGGGCAAGAGCATCGCCTGCCTGCCCCCCAGGGGGACTCAAGCCCGGGGTGGAGAAGACAGAGGGGGCCCCTGCCTCCTCCTCTCGCCTCTCCTTCCTTGAAGGCAGGTTATCTGAGTGTAGGGAACTCTGCTCTGGCTCTCCTTGACGGGAACACGGGCACAGCCAGGGAAGTGGGAAGCCCAGAAGCCCTGCGGAGTTCGCAACTGGCCTATTTCCACTCGTTTCCAAGCAACACGACACAAAATCCCCTGGAACTGGATCCCCGAGCCAGCAAACTGGAAGGCGCCGGGACCACTCTCGCTCACACCCACCGCATCACAGCGAGTGGGGGCTCGGGCATAAGTGGCGAGCAGATGCGGAGTTCTGCCCAGAGCCCAGGGCCCCAGGAGCGCCTTTCAGGGCTCGAGAAGGAAAGGAGATTCAGTCTCTTGCGGGCAAAAGACAAGGTCACCCAGCTCGCTGCGATGCTCCGCAGGCCCACCCTCCCCATCTGGATCCCGACTGCATGTGGCTTGGGTTCTTCCATGTAACCCACTTCCAGCCCGGCCAGCCTCAGAGAGCCAGGACAAGGCTGCCTAAGCCCTTCCTGCCGACAGACAACCGCCTCCTCCAGTTCAGACATTCTCTCCTTAGCATCCTCCTTAAGACTTTTGGGCAAAGACTTAGTAACTGTTACTCGATTCCCTTAAAAGATAAAAAGAAAAAAAAAAATTCCTTCCCTTGTTTTATCCATCCCCCCCAGGACCACGTTCTAATTATGTTTGAAATGATGTCACCTCAAGGGGTAAGTACATGAGGTGTACCTCCCCAGGCATTCAAGTCTGCAGGCAGATAGAGTCTGAAATCTTGGGGAGCGTTCAGGAAGGGGGCCTTGCATTGAAGATGAAAATCCACTCAATACAAGAAACGGGTGGGTTTTCCTGTATGTCAACCAGGACTTAGTAAGAATACCGCAATGGGTTGCCGTTCCCTCCTCCGGGGATCTTACCGACCCGGTGATCAAAGCTGGGTCTCCCGCATCAGCAGGTGGAGTCTCTACCGTCTGAGCCACCAGGGAAGCCCACTTTCACTTTCAAATCTGACTTTAGAAAAATATCTACAGGTTCATCCTCCCTAAGAAAAGGATACACACACACACACACTATTAGAGGAGAGAAATAGAAGGAAACTAGCATCTGTTTTGCTCCACTGAAGTGGGGTCTTTTTTTTTTTACTTCAAAGTAAAAGCTCCATCATGCAAGAAACAAAAGTGAGTTGAGTTCCAAGGGCCAAGCAAAGCAGTGGACACAATCGTCCAGGGAGCCTGTACATGGAAGGCGTGACCTGTGTCTGCCCAGCTCCCCTGAGAGGCTTATGGAACACCAGCCAAGGTGGGGAACCCGGCTCTGCGTGGGGAGCTGCCCACACCTCCCCAGTTAAAAAGCACATTTTACTCAGGGATAGTTGATTTACAACGCTGTGTTAATCTCTGCTCTATAGCAAACTGACTCAGCTGTACCTATCTATACACATTCTCTTTCTCTTTTCATTTATTTTTATACTGAAGTATAGTTGACCTCGGAGAAGGCAATGGCACCCCACTCCAGTACTCTTGCCTGGAAAATCTCATGGGTGGAGGAGCCTGGTGGGCTGCAGTCCATGGGGTCACTACAAGTCTGACGCAACTGAGCGACTTCACTTTCACTTTTCACTTTCACTTTTCACTTTCATGCACTGGAGAAGGAAATGGCAACCCACTTCAGTGCTCTTGCCTGGAGAATCCCAGGGATGGCGGAGCCTAATGGGCTGCCGTCTATGGGGTCGCACAGAGTCGGACACGACTGAAGCGACTTAGCAGTAGCAGCAGCATAGTTGACTTACAATGTTGTACCATTTCTGGTGGCTCAGAGTAAAGAATCCACGTGCGATGCAAGAGACCTGGGTTCAGTCCCTGGGTTGGGAAGATCCCCTGGAGAAGGGAATGGATGTCTACTCCAATATTCTTGCCTGGAGTAGTCCATGGACAGCGGAGCCTAGAGGGCTACAGTCTTCAGGGTCACAAAGAGATGGACATGACTGAGTGAGAAACACAACACACACCACCCCCACCAACCCCTGCCGCGCAAGCAAGTGGCTCGGTTATGCACAGCGACGTTCTTTTCGCCATACTCTTTTCCATTCCCCTTTATCCCAGGATACTGAATGTCATCCCCTCTGCTACCCAGCAGGGCCTTGTTGTTGCCCCCTGCAGTGGTCTTTCACGCCTCACGCACCGCCCAAACCAGCCCTAAACGGAACCCAACATCAGAGGCCCACCAGCCTCTCACAGCCTACTTCGCACACTCACAGAGTAGGTGTTCAGGAAACTTCACCGAATTTCACTAAACCTGCTGCAAATAAAATGAAGCCACGTTCCCCCTAAGCTGAGAGGCCTGGGCCCTCAGGAGGCATGTTAACTCTTTCATGCTCTCCAGACCCCACATGTGTCACTCGAGATTAATGAGCACCGTGTCCCCAGCGTCCCCAAGGTCAGCCTACCGGAATGGAAACAGGAATGAGTGAGGAATAGCCTCAGAAGGTCAGAAATCCCCAAAACGACAGCAAAACAAACAAAAAGCAGAAACAGGGGTCATTCTGTCTGGCGGCTGACTCGGAGAGGAGCAAGGTTTTCTCCTTGTCGCAGAACAAACCGTGATTTGAGTTTGGAGCTTTTCAAACTGAAAGCCAGTTAACGCATCTAATTAAATGATACAGTAAAGCCCTGTGCACGTTCTAGAAGTTGCCAGAATTCTAGAAGGGCGCCAAGTTGATATGGAAGGGAGGATGCACTGATTTTTTTTTTTTTATCCCAGATCTTATTAATAATGACCCATTACTGTCCACATGCTAAATACCAGACCCAACACAGTGATTTACGGTTACCAACACATCCAATTCTCTTATAGTCCTCATGTAAGGACCCTGTCACCCCTGTTCTGCAGGAGGAAAAACCAAGAGCTTGCAGCGAGGTGAGGGCAGAGAGAAAATTTAAAGGGCCAGCTGACTCGGAGCCCACAGCCCTAACATTACACGGACTCTCTGATCCAAAGAGAGGGCTTTGCTGCACAAAGCGCAGAGCCCAGGTGGCCAACGAGGAATCGGCTCCAGGACTTGTCCCGTTTCCGACCCAGAGGATGGACGGGCCACAGCACTTGGCAGGATCACGGAGGGGTGGACGGCTGCCTAGGAGGGCCCCCTCCCCACACAGCCACCCCAGACCCCAGCAGCTCCAGACCCTGAAGCTCCCGTGGCCCCTGCCCAGCCTGGCAGGGAGGGAGGTCCAATGGTGCCCAAGAACATCCAAACGGCCTCCCCTAGGAGGCAGCGGGAAGTCTCCGTAGCAGCAGGCCACTGACGGGGCGATCAGAGGGTCAGATCAAGACTTGAGGATCAGGTTAAGCCTAGCCCAGATGCCCCCAGCAGCTGCCCGTTGTCCTTTGCAGGGGTCCTCACCCTGAGCAGAAAACCACAGTGAATTCTGGAATCTTGCGTCCACCATGCTAAGTACAAGAAGCCGGACGCAAAAGGTCACGAAGCGTGCGACTGTTGACACGCAATATCCAGACCTGGCGAATCCAGAGAGACGGAAAGTAGATTCAAGGTCGCTAGGGTCCACGAGGGTCGTGGGAGGGAGGGTCCCTCCTGAGGGTCCCTCCCTGCATGGAGGGTCGTGACTGCTAACGGGTGTGGGGCTTCCTTCCGAGGTCCTTCTGGAAGCTTCTGGAACAGACGGTGGTGAAGGCCACATGACATCATGAACGTCCTTAAGGCCACTGACCCGTATGCTTTAAAATGATCACAAGGGTGCATTTGATGTTATAAGCCTTCTGTCATTGTTATGGGGTGCAAAAAAGGTGAATCTCTAAAGAACCACTGAACGTATTCAATCAAGCATGAGACCAAAAGCACGGAGCCAGGTCTGAGGCTCTCCGAGGTTTAGAACTGGACGTTCCCCTAAGACCCTCCAGTTTATGAAGTCAGTGTTTAGAGAGAGGGTGGAGTGGGCAGGGAGGGAAGGAAGAGGCAGGGAAGGCGGCCAGGCCCCCGAGCCAGAGCGCTGACCGGCTAAGCTGCAGCCCGGGGAGTCCCTCCCCAGCCCACTGCAGGCTTGGGCAGCACCCCCAGCCCCCCAAGGCTCAGGCAGCCCCAAGATCCCATGGACCGGCCCCCACCGCCTCCACCTGGCAGGCGTCGCCTCGACTTTCTTGGGGCTGGGAGCCCAGTGTCCTTGGTCCAGATCACAGACTCAACACCAGTTTATCTGCACTGGGCAAATAAGGCGGCAGCAAGTGGCGGAACTCTGACAATATTTAATGACTCGGGGGTGGGGGCGGCTTTGCAGGATGCAGGAAGGCAGGCAGAAAACTCCAGGGGAAATTCCGTTGGGTTTGGGGGGTAGATAAAAGGGGACCGTAAAGCAATCTTGACAGGTTAACAGACAGGTAATATTCCCACGGTGTTGACTTAACCAGGCTAGCGCTGCATGTGGCCCCGATCAAGCCAGCGCAAGAGCCTGGGCAGCTGAGGGCTTCACGGAAACAAAGATCCAGTCAGAGAAAACCAAACAACAGCCAGTCAGAGGCTGGCCGCTCCCCCAGCTCGGAAGCCGCCCGGAGATGCTTCCTGGAGACCGACCCGAAGAGAGAGCCTCCAGCAGGATGAACGTGGTGCAGGAGCTGACACCTGGGGACAGCTTCTCGGAAAGGCTGGAGCTGCCACACACACCACCCCGCGCCCCATGTCACAGCTCGCCAGTTCCAAGACTCCTAGTCCTAGAAAGACGGCCTTGTCGGTCCCACCCGCGGCCCCAGGGCTTCTGGTTCAGGATATAGAGACAGCAAAGAGTGCCATCGCCAAAATCCGAATCGATCCACTTAGACTCAAACATGGGTTCTGCCATCTCCTACCTGTAACACTCAGGATGGGTTCCTGAACATGTCCAGGACTCCACTTCCTCATCTGTAAAATGGGACCATAATTCTCACAAGGTGGTTTAACCCATAGGCGGCGGTGGTTGTTGTTTTAGCCCATAAGTTGTATCCGACTCTGCGACTCTGGACTGTAGCCCCACAGGCTCCTCTGCCCATGGGATTTCCCAGGCAAGAATGCTGGAGTGGGTAGTCATTTTCTTCTCCACGGGATCTTCCCCACTCGGGGACTGAACCCGTGTCTCCTGCCTTTGCAGGCAGATTCTTTACTGTCTAAGTCCCCAGGGAAGCCCAACACGTGGATTACTTATGATTAAGTATGCATTCACATAACTGGTATAAATATCAGCGCTATTGAGATTTCCCCGGCAGTCCTGTGGCTAAGATTCTATGCTTCCAAGCGGGTGCTTCAAGCTAGGGACCTACCCCTTGATTCTAAGGGTGTTCGACACACCACGTCACTCCCCCTTTTTTTTTTAACATTTGGTTGTCGTGCAGTAATTTACAAAAAATTTTTCAAATTTAGTTATGATAACTTATTCAACTTAAATAATGAGTGAGAATAAATAAATAATACAAGGGTTGAGAGGAGCACACTGCCTGGGTGATGGTAGGTGCTCAAGACATTTCATCTTCCTTTGACAACTGTCTCTCCCACCCACCTGCCCAGATTCAGCATGGGATCTTCTGAATACAGCCGAAATTTTTAAAAAGTTTAAATCAATACTATTGAATATCAACTTAAATAATGAGTGAGAATAAATAAATAATACAAGGGTTGAGAGGAGCACACTGCCTGGGTGATGGTAGGTGCTCAAGACATTTCATCTTCCTTTGACAACTGTCTCTCCCACCCACCTGCCCAGATTCAGGATGGGATCTTCTGAATACAGCCGAACAACAGACAGACTGGAAGGTGCTGGATTTTTCAAAAGGCATGAAGGCCGTTCTCTCCGCACCCTCGCTCCCAAAGAACGGGGAGAAGACGGGCGTCCCCGGCGGCTTAGCAGTGAAGAGTCCGCCTGCCGCAGCAGGAGACACGTCCGAGAAGATCCCTCACGCCTGGGAGCAGCTAAGCCCGTGTGCCCCACGCGCCCTGAGCCCGCGCTCCAGAGCCGGGGAGCCTCCGCTACCGAAGCCCGCGGGCCCTGCAGCCCGGACTCGGCAACAGGACAGGCCCGCGCGACGAGACTCGCGCGCACCGCAGCTGGAGAGAAGCGCCGTTCACCCCAGCCAGGGGCCAGCCTTCCGCAGCCAAGACCCAGCACAGCCAACGCTGAGCTGGACGGAGCCCCTGGGAGAGACCCGGGTGCTGGGAAAGCGGAGGGCAAACGGAGACGCGGCGACAGAGGGTGGGACGGTCAGAGGGCGTCCCAACGGCCAGGAGCTGGAACAAACTGAACGGAACAGGAGGCTCAGCAACTCCGGGGGACAGGGAAGGACGGGCGGCGTGGCGCCTGCAGTCCAGGGGGTCGCAGTCAGGCACGACGGAGCGACTGAGCAGTGATGTTCTTGAAAGACTGGGGNCGGGCGTCCCAACGGCCAGGAGCTGGAACAAACTGAACGGAACAGGAGGCTCAGCAACTCCGGGGGACAGGGAAGGACGGGCGGCGTGGCGCCTGCAGTCCAGGGGGTCGCAGTCAGGCACGACGGAGCGACTGAGCAGTGATGTTCTTGAAAGACTGGGGACAAAGTTCCTACATGAATAAACGAGGTGTCACCCTCCAGATGAAGACACCCAAGCCAGCCCCGCGCCCTGAGACCTTGGCAGACACTCTCAGCAACCTGACATACCTCCACGTGCCCGAGTTTCTCAGCGAAAGGAGAAGTTCTCAGCCACTGAGCCAGCACATAAGGGGCGCCAAGATACTGACTCCATTCCTTCAGGGCTCCCTGGCCTCTGTTACAGGACACTGTTTTGAGGTTGGATTATATATTTTTAGGTTATTTGGAAAGTCACTGTGGCTTTAACTAATAAAATTCTGAGTGACATCTGTCAGCCCCAGTGACCATGAGTCTGCTAAATGGCATTTTCTTCTTTTTTTTTTTTTCATTTCTGAAAAGTGCAATGAAGTAAGTGTTACTTAGAAAGGCTTGTAAGAGTCTTTAGGGTTGTGTATTAAACACGCTCTTGAAACGGGTCCCAAGGCACGTGCTGGAGACCTAGGAACAGGCGCGAGGGAGATAGTGGAGGAGAGGGGAGCCGGGTGAGCTGCAGTCCATGGGGTTGCGAAGGGTTGGACATGACTGAACCACAAGGGCAGCGAGACGGATAAATGGGCGAAAGGAGAGGAGCGCACAGTCTGTTACAAAGATCAGAGGGACTCAGGAGGGGTCAGAAGTTTCATTCAAACCACTGGAAATACATTGTACACGTTTCTGGGCTTTGAACCGTCTTTCTTCCTAAAGACCTCTGTGATATAAGGAGCGTGGGATTATTCTCCACATGCGACCGAAAAGAAAACGGAGCAGAGAGATGATGAAGACCCTCCCGTCCCCCGACCCGAGTCTCATCACGAGGAACAGAAAAGCTGGGCCAGCAGCCAGCACACCCACCACCCTGGTATACTCGTCTCTTGAAACAGTGTTTTGGAGCCAGAGAGTCGGACATGCCTGTTGTCCAGTCACTAAGTCATATCTGACTCTTCAACCCCATAGGCAGGTTCCTCTGTTCTTCACCATTTCCTGGAGTTCCTCAAATTCATGTTCCCTGTGTCCATGACGCTATCCAACCATCTCATTCTCTGCCGTCCCCTTCTCCTCCTTCCCAGCATCAGGGTCTTTTCCAACAAGCTGGCTCTTCGCATCAGGTGGCCAAGGTATTAGAGCTTCAGCAACAGTCTTTCCAATGAATATTCACGGTTGATCTCCTTTAGGGTTGACTGACTGGATCTCCTTGCAGTCCAAGAGACTTTCAAGAGTCTTCTCCAGCACTACAGTTCGAAAGCACTAATTCTTCAGCGCTCAGTTTTCTTTATGGTCCAACTCTCACATCTGTACATGACTATTGGAAAAACCATAGCTTTGACTAGACTTTGTCAGCAAAGTGACTTAGAGCCTTATATCTCTCCAAAAATACATCTCCCGCGTCCCATCCAAAGCCTGCAGATGATCCTAACCGAAGGGGCCGGGAAGTAATCCCACGTCCCATCAGCCTTGCCGGCAGCTGGTACCTAAAGCGCATCACCATGTGTGGCCTTTCTGGAAATTGACGAGAAGTGGCTTGCCGAAAGAGGGAAGGCCCAGACCACACCTCAGAGCTCCCGGTGCAAGCAGCGCTGGAAACCAGAGACACGGAAACCACGCTGGGAGATGCCCCGGCAGTGCACCTGCTGTCTGATCCGGAGCACAGTAGGTGAGCGGTGCAGGCAAAATTAGGAGCACTCTGGGTCCACAGTCACCTGCATTAAGAGCTCTATGCTCAGGGGTTGGGAAAGAATTAAACTGGGATTATGGGGTTAACAGATGCACAAAACCACGCATATAAACTAGGGAAACAAAAAGGCTTACTCCATAGCACATGAAACTATATGCAATATTTTGTAATAAACTGCAATGGATAAGAACTGAAAAGAAAGAATATGTGTGTGTGCGTGTGTGTGTGTGTATGTAACTGAATCATTTTACTGTGTACCTGAAACCAACACTATTGTAAATCAACTATACCTCAATTAAAAAAAAAAATTCTACCCTCCAAATGGGATCTATTCTATTGTTGTTCAGCTGCTCAGTTGTGTCTGACTCTTTGCAACCCCATGTACCATAGCACTCCAGGCTTCCCTGTCCTTCACTATCTCCCAGAGTTTGTTCACTCATGTCCATCGAGTTGATGATGCCATCCAACCATCTCATCCTCAGTCATTCCCTTCTCCCCTTGCCGTCAATCTTTCCCCAGCATCAGGGTCTTTTCCATCAGGTCAGCTCTTCATAAGGGGAAAAACTGCTCTGTGCTCCAGGGGTAACCAGAGTTTTCACCCATCTTCTCTCCAACAGGACAAGAAGCAGGAAGGAAATCCCTTCAGTAGATTTCTTTTCCAAGTCACAGAGCCCAATCCCCCATGGCTAATGCCCCCAACACAAGACGTGAGCCAACACAACCCCCGAGACTCTGCGACCTTGTCCTCCAAGGGAAGCTAAAGTCGACTAATTAACCAGTCGCTGGGCAGCTTGTCGGAAAGCAGGTTTCAGTTCTGGAAACAAACAGACACAAAAATCAACATGGATTGCTACACATGAATTGTCCGAAGGCCAAAAATCTGACACTCTTTCAAGGATGCAGAGGAGAATGAATCTAAAGCCAAGAAGGACAAAGCAACTGAGGTTAGATAAAGAAAGACCCCGGTAGAACCGGAGGAAGACTTCCAGAGCGTGACTAGCTGGCCACAGCTGATGAAGGGGGCTTTCCCCCCATCCTCTCTCGCACTGGGCGGGCAGGAGCTCTCTCTAGAGGAATTCATTATCTTCAGCTCCTCTCTGCAAAAACCGCTCCAAGAAAAAGAAGACATGTTTAACCAGAGATACAAGCTAGAAAGGGCCGCCGGCTCTTAAAACTTGGGCCATAAATGTGCTCGAGGGTTGGTTTTGCCCTTAAAGGAAAGAAAATTTATGGTTTGTCAGATAAGTAGAAAGGAAAACCCTCAGGATGGAAACCTGGCCAGATAAAAGTCTACAAATGAGTAAAAAGTTTTCTTAAAATACGGTGTCTAAATATTTCAGCCACAAAAAGGTTTTAGGATCCACCGAGCTTCATTTTTAACTCCAACCAAACCTAGCCACATCTCCACAAGAAAATATGCCTTTCTTTCTTTGTTGGATGGGTTTGTCTGCGGGCCACTCAGCTGGGAGACTGTAAACCTTGCCTTTTGCCACCTTAACAGTACGATTAACCATAGAATGGCTAAGAGAGGGAGGGAGGGAGGGAGCATTACTGAGCGGTGACAAGATGGTACCTTCCAGAAGGCTGGAAATATTCTATTTCTTGGTGGTTCCATGGAGGTATATGGAAAAATTCACTGAGCTGTACATTTAAGATTTCCTTTTTTTTTTTTTCTATGCTAAATTAAAAAAAAAACTTATTGGAGTAGAGTTGATTTATTATTTTTGTTTCTAGTTAGCTTTTATTATATAGTTGATTTACAATGCTGTGTTCGTTTCAGGTACACAGCAAAGCGAGTCAGTTATATATATACACACACACGTGAAAAAGGAAAAGGGAAGGTGATAGTCGCTCAGTCCTGTCTGACTTTTTGCTAACCCCGTGGACTGTAGCCCACCGGGCTCCTCTGTCCACGGAATTCTCCAAGCGGCACCTCACAGCACGTGTGGTTAGTTCCCAGGTCAGGGTTCGAACCTGTGCCCCCTGCGTTGGAAGCACAGAGGCGTAACCACTGGACCACCACAGCCTAGACGCCTCCATTCCTTGCTGTTTCTGCTCACAAGGGGTCCCTCCCGGTCTGCCTCCCCGGAAGTCTTCACGTGGTCTTAGACCCAGACAACCGCTTTCCATAGGAAGACCTGTGGAGGATTACCAGAGTCTGTCTTTGAGGCCATACTGCACGGCCTTGGAGCCTCAAAATCAGGGTTCATCTTTAAAGTCAGCACCAGGAAAACACACCCACTGGGCCAACCGAAGCCCCCAGAGCCCCAGCAGCCTCCGCCAGCCCCTCCCGCAGCTGCTCCTCCCGACTCCGCTGCCTAGGCAGAGGCGCCTGCCTCACTGAGAGCAGCAAGAGGAAAGGGCAGCCCTCATGCTTCCCTCTAAGGCATTCATTTGTGGCTTTTATTTATAGCCCTGTACATGTTTGTGCATAAATACATATGCCAGCCAGGAAGCATGGGCCCAGGTACACACACACACCAGAAAAAGCAACACTTATTTGCACACATGCACAGCGCAGTTAAAGATGAGTCCAGCTGCTTCTAGAAGCCGAGAACCTATTAATTGTCACACTTTTGACGCCAGAAACAACCCAAAAGATAAACATCGTCATTTTAATCAACCACCCCAATGAGAGCAGAGTAGGAATTTCAGCAAGTTCTCTCCCTTTGTTCTTTTTTTTTTTTTTGGATGTGGACCGTTTTTTAAAGTCTATTGAATTTGTTACAATGTTGCTTCTGCTTTATGCTGTGGTTTTTTGGCCATGGGTACATGGGATCCTAGCTCCCTGACGGGGGATGGAACCTGCACTCCGCGCCTTGGGAGGCAGAGTCTTAACCCCTGGATCGCCAGGGAAGTCCTTTTGCTCTTCATTAATTTAAGAATTTGGAAAATGGAGGGAGACCGTCTGGTCTCCAAAACTGATCCCCAGTGCAGCCTGTCTCAGACAGCGTGAAATCAGAGACCCTTCACCCACTTGGAGGTCCTGAAACGCGTTCAGATAATCCTACGGGGGTGGGCATAAAGGAGAGAGGAGATATGCCTAATGATGTGACCCATCAACTGCAGTGAGCCAGGAGACCGCTGGACGGATGGGCCAGGAGAGGACCAGGCTAGGTTATCCCTTGCACTTTATTATTTTCTTATCCTTTGGCCAAATGCCACGTGGGAATCTTAGTTCCCCAACCAAGGATCGAATCCGTGCCCCTCTGCATTGGAAGCGTGGAGTCCTAAGCACCAGACCACCAGGGAAGTCCCTGTTTCTTGTAACTTTAAAATATAACCACCCTGATCGCTGAAATTTTACAGAAAAAAAGGAAGGAATCCAGCCGCTGATGTGAGGCTTTCTGTAACTCTCTCTCTCTGTGCACATTTGTTCCTTTCTTCATTTTGATGCTCATCCAGGACATCAGCTCCCTGGGCTGTCCCTTCGCGCCCACTCCCATGCATATCTGACAAAAGAATCAGAAGTCCTCTCCTATCTACCCTAAAGGCACGTGATGAAAAAGCTTCCCGCTGGAGCTATCTGTGAGCCCATGATACAGGAACACAGCCTGCAATAATGTTGCAGGTTGCAGCCCACGAGTTACGCCAAATGGTGAGAAAATTTGTGCTGAGCGCACAGAAGCCACCTGGAAGAAATGGACAATGTTCTCTGGCTGGAATGACTTGTGCTGGACCCACAGTTTAACAGGGAGGAGAAGCCAGAGGCAAACATCTTTAGTAGCTTGTGCCCGAGTGTGGGATGAAAGTCGGTGGGAAACCCAAACAGTATTGTCTGCAATGTGTCATCTCTGGTGGGATGGGGGTCAGTGAAGGTGACGTCGAAGAAACTTCTGGGCCAAGACCAAACCCTAGACCTCCTACAAGTATCAGTTCGTGCCTGTGTCTATAATCTCCCAGAGGAGCTTGGACATTAAAGCTTTAAAAGCATTTCACGGAAGAGGATGTCTTCTGCGTCTTGCTTGTATACCCTCTCCTCTGTCTCTTCCCTGTATCCGCCACTCTCGGCTTCCCCCCACCTCCCAACAAAGCCCCCCGACGACGCCAGGATACACAGCTGAATACCCTCCGAGGGGTTTTCTGCCTAAACTCGAAAGTCATCGGGCTTCTCAGATAGCAAAGTGCTAAAGGATGAATCCACCAGTGCAGGAGACACAAGAGGTACGGGTTCGATCCCTGGGTCAGGAATATCCCCGGGAGTGGGAAAGGGCACGCTCCAGTATTCTTGTCTGGAAAATTTCATGGACAGAGGAGCCTGTTGGGCTATAGTCATGGGTTGCTATAGTTATGTCCAAAGACTTGGACATAACTGAGCAACTCAGCGTGCGTGCACATGTGCGTGATTGCACACACACACACAGAACACATAAAAGCAGAGAAGGTGTGAAAAAGCAATTTGAAAAACACACTCACTTCTACCATCAATCACGTCGGTTATTCATCATAATTCCACATCTCCAAAACTCAAATTCCAGCCATCGATTCAACCCGTGCTAAATTCTAATCACTCTTGAAAGGAAACATATCAGCCCAGTTCAAAGCAACATATGATAAGGATACATTGAAAATAATACCCAAAGTTCCACAAAGAGAAATAGTTATGTCAAATTTTCCTTTGGCAACTTATCCATCCTAAAGTTTCTCATCCCATTATGAAGAAACACACTAAGGATGCAAGAGAAAGTAGAGAAAACGCTGACAAAGAGGGGAAGGGGAGCGACCTTAGTTATCTTATTAGAAAGAGAATAAGAGCTAACGTTATTTCGAGGGCTATTTCCTGGCATGGAGCTGTGTATACTTTATTAATAATTAAAAAACCATTTTTTGCCTTTCAGCCACACCGGGCGGCACGTGGGATCTTAGTTCCCTGACCAGGGATCGAACCTGTGTCCCCTGCACTGGAAGACTAGAGCCCAGTGGTTACACTGGGCCACCGGGGAAGCCCCTAGAACTACGCATTTCACATGCAGTGTCTCACATTCTCTTCCTCAAAACCTCTGCCTCGCAGTATTACCATCCCTTCCTTGGAGAAGGCAACAGCAACCCACTCCAGTATTCTTGCCTGGAGACGTTCATGGACGGAGGAGCCTGGCGGGCTACAGTCTATGGGGTCACAAACAGTCAGACACGCGTTAGCAACTAAACATTCCATTCCTTAGAGAAACTCCATCAAGCCTCTGTGCTTCTGTACATGCGGTTCCCTCTGCCTGAGAAGCCCTTCCAGTCTCAGCTCCTCCCTGAGACATCCTCTGAACACCTCTTAACCGTCATGAGACACTGCCCATCCCTGGGGAAGTCTCCCCTCTATCCCAAGCATCGTTTTCCTAGAAGTCCAGACTTCTCTCCAGCCACTGCCCACATCGTCACTGTAATCACTTGTCCCCAAGCCTTGTCTATTCATTACCTGAGTGCCGTCCTCAAGGGCACTGATCTAAATGGACCTTTGTCTCCTCAGCATGTCACACAGAGCCAGGCCAACAGTACAAGCTTAACAAATATTTGTAGAATAGAGCAACACATGAATACATTTCTCCCATGAAGATCAACCGATAAGACGATTTCATTAAAAAAAAAAAAAAGCACATATCAAGACTCCTTCCAGGCATAAGTGTTTACCAGTGGAAGGCGCACCTCCCCCCTAGGACAGTCTGTGCAGAGGGTGTCCAGTCTGCAGTTGACTTAAACAAATTTCCTCCACCGTCCACTTGGTCCAAGCAAACAACTACTTTGCTTTCCGCTCTCTCTCACTAAGAATTTTCAGAAAGTATCTTCCCATATGTTTTCTTGGCTGCGCCTGGTATCAGCTGTGGCGTGCGGGGCCTAGTTCCCTGAACCCAGGCCGCCCCTGCATTGGGAGCTCTGCGTCTTAACCACGGGACCATCAGGGAAGCCCCAGAAAGTGTCCTGAAGGATTTCAGGAAGCGGCGGGAGGATCTGGCCTCACTTTTTTTCATCTAAGGTTTAGGTTGTAAGCCCAGCAGGTCAGCCTGCTTCTCTGCCGTCAATCCAAGGGAAAGAGCGTCTTCAACGGCATCCCAAGTGGGAGAACCACCTACTGCCTACAGGAAACCACCCCTGGAGCCGAGTCATGGGGCCGGGAGGAGGGCAGCGGACATTCAAAGCCAGGACAGAGAGTCTCCGTGCCCGCTGCGCTGAGACGGGGGCCTTCGGGCGTGCCACAGCTGTCCCCATGGAGTCAGCAGGTTGTGTCTACAAAGTCTTTGCTGGAGACATTTCCCGGAGACCCTCCTGGGGAGGCGGGGACCCCAGAGGGGTCCAACCGCAGCACGCAGCGGTCCAGCTGGTTCTTGGACAACCGCCAGGCAGGAGATTGAATCCAAGCACAGGCACCTCTGTCCTCTCTGCCTGAGGGCGATCCACCACCCCCACCTCCGGCCCGTCCACCCAGGTGGCCACAGCGAGCCGGGTCAGCCACTGGGGAGCCTGACCTGGAGCAGGACCTCCAGAGGAAAGAGCAAGGCAGTAATCCAGCTCCTCTGAGCCCTACGTGTGTGGGGGACACCCCAGGCCCCCAGCCAACCTCACTCGGGGGTAGCTAGGCAGACAGTGAGGGTCAGATTCTCCACTCTGCCCCCAGTGAGCTGTGTAACCTAAGACAAGCTGCTTCCTTTCTCTAAATATGCTTCTTCATTCATAAAACGTGAGTAATACCTACCTTCCGGAACTGTGGAAGGTATCAAGACAACCTCTGCAGAACGCCTCCATCTGGGCATAGAATGTGGCCAATAAACGCGAGCTTTCTAGTATTTATATCATAGTCATGTCCTGGAGTGTTGGACTACAAGCTCCCCGAGGGCAGTCTTTCTCTCTTTCCTAGGAAGCTGCGTTCTCAGCACAGGCCTGATGCAAATAGCGCTGTTTGGAATACGATGCCCTGCCTGTCACCAGGATGAACCCTTGACAACACACCCCAGCGATGCGCGAGGCCTCTGGGACCTGCAGACAAAAGGCAGAGGCGGGTCCCCACATCCACTGAGTCCACCTTCCCCCCGTCACCCTCGGCCTCACAGGGGAAATGGTCTGAAGAGGACGGCTGAGCCCTTGCTGACTGGTCCTGCTCTAACCGAAGCTCGTCCACACCAAGGCCACCCCAGCATGGCCTTGTCGGCCTCATCCCGAGTGTCCAATGAAAGGACTTGATCTTCTTTAAAGGAATCTTCGGAGGCACGGAGCAGGGAGATGGGCAGGAACTCCCTGGCCTGGGGAGCCCGGAAGCCACGCGGCCCTTTCGCCCTGCCTGTGCCACAGCTTCTAACACCAGTGTGCCTTCCACCTCCAGGGGTGAGATTCTCCACACGCACGCAAGTGCACACATGCGTGGACACAACACACATGGACGCGGCACATGTGTGTACATGACACGTGCACACATAACATGCACGTGCACACATACATGACATATGCGTGTGACCGACTGCATGACACACACATGTGGGTGTGGGTGTGACACATGCACCCGCGTGTACGTGACACCCTGTGCGTGACATGCACGTACACGCGTGTACATGATGCACACATGCACTCGTGTACACGACACACTCATGCACACAACACACACATCCTTGGAGGCACGCTCTCCATAGTGGAAAGGAGACATGACGAGACGGTCATCCTTTATGTCTTATGAGCACGTTGAGCATGGCCGTTACAGACCACGCTGCCCCTTTGTTCAAAATGGCAGGGTTGTTCACTGTGCAGTCTCTGAAGCGGGGAACGGATCCCATGACTACAAGAGGAAGAGATCCGCAAAGCTCTAGGCCAGGGGCAGGAGGAACTGCCGTCTGACACGGGGCGGGGTCGCCATGGGGAAAGGGCGCTCTGGGGGCAGGTCGGTGGGCACCAACCACCCGGCCTAGCAGGACAGAGCCCTGCTCCGGGTCCCGGCTCCTGCTGCAGTGCCTGACATCGGATGACCTCGGGCAGGGACCACAGCCTCTCTCAGCCTCACCCCCACCACGGGGACCACGAAAACGCCAGCCCTGGGGTCTGCAGCGAATGAACAGGGGACCATCTCCATCTCCACAGAGCACTCAGCACCGCGTCTGGCTCACGGGGACCGGGGAATAACCACCAGCTCTGAAGGCACGACCATCCACTCTCTCAACTTGCTTTGCCTCCACCCTCCGACGGACAGCTGGGCGTTCGCTCCATCCAGGGCTGGGCAAATCGAAGCCGAGAGTCGCTGTGATTCACCGAGGGGCACAGAGCAGCCTGGGGGCTGCTCAACGTGCCCGTGGGGGGCCGTCCCCACCGCCGTGTCCAAGGGCCACCTTCCCTGGCCCATCAGGGCTCTGTTCCCTTTGTCCCTGTCCCCCTGTGGCTTCTTTCCAGAGTCCTGAGAAACCACATGACCCCTCGTGCCTCTAGGAGGCCGCCAGGGAGCATGGCAGGAGACCACAGACGCAGGGAAACTTTTAAAGAGAAAAAGAGAAGACAGACCGCTTGCCTTCTCTCGGGGAGGTACCCCGCTGCCTCCACGGAGAAGGGAGGGCAGCGTCCCCTGCTCTTTCTGCCCCTGCCCCCTGCCACTCCAGGTGGGCGCACGCTTGCGGAGTCCTGCGCTGGGACCTGGCCTCCCAGGAGCTGCCAGAAGACCTCAGCTCCCCACCCCCACTCCCCGGCGTCCGCCCCAGAGACTGGGGGGGTGGGGGAGCGGGCCTGGGAGGAGCGGCCTGACCCCCACCACTCCCTCCACATTCATCCCAGGGTAAGGGGACAGGGGCCTGATTCTGTGACCTCTGGGCCCCGCCTCTCAGCCCCCAGCCCCCAGGCAGCCTGGGAAGCCTCCCACCTACGTTCAGAGGCCTAGAGGCGCCAGGAGGGAGCTCAGCACTCAGAGGCTTGGACACCCCACTCTGTGTCCCCCAGAACCGCTGATCTGAAAATGGGTGCTCCCTTTGCGAACAGAAACCAGGCCGCCCTGGTCTTTGCAAGGAGCCACGTATGCGCAATCCTGCCCTCCCTGGAAACGCCAAGCCCCTCACCCTCCTCCAAACGTCTGAATCACAGCCTCCCCGAGAGGTGTGTGCCCAGAAGCCTAGCTGACAGCCGTCTGCATGCAGAACTTCAGAAGTGGACCCACTTCAGTGCGACTAGCTCCGAAGCTGGCTGGCCAAGCAAAAATGTACATGGTGTATTCAATTTAAAAGCTAGCTACATCCACTCGAGTGAATAAACAGATCCTATGTGGGGAGTGGGGCTGGGGTGGGGGGTGGGGGTGCAGACCTGTGCAGTGAACAACAGTAGATCTTGAAACCAAATATCAAAAATATACAAGTCATTTCTAAGTGAAAAATCATGACTGCTTTTTATTTCCTTCTTTGTGCTTCTCAGCATTTTATGAAAGTGCACCGCGGCAGGTTTGGAGTCGGATAAAAAAGTTCATCTTTGAAACGCCTCCTTTTTTCTTTTTCTTCTCCTACATTCCACCGCCGCCAGCTCGCTTGAACTCGGTGTTCAAACACCTTTCTCCCAGAGCACAAGCCCCAAGAGGGACTTTTTGGAGCGAGGTAAGAAGCTTGAAAAAAGGAAACAGACCAGCCCTGCCATTTCTCCCTTCAATTCCCCAAAGCAAATCGCAAATCGCAGTAAAGATGGAATGAAACTGCCTGGCTTCAGGATGCCCCCGGGGCTCGGGGGTAACCGACCTGGTAAACAGCTATTGGTGAGGCCGCACAAACACGGCGCAGGCAAATAAAGAGCTGAAAAAAAAGACATGTTTTAAGAAGAATCAAGTCAGGAGCAGCAAGGGTGCTCTGTAAGGCCAGGGCAAAGGGGGGAAAACAGTGCCCAAGACGCAAGCTCTTCCGCCGGGGGCTGTCCGTGGGGAGGCCCTGGGCCCCGAGCGGCGGCTTTGTGCGCCCGGGAAGCTGGCCGCCGCGCAGGGAGCGGCGCTGCGCCCCCGCCCTAGGCCGCGGGCCGGCCGGGCGCCGGTTCCGGGCAGGGCGGCGGGAGGCCGCGGCCGCCGGCGGAGCCACAGCTCCATCGCGCGGCCGCTCGGAGGACAGCCGCGCCGCGCCGCGCTCCGGGAAGCGGTCCAGGGATCCGCGCCTCCAGCGGTCCCGGGAGGGTCTAGAGCCTGGCCGGAGCCCGCCAAGCTGTCGCTCCCGGGCCCGCGGCAGGAGCCCGCAGGCGACCAGCTGTCCCTGCGAGTACAACCCGGGTCCGGCCTGGAACCGGCTGCCCAGGGATGCTCGGCGCTGCTCTTGCCATCGGGGACCAGACCCACCTTCTCCTCCTTCGGCGTCTCACTCCACGTGAGAAAGGCCTGCTCTCCAAAAGGAGAAGGGCCCGAGGGAAGGGCAGGTCTGACTGCCCATCAGATGGACAGACTTCCGGCCGTTCTGCGTTTTTGCATCAGGAACTCAGCCTCAGGCCTGCAAGCGGGCCGCTGGCACGTGTCATCCCGGGGTGGGGCACGGCCCTCCATGGTCTACAAACCTAGTGACTTCTGAAACAGCCCTCGACTCCAGGCGCCTCCCAGGACAGGACCCCGTCCTCAGAAACAAATGGCGGGGTGACCCGATTTCCTTCCTTGTAGTTGCTGGGATGCTCCACTGTGTGTGTGTGTTGGGGGGGCGGGGATGTCTTCTTTATCCCTTTATCTGTTGACGGGCATCTAGGTTTTTCCCATGTCCTGGCTACTGTAAACAGTGCTGCAGTGACCGCAGATGGGCATGTGTCTTCTTGACTTATGGTTTTTTCAGAGCATATGCCCAAAAGTAGGATTGAAGTGTTCGTTGCTCAGTCGTGTCTGACCCTTTGTGACCCCACGGGCTGTAGCCCACCAGGCTCCTCTGTCCATGGGATTCTCCAGGCCAGCATACTGGAGTGGATAGCCATTCTCTTCTCCAGGGGATCTTCCCGACCCAGGGGTTGAACCCCAGTCTCCCGCACTGTAGGCAGATTCTTTACCATCTGAGCCACCAGGGAAGGCAAAGTAATGGGGTTGCTGGGTCCTTTTACGACTCGACTGAGACATCTAGGCTTACTGAGAGCTAAACCTGCCTGTAGTCCTTTCGTGAACCTCTCACTCCTAGTCCATCACCGAGCTCTCCCATCAGTAGATTTTAGGGGTTTTGTTTTTCGATTTTGTCTTTTTATTGTTGCCCACAATAAAAATTAGAACTGGCAATAATACAAAGAGACAAATGTTGGGATTATGGGGTCACTAACTGAAGAACACGTGGTCTCCATCGTAGACCACTGAAGGAAGCTGACACAGGAGGAAAAAAATCCTCAGAGCACCAGCGGGAATATGCATATTAATAAGAGTATTATATGGGCCTCCCTGGTGGCCCAGTGGTAAAGAATCCACCTGCCAATGCAGGAGATGGGGGTTCAGTCCCTGCGTCAGGAAAACCCCCTGGAGAAGGAAATAGCTACCCACTCCAGTATTCTTGCCTGGAGAATTCCACAGGAAAACAAAACAAAACAAAAAAATTCTCAGAACACCAGCAGGAATATACATATTAATAAGAATATTATATAACAGGAAACCATAGCAAAGGCATTGAGCATCTCCCTGAATCTTTTCAACCACCTTAGAAGATGGGCACTTTTATGATTTCTGTTTTACAGAAAAGGAAAGGGAAGTGCCCAGAGGTTAACTAACTTGCCCAGGTCTGCAGCTGGCAAGAGGTAAAGCCAGGCCTGGGACTCAGAGCCTGGAGCTGGCTCCTGGGCTGACTGCCTCCTCAATTCCATCTTTCAACTCAGCTCCCTCTCCTAAGGACGGATCCAGGTTTTGCTGGACCTGAAGCTTGGACATTTTTCTGAAGGGAGGGACAGCTTCTTTAAGAAAAACAATGAGGTTATAAATACATGTGAGGGTTTAAATACACAGTCCGGTGCAGGGCGTGGAGGGTCCATGGAGGTGCGGGGGCTGGCCCTTCGTTGCCTACAGGGTAGATCTAGCTCTGCTCCCCGACCTCCCTTGCTGCTGGGCTTCCTGAATCGCTGTATCCACTCCTCCAGGCCACTGCTCCAGCCTCTGCAACTGCCATCCACGCCCAGCACCCTCAAAACTGCTTTGGCTCAAGGTCACCCAATGACAGGGGGCTTCCCAGGTGGCTCAGTCGTAAGGAACCCACCTGCCAACACAAGAGACTGGGGTTCACTCCCTGGGTCGAGCAGATCCCCTGGAGGAGTAAACGGCAGCCCACTCCAGTATTCTTGATTGGGAAATTCCACGGACAGAGGAGCCTGGTGGGCTACAGTCCATGGGGTCACAGAGTCAGACACTACCCAGCGAGTGAAATCGTCATCCTACGACCAGCGCTAAGCACAGAGTCCTCCGCGGCCTTGGTGCTCCTCGCCCCGGAGACCCGGAGCACGCTAGAGTCTCCCGGCTTCTCTCCTGCCATCCGGCCACTCTCTCTCTGTCCCTCGTGGCTGGAATTTCTGTGTCTTGTTTCCAAACGTCCTGGTGAGCACAGGCAGAGGAACGAGAGTAAGCCCAGAGACGAGGGAAACCTGCGGTTTCAGCCCTGGCCCCTGGTTTAGACCTGTGTGGCCATCGGTCGTCTCGTCGCCCTCCCTGAGCTCACGGTCTCGCCTGCACCGTGCTTGTTGCTCAGCCGCTCGGTCGTGTCTGACACCGTGGACCGCAGCACACCAGGCTCCCCTGTCCTTCACTGTCTCCCGGAGCTTGCTCAACCTCATGTCCACTGAGCCGATGATGCCGTCCAGCCCTCTCATCCTCGGTCGCCCCCTTCCCCTCTTGCCTTCGATCTTTCCCAGCATCAGGGACTTTTCCAGTGAGTCAGCTGCTCATATCAGATGACCAAAATACTGGAGTTTCACCTTCAGCATCAGTGCTTCCAGCGAATATTCAGGGTTGACTTCCTTTAGGATGGACTGGTTGGATCTCCTTGCAGTCCAAGGGACTCTCAAAAGCCTTCTCCAACACCACAGTTCAAAAGCATCAGTTCTTCGACACTCTTCTGCATGATTAGGATTAAACACCACAAGTGACTCAGAAGGTTAAATGAGATAATATACGCAGTGTGCTTAGTAGGAGGCTACGTCCTTGGGCTCCCTAATCGCTGAGAGCCATGGTCAGCCCTGAGCTGACCACCTCTGTGGCCTGAGCGCTAGATGACTGTTTCCAGCACTTAACAGAGTCACCTCACCCAGGGGGCCCTCCCAGAAACTCATCTTATCTCAAAGCACTCCTCCCCCGTGAAAATGTTCAATGACAGAGGAATGGATAAACGAGATGCGGTACACGTATACAGTGGAATATTACTCAGCCACTAAAAAGAGCAAAATAATGCCGTGTGCAGCAACACGGGATGGCCCTAGAGGTTGTCACACTGAGTGAAGTAACTCAGACAGAAAGTCAGACAGAGAAGGAGAAATAGCCTGTGACACCCCTTATATGCAGAATCTAAAAAGAAATGACACAAATGAACTTATTTACAAAAGGCAAACAGACCCCCAGGCTTAGCGTGAGCTCATGGTTACTGAGGGTAGGGAAAGGATTGGGTGGGGGAGGGATGGTTAGGGAGTTTGGGGTCGACATGGACACACTCCCAGATTTTAAGCGGATAACCAACAAGGACCTCCTGTACAGCACAGGGAACTCTGCTCTGTGCTGTGCGGCGGCCTGGATGGGAGGGGAGTTTGGGGGAGAGTGGATGCATGCTTGTGCATGGTGAGTCCTGTCGCTGTGTGCCTGAAACCATCACAGCGTTGTTCAGCCGCTATCAGTTCAGTTCAGTCGCTCAGTCGTGTCCAACTCTTTGTGACCCCATGAATCACAGTACGCCAGGCCTCCCTGTCCATCACCAACTCCCGGAGTTCACCCAAACCCATGTCCATCGAGTCGCTGATGCCATCCAGCCATCTCATCCTCGGTCGTCCCCTTCTCCTCCTGCCCCCAATCCCTCCCACCATCAGGGTCTTTTCCAATGAGTCAACTCTTTGCATGAGGTGGCCAAAGTACTGGAGTTTCAGCTTTAGCATCATTCCTTCCAAAGAAATCCCAGGGCTGATCTCCTTTAGGATGGACTGGTTGGATCTCCTTGCAGTCCAAGGGACTCTCAAGAGTCTTCTCCAACACCACAGCCCAAAAGTGTCAATTCGGTGCTCAGCTTTCTTCACAGTCCAACTCTCACATCCATACATGACCACTGGGAAAACCATACCCCAGTACAAACTAAAAAGTTTAAAAGTGCTCTCCCCACCACCACAAGCCCACCCCCTCCCTTTTTCTCTGCCAGTTTCTAGATGGCACCACTGACTATTCAGCATGGATAAGACACCCAGGATCCATCTTGAATCCACCCTCCGCCACACCAACAATCTCCGTGGACCCACACCTAGCATCCCCCTCAGTCCACACCTTCCTCTCCCACTCGTGCCCAGGTCCTCATGATCTTGCCCTTGGACCCCTGACCAGTCTCCTAAATGAGGGGCTTCCCCACTGCTCTCAACCCGTCCTCCTCCCAGAAGGCTGAGCACCCCCAAACCATCTCCCTCTGATGGTGCTATTTCTCTACTTAAAACCCTTTCGGTCAGTATGAAGTTCAACTCAACCACAAAGCCCAGGATCCTCAGGCTTCTGTCCGGCATGTGTTTGCACATCTCCCCCTGAAGTCCCTGAAGGCTTCTCCCCTAAAGGATCCTCTCAGACATCCCAAAGCTTTTCCTCTCCCCTCCATGCTTCTGCACACAGGAGCCCATTTCTCTACCAACCACCTTCAGCTGCTGCCGCTAAGTCACTTCAGTCATGTCCAACTCTGTGCGACTCCACAGACGCCTCCTACCAGGCTTCCCCGTCCCTGGGATTCTCCAGACAAGAACACTGGCGTGGGTTGCCATTTCCTTCTCCAACACACGAAAGTGAAAAGTGAAAGTGAAGTCGCTCAGTCGTGTCCGACTCAGCAACCTCATGGACTGCAGCCTAACAGGCTCCTCCATCCATGGGATTTTCCAGGTGAGAGTACTGGAGTGGGGTGCCATTGCCTTCTCCGAACCACCTTCAGAGCCCCTCCAAATGTCACCTCCTCTTGGAAGCCTGCCAGGATTCCTTCAAAGATCAGAACCAATTATCTGTGCCTCCTGTATATACCTGGATCACGGCACTATTCAAGCCCTACAACAGCAGTATTTATTTCTAGTTTCAGAGGCTATGTGGCGAGTTCTTTGAAGACAACAGAGGGCACTGGGCAAGAGGGTGGGTTTTGGAACTGGACACCAACACCCTGGGCACAAATCTAGTTCTATTTATCCTGTCACCACAGCTGACTGATCTTACATCATTTCTCCAGGCTTCCGTTTTCTTGTCTAGATCATGGGATAAGGATGGGACGTCCCTTGGAGGGGGTGGGGAGGGGGTGAAAAGGCTTAGAACAGTGCCCGACACAAGAAAATCCTGACCAAGAAAAGTAAAGCATCAGCTTCTGTGTAATCTTAAGTATTCTGGTGGGGCTTCCCCGGTGGCTCAGCAGTAAAGACTCTGCCTGCAATGCAGGAGATGCAGGAGACACGGGTAGGGAAGATCCTTGGGTAGGGAGGATCCCCTGGAGAAAGAAATGGCAACTCACTCCAGTATTCTTGCCTGAGAAATCCCATGGACGGAGGAGCCTGGCGGGGTACAGTCCATGGGGTCACAGTGAGTCAGACACAAATGAGCGACTGAGCATGTCCAAGTCACATTGAAGAACTAAAAAGAAACAGCTGAAATTCATTTTATTCATATTTATTTAACCCAACATATTTCAAATATCATTGTTTCAACATAAAATTAATATTTTTAAAATATTATTCACGAGCAGACTTCCCTGGTCGTCCGGCGGTTAAGAATCTGCCTGCCAATGCAGGGGGCGTGTGTTCAGTCCCTGGTCCCGGAAGATCCCACACGTGTGTTCGGTCCCTGGTCCCGGAAGATCCCACACGTGTGTTCGGTCCCTGGTCCCGGAAGATCCCACACGTGTGTTCGGTCCCTGGTCCCGGAAGATCCCACACGTGTGTTCGGTCCCTGGTCCGGGAAGATCCCACACGTGTGTTCGGTCCCTGGTCCGGGAAGATCCCACACGTGTGTTCGGTCCCTGGTCCCGGAAGATCCCACAAGCTGAGCAGCAAGGAAGCCCGGGCAGCAGAGCCTCTGAAGCCCGAGCCTGGCAACAAGGGAAACCTGCGATGCGAGCGGCCCCGTCCCCACAGATGCACAAAGCCCCGCACAGCAACGAAGCCCCAGGGCGGCCAAATAAAAGAAGAAAATCATTCGTCAACTACGCTATGGCTTTCTCCACACTCAGCCTTTGACACCCGTCGTGCGTGCTCCGCTTGCAAAGTGGAAGAACCATCAGCCGCTCCGTCCTGTCCGACTCCTACGACCCCGTGGACTGTAGCCCGCCAGGCTCCTCCGTCCATGGGGTTTCCTGGGCAAGAATATTGGAGTGGGCTGCCATGTACGGCCCTCTCCGGGGCATCTTCCCGACCCAGGGATCAAACCCGGGTCTCCCACACTGCAAGAAGACTCTTTACCATCTGAGCCCCCAGGGAAGCCCCACGCGCTCTGCCGAGAGCAGACCTGCCCCAGGCCACGTGTGGCTGCTGGCCGCTATGAGGGGGGCAGCATGTTCTGGTGACCCTTCCCCGCAGAGACAAGGACTCCTGGAAGCGTGTGCCCAGTTTCCTCCAGACCCCAGCACCCCCAGGCCTTTTCCCTTTCCTGATTTTGCTTTTTCTCCCTCCACTGGAATCAGTCCTGTATCAGTGAGTATAATCTCACGCTGAGTCCTGGGGGTGAGGCGGATCCTCTGATCACACAAAATCCTGAACTCCGAGAGCTCCCTGGATGGGGACTTCTCAGAACAGCGCATTCACCTGGTCTGCAAGGCTGGACGGTCCCTCCCGCCCAGCTCTCTGTCCTCCGCTTTCCTAACAGAGCCAGCACCCGTCGGACCCAAGAATCCATTGAACTTTCTGAGCTGAGACAGAGGAGTCCATTTTTATTCATCTCTGCTTCCCAAGGCTGAGCACAGCCCTCTGGAGGGGAGTTAAATGGTTCCTGAAGGTTAATCCTATGTACTGTCTATTGTAATTGCCTTTATAGGTGAGGCTGTGATAAGCTACCATAAATTGTTTTAGCCCTGCAGTGTCATAAGCCAGAGCTTTCATTAATTTCTCCTGAAGACACAGGTGTTATCCTTTCCGTTTTACCGATGACTCATCTATTTTGCCCAAGGTCACTCAGCGAGGACATCCTGCCCCAAACATATTTTATTACGTGGCAGGCGAGAATTGTTCTTATTTTAAAACAAACAGAAGGTGAACATGCAATGTCCAGGCTGGCTGTGCAGGCACCCAGAATACCCTGTTGGTCAAGACTGGTGTGGGCGCCCCACGTGGTTCAGGGTAAGGAATCCGCCCGCCAGCAAAGCAGGAGACTCGGGAGATGTGGGTTAGATCCCTGTGTTGGGAGACACTTTCAGGATTCTCGCCTGGAGAATCCCACGGACAGAGGAGCCTGGCAGGCTGCAGTCCATGGGTTACCAGTCAGACAAGACTCAGCGACCAAGCTCAGCACAGTGAAATCTTAGCCACGAAAACACAAAAGGGTGAGTGTGTGCGGGGGGTGGGGAGCGGGCGGGCGGTTACACCTCTGTGCAAGTGGTCCATAAAGGGTCCCAGGGAGCAGCTTTTCAGAAAGTTGAAACAAATAAGAAAACTGATTTCCCATGAAGGTCAAACGAGTTAAATCAGTGTCCCATAGGAAGCCGGAATGGATGTCTTCCTCAGGGTTAAGTAATAGTAGGAGCTTCAGTGGCTACAGAGACAGACACGCTCTCCCATCCCCACCTCTGCCTTTGTGCAGGACCGGGGCCCTGACCCTCCCAAAGGCACCGCAGTAAGAGCAGGGCCAGGATTTCCAGGCAGGACGGCAGGGAGGCCGCTGAGCCCGCTGCTTGTCCCAAAGAGGCACCTAAATCCCCAGCCACCGCAAAGGGGCATCGCCAGGGCCTGCTACCCACAGAGCCCCCAAGTCCTAATCCAAGCGAGTAATTGGACCTGCATGTTATCGTGGGCTTAAAAAAATACCCAGAACTAAACAGTCAGATTCATGAGTCAGAGGGTACACTGGTGGCTGCCAGGCGTGGGAGAGGGCAGGGCGATGGGGACTGAGTGCTTAAAGGGGACCCAGCTGCAGTGTGGGAAGGTGAAAAATCTGGGAGGCGGGTGATGGTGAGCGTCGCACACGATGGGAATGTACTTGGTGGAACTGAACTAAACGTACAGTTAAATACGGTTACAACAGTATGTTTATACTGTGTGACTCTCACCACAATAAAGAAAAAAAAATTTTTTTAACCTAAAGCTAAAGGAAATGATTGAGGACTATGCACTCAGACCCCAGACCACACCTAGACAATCCCTCCAAGCTTGAAAGGAACGATTCCATGATCAAGACAGAGAAAATGGGTTTTCACAGGCACCTGTGAGCCCACGCTGATATCAATACAGGGTTGAACAGATAAACTTACGGGAGAGAAAAAACAAAAGTTCCTTACAGAAGAATTGCAAACGCTGTATGGAGGGACCTCCCCCCAGGAAACTGGCCGCCTGATAGGAAAAGCCGACTCACTGGCAAAGACCTGGAAGCTGGGAAAGACGGAGGACCGCAGAAGGGCGGCAGAGGATGAGATGGTGGGATGGCATCGCCGACTCAATGGAGATGGACTTGAGCAAACTTTGGGAGACAGCCTGGCATGCTGCCGTTCATGGGGTCGCGAAGAATCGGACACAACTTATCAACAGAACTGTAACAACGAACTCGGAAATGAGCTTGATCCCCTCCTGCTGAGCGTGGGCCGTACCTGGTGACTCTCCCAAGGAACACAGGAACGAGAAAAGCAGAAATCTACAGTGGAGAAACCCGGCAGCCACCACATTATCCGAGCGATCGAGGTCCATGTCATGCTGCTATCACATGCCCCTGATAGGACACCACGGACCGCTTCACCTCTGTGGTATTCTTCCCCAAACCCCAGGCTATTATGAGAAAACATCAGACAAAGCCAAAGTGAAGGGCTTGCTTCAAAACACATAACCAGTACTCTCCAAGACCGTCAAGACCAGACAGGACTAAATGGAACGTGGGCTTCCAACTGGATCCCCAACAGGAAGCAGTCATTAGTGAAAAGCCTCCGTTCAGTCACTCAGTCATGTCCGACTCTTTGCGACCCCATGAATGGCAGCACGCCAGGCCTCCCTGTCCATCACTATCTCCCGGAGTTCACTCAGACTCACATCCATCGAGTCGGTGATGCCATCCAGCCATCTCATCCTCTGTTGTCCCCTTCTCCTCCTGCCCCCAATCCCTCCCAGCATCAGGGTCTTTTCCAATGAGTCAACTCTTCGCATGAGGTGGCCATTGTACTGGAGTTTCAGCTTTAGCATTCCTTCCAAAGAAATCCCAGGGCTGATCTCCTTCAGAATGGACTGGTTCGATCTCCTTGCAGTCCAAGGGGCTCTCAGGAGCCTTCTCCCTAGTGATTCGCAAATAAAGCGTGTGGTTCAACACACGGCATTGCAACCATGGTAACATCTGAGTTTTGACAACAGGGCTACAGAGGGTTAACAGTGGGAGGAACCAGGCAAGGGCTGGGCAGGAACCCTCTGTACTGACTCTGCAACTGTTTGGTAAATCCAGAATGATCCCAAAATAAAGAGCTTGTTTACAGCAGGCGGATAACCGGTCCAGACCATCACTCAGCCCTGGGAACAATACAAGAGGATGATGTCAGAAAGCTGCACAGTTTCAGGCCACGAGCCCTCAAGAAAGGGAGTACTGTGTGCCAGGGCTTAAAGTGAGAGTACAGTGAATGTCACTCAGTCGTGTCTGACTCTTTGCGACCCCATGGACTGTAGAGTCCATGGTATTCTCCAGGCCAGAATACTGGAGTGGGTAGCCTCTCCCTTCTCCAGGGGATCTTCCCAGCCCATGGATCAAAGCCAGGTCTCCCACATTGCAGGCAGATTCTTTATCAGTTGAGCCACAAGGGAAGCCCAAGGATACTGGAGTGGGTAGCCTCTCCCTTCTCCAGGGGATCTTCCCAACCCAGGGATCGAACCCAGGTCTCCCGCATTGCAGGCAGATTCTTTACCAGCTGAGCCACATGGGAAGCCCTTGGGTACCAGGGCTTGATTACTTCTAATTCCCAAACCCCCCGGAGCACGTGGGGGAAGTTTAGGCAAACTGACAAAGTCACACGGCATCCAGGGATGCAGCTGATTCCAGCCCAAAGCACGGGTTCTCGTCCACGAGTCCCACCGGCCCTTCCCAGGCTGGGCCCACGCAAGACCACCACCTCACCCGCTCAGAGCCCTGAGGGTCCTCCGTCAGATGCCTTTCAGTCCGGGACGCTGGGATGAGATGCTCTTTTCGGAGCTGATACAGAGAGGAACCACTAGGTGGCGACAGATCCCAGCGACATCCGGGAGCGACGCCTGCCCAGGACCACCCCCAGCTCAGACTCTCTGCCTAGGCTTCCCAGCACCAGCGTTTGTTGAAAGCCATTCAGGGCTTTTCTCTTGCCAAGATTTGCACAAGCGTAGAAAGGGGGGGGTGCCCTCACCCACTGGTATAATTCTGGAGGTCCAGCTGCAAAAATAACCAGAGACTGGTTTATTTCTCCCAGCTGTGTGTGCGTGTTAGCTGCTCGCCATGTCTGACTCTCTGTGACCCTGTGGGCTGTAGCCACCAGGCCCTTCTGACCGTGGGGTTTCTCAGGCAAGGATCCAGGAGCGGGTTGCCATTGCCTTCTGCAGGGGATCTTCCTGACCCAGGGAGAGAACTCGGGTCTCCTGCATTGCAGGCAGATTCTTTACCATCTGAGCCACCAGGGAAGCCCTGAGCTACTTATATAGTGGCACACACGCACACACACGCACACACGCGCACACACACGCACACACACGCACGCGCACACACAAGCACGCACGCACGCACACACATGCACACACACGCACGCACACACATGCACACACACGCACGCGCGCAGACATGCACACACACGCACACACACACACGCACACGCACAGGTGGAGTGGACGTTCAGATTCACTCTTCAGGGTCACGGTTAGCAGGACTCTTGACAACCACGCCAACAGTCACCACCGTGGGGCACAGACGGAGGTGCTGGTCCCCGTCTTTGAAACCTCGAGAGCTCCAGAACCCAGCTGCCTGGGCTTGAATCACACCGTGGCGCCAACCAGCTCCACCGCTCACGGTATGTGTGACCTCAGGCACCGGGGTTAGCACTGAGCCTCACCTTCCTGGTCTAACCCTGGAGATGGTCTCACGATCAAGCCCACGAGATTCACTGTGACACTGACACGGATTAACAGGTGAAAGTCACTGAAATCAGTGCTTAATAAACGTCTGCCATGTTTCTCGTTGCTTCTCCTCCTTGAGGGGGTATGTCTGCCCCGCCCCTCAACCCTCCAGCCCTTAAGACACTGTCAGTATGTACGTCAGTTGCGTGCAGACAGGCTTAGCGGTGTCTGACTCCATACGGCCCCCTGGACTGTACCCTGCTAGTCTCCCCTGTCCATGGGATTTTCCAGGCAAGAATACCGGGGTGGAGGGGGGGGGGGTTTGCCATTCCCTTCTTCAGGGGATCTTCCCGAGGCAGGGACTGAACCTGAGTCTCCTACACCGCAGGCAGTTTCTTTACCGTCTGAGCCACCTGGGGAAGTCCCTGGGGGTTCCAGAGTCCCTGGGGAAACTCTCCTGCTGACAGTACACAGACAAGGGGGTCTAATGAGAACCGATCTAGAAAGCTCTAGACCATGTCCCTGTTGGAACTACACATTTTATCTTAAAATATATTTTATCCTGGCTTCCTCTTTTTTTCTACCCTTATTACCTACCTTTTTTAAATTAATAAAAACAAAATTTTAAATAAGCTGCCTTAAATCCTCTTGGCGACAAAGCCAGGTTTAAATATGTTTAGCGTTTTGCAAAGGCAAGTGACTTTTTTTTTTTTTTAAAGCACTGTCCAAATGGGGTGGAAAGGTAGGCTGGATTTTGTGAGGGTTTTTTAGCCTCATCTTGAAATTGGTGAATTTGAAGAAGCCCCTGCAATAATGTTATGTGAACACCAGAGGGCACCACAGCCCACAAGTCTGGCTGGCCCAGCACTGGCCTGGGGCAGGCTTCAAGGGTAGAAAGAGAGAAGAGAAAGACCCTCTTCAGACCCCAAAACCGTCTGAGCTGTGGGATGCTAACCCTCTTTGGCCTCACACCTCCAAACCCCTGGGGGCAGTCAGGAAGTAGGTGTCGGGGCATGAGAGAGTGAAATGTTAGTCCCCGCGGACTGTAGCCCACCAGGCTCCTCTGTCCATGGGATTCTCCAGGCAAGAACACAGGAGCTGATTGCCATTTCCTCCTCCAGGGAATCTTCCTGACCCAGGGATCTAACCTGAGTTTCTTAGGTCTCCTGCCTTGGCAGATGGGTTCTTTACGACGTGCGCCACCAGGGAAGCTGTGGGGAAAAGAGCTGCAAACCCGGGCCACTGGGTCTGCATTTGGTTAAGCTTCTCTGTGCCATGAGGACTTAAAGAAAAGGTGACGTCACTCACTGTACAGAACACACCCTCCCCACGGACGCCCGCCTGCACACCACCCCGTCACAAAGTCACACCCTGTACAGCAGCTCCGGCGACCCCCCTGCAGATGAGCAAAGCGAGCTCCAAACGTGCAAATGGACCTCCAGAGACCTGGTATCTGGGCTGGCTGCTGGCCCAGCTCGGGGAAGTCTAACTCAGCCCAGGCAGTTTGCACTTACCCACAGCTCCGCCCCAAAGGCAAACATGAGCCTGTTCTCAGGAGCCCTGCCCTCAGTAAACCTGGGTGATGGCTGCGGACAAAGCTGAGGGTGGGTCCCCAGGAGCTTCGCCCAACGCCGCCCACACACGGGGGAAGTCGCCGCCCAGGTGTCTGCAGCCCCTTCATCTGCCCCGTGCCTCCCCCAGCTCTCAGCAACCCTCGTAGCCCCTGCTGTGTGTTATTCCATCTTCCACCGCATCATCGCTCTACAGCAGTAAGGCAGACCCCCAGAGACACACGGGGCAAGACAGACCTGCCTGCTACCACCCCGACTCTAGCCCTCTCTCATTCACCAGCCAGCAATGTCGGGCCCCAGAGAGACTCGGAAAACATAAGAGAGCGACAAGGACCCTCCACAGAGCCCAGAAGACACCCCGACAGCACTCCACCCCAACGGGGATCACGGTGGCTTCTCACGGGGCCGACCTCCCATCTGGCCCAGGCCCCCAGACCCTGCTGATGGCCAGACCAACAGGCAGGACTGCCCTGCAAAAGGGCACTGCGGGGGCAGCCACCCACTGTCTTGTAGTTATTTCACATTAGAATCAAAAAAGTGGGTTAAATTTTAATACTCTGGCTCCATTTTTCTAGACTTGTTCCGCTTTATCATCCACTAATAAATATTTCATCGGAAAAGACCCTGATGCTGGGGAAGATTGAAGGCAAAAGCAGAAAGGGGTGGCAGAGGATAGGGCGGTTAGATGCATCACCCACTCAATGGACGTGAGTTTGAGCAAACTCCAGGAGACAGTGGAAAACACAGAAGCTCGGCGTGCTGCAGCCTAAGGGGCTGCAGAGTCGGACAAGACTTGGAGACTAAATAACAATAAACATTTCATGTCAAAAACAAGTCGAAAGGGAGGGGATATATGTGTATACCTATGGCTGATTCATGTTGAGGTTTGACAGAAAATAACAAAATTCTGTAAAGCAATTATCCGTCAATTAAAAAAGAAATCTCCTAAAATGGTTTACTGGCAAAGAATGACAACATCTGCCTTCCCATCAAGAAGGATGGATCTGCTGAAATCCACGTAAGCCCCAAACGACGCATCTCTCCTTTGTGAATGCCTCCCTATTGTAGCTGGGAGTGACTGTGCATTCCTGAGTGGTCCACACCAGTGGTCGTCAGGGTATACGCTGCCTGGAAATTCTTGACTACGTCCAGAGCCTAAGCCACTCCGCACTGACAGTCACTCCTGGGAGGGAGCAAGCCCCTCTCAGCCCTGTGTCCCCACCATGCAGGAATCAAAATGCTGGGCACCAGGGATCTATCAATAAGTGTTGCTTTGGGCAGAGAGTGAGTGAGTGAAAGTTGCTCAGTCGTGTCCAACTCTTTGTGACCCCATGGACTATACAGTCCGTGGAATTCTCCAGGCCAGAACACTGGAGTGGGTAGCCTTTCCCTTCTCCAGAGGATCTTCCCAACCCAGGGATCGAACCCAGGTCTCCTGCACTGCAGGCGGATGCTTTACCCGCTGAGCCACAAGAGATGCCTCATCTAATTTCTGAAATAAGGCTCAGCAGGGCTGGAGCTCAGAGCAGAGGGGAGCGAGCCCTTTTCCCAGCTACCACAAGCATCGGCGAAAATTTCGTGTTTTTTTTTTTTTAATTTTAAGAAGAGGGAAATCACAAAGGGAAAGGGCTTAGGACTCAAGCAAGGTGGCTGAAGCCTCCTGGGGAGGGGCGGAGTCCCGAGCAGGCCAACGTCCCCTTGGAAGGAGACAGAAGGAAGCCCCCATCCTGCCCAGGAACCGCCCGCTCGGCCCTGAGGGCTGAGGGCGGGGCAGGACCCACGGCTCCATGCTGCCCCCCACGGCGCCCTGTCTCCAGGAGGCTCTCCGCAAGTGAGGCCCACTTGGCCAAGGTCCCCATCCAACCCCAGGGCCGGGGGACGAACGAATGCCAGGTGCGAGGGGACTGGCGGACTCGGTGGGCACAGGAAGCCAGGGGGGTGAAGCTCGGGGCCATCCCTACCCTGAGACCAGCCCCACTCCAGGCCATTTGCTCCCTGGCCCTCTTTATTTGAATACTCACCTAACAGAAAACTGCACCACTGGAAGCGTTTCCAAGTGTCCCATTCAGAGGCACCGGCCACACTCTGAGCGTCACATCATCCCTCCTTGGTTTCCAGAGCATTTTCATCCGAAAGGAAACCCCCGCCCAGGAAGCAGTCACTAGCCCGGCGCCTGCCTCCCCCGGCGCAGGCAACTATTCAGCTCCCCTCCGCCTCTGTCCACCGGCCCGTCCTGCAGCTTCACAGAAGTGGAGTCACAGTGCGGCGTCCTTTTCCAGGCTTCACTGAGACGTTTTCAGGGCCCATCCATCAGTGGAGCCTCTCCCAGTAAGTACTTCACCGAACAACATTCCATTGTATGCTAACTCATTTCTCTCCTCCTCTTTATAGGCAGGAGAGCACTCAGAAGGGAAAGCAGAACCTCTAAGATGTTATCAAAGCTCAGTGACAAGTGCTCATCTTAGTAAGAGGTGTGGGTCTTAAAAACAGAGGTTATTGCTCAATGAGTCGCTCGATTGTGTCCAACTCTTTGCAACACCATGGACTGCAGCAGGCCAGGCCTCCCTGTCCATCACCAACTCCCGGGGCTTACTCAAACCCCATGTCCACCAAGTTGGTGATGCCATCCAGCCATCTCATCCTCTTCGTCCCCTTCTCCTCCTGCCTTCAATCTTTCCCAGCATCAGGGTCTTTTCCAGTGAGTCGGTTCTTCCCATCAGGTGGCCAAATATTGGAGCTTCAGCCTCAGCATCAGTTCCTCCAACAAATATTCAGGACTGGTTTCCTTTAGGATGGACTGGTTGGATCTCCTTGCAGTCCAAGGGACCCTCAAGGGTCTTCTCCAATACCACAGCTTAAAAGCATCAATTTTTGGCACTCAGCTTTCTTGTAATCCACCTCTCACATCCATACATGACTGCAGGAAAAACCACAGCTTTGACTAGACGTACCTTTGTTGGCAAAGTAACATCTCTGCTTTTTAATGTGCTGTCTAGGTTGGTCACAGCTTTCCTTCCAAGGAGCAAGCGTCTTTCAGTTTCATGGCTGCAGTCACCGTCTGCAGTGATTTTGGAGCCCAAGAAAATAAAGCCTGTCACTGTTTCCACTGTTTCCCCGTCTGTTTACCCTGAAGTGGGGGCATAGAGGAGAAGTGGGCAATGGCATTTCTAAGCCTCAGGATGTGCAAAATCAGAGACACGTACAAACCACACGGACACGCGTTCTCTCTGGCTTCTGCCCTAACATCCACTCTTCCGTCACATATCCAGGGCCCTCGGAGTAGAATTCTGATTCAGCACTTTGATTGCGGGGGTTCGAGAAAAAGCAGGGCTCCCTAGGTGCCGCTAGTGGTAAACAACTCGCCCGCCCGCCAAGGCAGGAAGCAGGCATCGAGGCAACCTTTGGAGGCGATGGAAATGTTCCAAACTGGATTGTGGCGACGATCACATAACTCTGCACGTTTACTCAAAGGCACTGCATTGTACATTTACAACAGATGGATTTTATGGTATGTAAAGCAAATCTCGATAAAGCTAGCTTACAAATAAAATACTGGTGGTGAGGCAGGCTTCCCTCGTAGCTCAGTTGGTAAAGAATCTGCCTGCAGGAAACCCAGTTCGATCCCTGGGTTGGGAAGATCCCCTGGAGAAGGAAATGGCAACCCACTCCAGTATCCTTACCTGGAAAATCCCGTGGACAGAGGAGCCCAGTGGGCTGCAATCCATGGGGTCGCAAATGGTCAGGCATGCTGAGCGACTAACACTTCACAGAGGCAGGCAGGCTGGAGGGAGAAGAACTGACCATCAGTCTCCAAGCTGCCACCTGGCATGAGTGGGCCTCACCAAGGATGTCCCTTGTCCCCTAACCTCAGGGACACAGTCCCAGCTGATGGTCAGCTGGGTGGACTCCGGGCTTCAAGGTCCAAAAGGCTGAGCCCATTCCCAGCTCTTTGGTCCCAGGCACACTCCCCAACTTTTCTGAGCCCCGGTTTTCTCACTTGTAAAGCGATCTAATGATATTCACTCCTGTGTGTAACGTCACCAGTAGGCACAGCTCACGGGCCCTCCAATGCCACTTCTGGCGTTTTTGTCTTTTAACTTAATAGGTACTCCCTGGTAGTAGCCAGTGCAGGAGACAGGAGAGACAGGGGTTCGATCCCTGGGTCGGGCAGATCTGCAGACGGGAGTGGCAACCCACTCCAGTGTTCTTCCCTGGGAAAAGCTATGGACAGAGGAGCCTGGCAGGCTACAGTCCACGCGGTCCCAAGAGTGGACAGAACTCAGCGACTAAACGGCGACATCAGAGAGACCCCTGCGGTGCGCCTGGCACCGAGGTAGGTGCTTCCAGGGAAACAAGAGCAATAGAAAAAGGCTGTTTTCCAGTTTACCACCTTTTGAGACGCTTACAAAGTAACTCAAGGTAGCTGAGGACAAAACCTCATAACCAGGATCTAAGAAGTCAGTGCTGACGAGCCCAAGGGTAGAGGGGTGGGCTGGTCTGGCGGGGGGATGCTCAGAGGAGCTGGGGGCTGGCAGGAGCACCCCGAAGCAGGAGGGCAGAAGGAGGGCTGTCCCTCCCGCCCTGAGGTTGCGTTCAATCCAGCTGCGCCTCCTCCCAGCTGCACCTCCTCCCAGCGGCACCTCCTCCCAGCTGCGCCTCCTCCCAGCTGCGATGCCAGGTGGACACTCAAGCCCGTCAGCGGTCCCTTCCGAGGCTCGTGGCAGGGGGAACGAGGCAGCTCGTGTGAAGAAGGCCGCGGGGCCGGGCACACAGCAGGGGCTCAGGGAGCATGAGGAGAACCTGCAAGTCACGGGGAGCGAAGCCGGGCCGTGGAAGAGCCGTGAAGGACCCGCCTGGCAGAACCTGGCCTCCGAGAGCCTCCCTTCCTCCCTAGAAACCCCTGACCCCTCAGCTCAGACGCAAAGCCAGCCTGGGCAGCACCTCTTCTGGCCCCCTCAGCACGCTCATCACATGAAACGGGCAAATTAATTCTCCCCGGATCGCAGGGCCATCTCTTCTGCCATAGAGAGAGGGAGGTGGGAAACGACCCGCGGATCCGCAAGCCCCATCGGGTTAAAAAAGCAAAAGACCGCTGGTTAGGAGCTGAGGCTAGCCACCGGGTTTGGGGACACACGTCCATGGGGGCAGCAGAGGTGTCAGCGGAGAGATGAAGTCATGGGGAGCGGGGAGGTGCTCATGGGGAGCGGGGAGGTGCTCAGGGCAGAGGGCTTGGGGGGGCTCCCCACTGCCTGCAGAGACTGAGGTCTCCATCCACAAGAACCGCCCGCTCGGCCCTGAGGGCTGAGGGCGGGGCAGGACCCACGGCTCCATGCTGCCCCCCACGGCGCCCTGTCTCCAGGAGGCTCTCCGCAAGTGAGGCCCACTTGGCCAAGGTCCCCATCCAACCCCAGGGCCGGGGGACGAACGAATGCCAGGTGCGAGGGGACTGGCGGACTCGGTGGGCACAGGAAGCCAGGGGGGTGAAGCTCGGGGCCATCCCTACCCTGAGACCAGCCCCACTCCAGGCCATTTGCTCCCTGGCCCTCTTTATTTGAATACTCACCTAACAGAAAACTGCACCACTGGAAGCGTTTCCAAGTGTCCCATTCAGAGGCACCGGCCACACTCTGAGCGTCACATCATCCCTCCTTGGTTTCCAGAGCATTTTCATCCGAAAGGAAACCCCCGCCCAGGAAGCAGTCACTAGCCCGGCGCCTGCCTCCCCCGGCGCAGGCAACTATTCAGCTCCCCTCCGCCTCTGTCCACCGGCCCGTCCTGCAGCTTCACAGAAGTGGAGTCACAGTGCGGCGTCCTTTTCCAGGCTTCACTGAGACGTTTTCAGGGCCCATCCATCAGTGGAGCCTCTCCCAGTAAGTACTTCACCGAACAACATTCCATTGTATGCTAACTCATTTCTCTCCTCCTCTTTATAGGCAGGAGAGCACTCAGAAGGGAAAGCAGAACCTCTAAGATGTTATCAAAGCTCAGTGACAAGTGCTCATCTTAGTAAGAGGTGTGGGTCTTAAAAACAGAGGTTATTGCTCAATGAGTCGCTCGATTGTGTCCAACTCTTTGCAACACCATGGACTGCAGCAGGCCAGGCCTCCCTGTCCATCACCAACTCCCGGGGCTTACTCAAACCCCATGTCCACCAAGTTGGTGATGCCATCCAGCCATCTCATCCTCTTCGTCCCCTTCTCCTCCTGCCTTCAATCTTTCCCAGCATCAGGGTCTTTTCCAGTGAGTCGGTTCTTCCCATCAGGTGGCCAAATATTGGAGCTTCAGCCTCAGCATCAGTTCCTCCAACAAATATTCAGGACTGGTTTCCTTTAGGATGGACTGGTTGGATCTCCTTGCAGTCCAAGGGACCCTCAAGGGTCTTCTCCAATACCACAGCTTAAAAGCATCAATTTTTGGCACTCAGCTTTCTTGTAATCCACCTCTCACATCCATACATGACTGCAGGAAAAACCACAGCTTTGACTAGACGTACCTTTGTTGGCAAAGTAACATCTCTGCTTTTTAATGTGCTGTCTAGGTTGGTCACAGCTTTCCTTCCAAGGAGCAAGCGTCTTTCAGTTTCATGGCTGCAGTCACCGTCTGCAGTGATTTTGGAGCCCAAGAAAATAAAGCCTGTCACTGTTTCCACTGTTTCCCCGTCTGTTTACCCTGAAGTGGGGGCATAGAGGAGAAGTGGGCAATGGCATTTCTAAGCCTCAGGATGTGCAAAATCAGAGACACGTACAAACCACACGGACACGCGTTCTCTCTGGCTTCTGCCCTAACATCCACTCTTCCGTCACATATCCAGGGCCCTCGGAGTAGAATTCTGATTCAGCACTTTGATTGCGGGGGTTCGAGAAAAAGCAGGGCTCCCTAGGTGCCGCTAGTGGTAAACAACTCGCCCGCCCGCCAAGGCAGGAAGCAGGCATCGAGGCAACCTTTGGAGGCGATGGAAATGTTCCAAACTGGATTGTGGCGACGATCACATAACTCTGCACGTTTACTCAAAGGCACTGCATTGTACATTTACAACAGATGGATTTTATGGTATGTAAAGCAAATCTCGATAAAGCTAGCTTACAAATAAAATACTGGTGGTGAGGCAGGCTTCCCTCGTAGCTCAGTTGGTAAAGAATCTGCCTGCAGGAAACCCAGTTCGATCCCTGGGTTGGGAAGATCCCCTGGAGAAGGAAATGGCAACCCACTCCAGTATCCTTACCTGGAAAATCCCGTGGACAGAGGAGCCCAGTGGGCTGCAGTCCATGGGGTCGCAAATGGTCAGGCATGCTGAGCGACTAACACTTCACAGAGGCAGGCAGGCTGGAGGGAGAAGAACTGACCATCAGTCTCCAAGCTGCCACCTGGCATGAGTGGGCCTCACCAAGGATGTCCCTTGTCCCCTAACCTCAGGGACACAGTCCCAGCTGATGGTCAGCTGGGTGGACTCCGGGCTTCAAGGTCCAAAAGGCTGAGCCCATTCCCAGCTCTTTGGTCCCAGGCACACTCCCCAACTTTTCTGAGCCCCGGTTTTCTCACTTGTAAAGCGATCTAATGATATTCACTCCTGTGTGTAACGTCACCAGTAGGCACAGCTCACGGGCCCTCCAATGCCACTTCTGGCGTTTTTGTCTTTTAACTTAATAGGTACTCCCTGGTAGTAGCCAGTGCAGGAGACAGGAGAGACAGGGGTTCGATCCCTGGGTCGGGCAGATCTGCAGACGGGAGTGGCAACCCACTCCAGTGTTCTTCCCTGGGAAAAGCTATGGACAGAGGAGCCTGGCAGGCTACAGTCCACGCGGTCCCAAGAGTGGACAGAACTCAGCGACTAAACGGCGACATCAGAGAGACCCCTGCGGTGCGCCTGGCACCGAGGTAGGTGCTTCCAGGGAAACAAGAGCAATAGAAAAAGGCTGTTTTCCAGTTTACCACCTTTTGAGACGCTTACAAAGTAACTCAAGGTAGCTGAGGACAAAACCTCATAACCAGGATCTAAGAAGTCAGTGCTGACGAGCCCAAGGGTAGAGGGGTGGGCTGGTCTGGCGGGGGGATGCTCAGAGGAGCTGGGGGCTGGCAGGAGCACCCCGAAGCAGGAGGGCAGAAGGAGGGCTGTCCCTCCCGCCCTGAGGTTGCGTTCAATCCAGCTGCGCCTCCTCCCAGCTGCACCTCCTCCCAGCGGCACCTCCTCCCAGCTGCGCCTCCTCCCAGCTGCGATGCCAGGCGGACACTCAAGCCCGTCAGCGGTCCCTTCCGAGGCTCGTGGCAGGGGGAACGAGGCAGCTTGTGTGAAGAAGGCCGCGGGGCCGGGCACACAGCAGGGGCTCAGGGAGCATGAGGAGAACCTGCAAGTCACGGGGAGCGAAGCCGGGCCGTGGAAGAGCCGTGAAGGACCCGCCTGGCAGAACCTGGCCTCCGAGAGCCTCCCTTCCTCCCTAGAAACCCCTGACCCCTCAGCTCAGACGCAAAGCCAGCCTGGGCAGCACCTCTTCTGGCCCCCTCAGCACGCTCATCACATGAAACGGGCAAATTAATTCTCCCCGGATCGCAGGGCCATCTCTTCTGCCATAGAGAGAGGGAGGTGGGAAACGACCCGCGGATCCGCAAGCCCCATCGGGTTAAAAAAGCAAAAGACCGCTGGTTAGGAGCTGAGGCTAGCCACCGGGTTTGGGGACACACGTCCATGGGGGCAGCAGAGGTGTCAGCGGAGAGATGAAGTCATGGGGAGCGGGGAGGTGCTCATGGGGAGCGGGGAGGTGCTCAGGGCAGAGGGCTTGGGGGGGCTCCCCACTGCCTGCAGAGACTGAGGTCTCCATCCACAGTCTCCATCCACACTGTGAGGTCAGAGGACCCCCCTCAACATCCCACAGGGCCTCGCCCATCTCCTGGGGGCTTCTCCAGCCAGCCTGAGCGGCAGGTGAAACTGCAGTGCCCCAGGCACTCCCACATCAAGGCAGACCCCTCTCCCCACCCTAGATGTGTATAAGAGACAGGTGTGACCTTGCGGGGGCGCTCAGCACCCACGCGCACCAGCTCGAGAGGTCAAGCGGCAGGCAGGCCAGGGCTGGTGCCTTCGGCCGGAGTTGGGAGGGAGGTGCCTGGGTGCGGCGGCAAACAAGTGGACTGGGGAGCCTCGTGGGACCTGTGGCTGAGGAAGAGCCTTGGAGAGGGGAGTCTCGACCCAGCTCTCGGCCCCGAATCTGGGACCTCCCTCCTCTCGGGGCAGAGTGGCGGGCCCTGGGGATGGACTTGGGTGTGTGAGTCGGGAGCCCGAGGGCCTGTGTTCCACCCTGAGGCCCACCCTTCCTACTGTCCGGGAGCGCATGGCCCAGAGGAGGTGGGCAGGGGTCTGGGGGTGGTGAGAAGGACCCCCCAGATCCACCCCTGAAGGTGGGGCATTGGGACCTGCCACCCGGATGCCTGCACCAAGCGAGGGTCCCCTTCTCCTCGAGCCCAGTCAGGCTCCGAGGACAGAAGCCTCGCTCCTCTCCGCACCCGAGTCCCCCAGACACGCCCTCTCCCTGCGCCCCAGCCCTGACCTCCCCAAACAAAGGTGCTTCCTTCTCTGCCCCAGGGGCCCCACACTTTCAGCTTTCCTTCTGCCGGCTCCCATCCTGCCCGCCCTCTGCAGGCATCGCCGTACCCTGGAGACAAGCCCCGCACTGTCTCGGCAGACCTAATAAATGACAACGCTGCCCACCTCCCGCCACGAGCCCCGCTCGCCCGGCCGGCTCCCCCCGTCCCGTCTGAAGTCTCCCTGTGTTAAGGGCCACCCTCCCCCAGCCACGGAACAGGAGGCTTATGTCGGGCGGAGAGAGAGACAGGCTTGTCTAGCGGGGCCAGCCCCTCCGCGTGGTGCCAGGTGAGGATTCGGTCCAGACAGACGCTGCAGCATCCGTGAGCAGGCTCTTCCTCCCTTCCTCCCGCTCAGGCCTGGAATCGAAGGGACGGCAGCGGACAGAGGGGCGGAAGGCCACTCGGTGGGTTTCCCCAAAACACGCCTTTCATCCACAGGAAGGCAGAGTCGAAGACGAAAGGGGCAGGAAGGGTTAACCAGTACAGACTGACCTTCCGCCCAGCTGAGTCTAGGGGATGGGGTCGGGCGGGCGCCATCAGAGGGGCTGCTGGGGTCCAACGACAGGTGGCCATCAGCCTGGAGGGCTTGGCTGTTTGAAGGCGGGGTTTGCCAGAGGACACGGGTAAGGCGCGCGTGCCCCTGTCCACACACAGACCCACACACGGACTGCTCCAGGGTCTACAAAACCGTCCCTCGAGCCTCCAGCCTTGGTGCATAAGTGCGCAGTCCCTCAGTCGTGCCCGACTCTTTGCGGCCCCATGGACTGCAGCCCGCCAGGCTCCTCTGTCCTGGGGATTCTCCAAGCAAGCGTACTGGAGTGGGTTGCCATGCCCTCCTCCAGGGCATCTTCCCAACCCAGGGGTGGAACCAGTTATCTCCTGCATCCTCTTGCGTTGTGGGCGGATTCTTTACCGCTGAGCCACCTGAGAAGCCCCCAGCCTTCACTGGGGGCAAAAGAAAGCAAAAGGAGCCAGCACCCCGCCGCAGACCTCTGCAGCCAACCGCCTGGAGCCCTGACCCCATGCTTGGTGAGCCGGTTCACCAACCGCCCAGCGGGAGAAATCGACCACCCAGGAGATGGGCATCTTGACTCCCGAGCCTCACTGGCTCTGCCCGCCCTCAGCAGGGTGGATGGGCCAGCGGGCTCTGCACAGGGACCCAGGTGCCTCCTGCCACTGGGCGCCCTCAGGCTCCGCTGGGGGCACCTTCTCACCACCCCCAGACCCCTGCCCACCTCCTCTGGGCCATGCGCTCCCGGACAGTAGGAAGGGTGGGCCTCAGGGTGGAACACAGGCCCTCGGGCTCCCGACTCACACACCCAAGTCCATCCCCAGGGCCCGCCACTCTGCCCCGAGAGGAGGGAGGTCCCAGATTCGGGGCCGAGAGCTGGGTCGAGACTCCCCTCTCCAAGGCTCTTCCTCAGCCACAGGTCCCACGAGGCTCCCCAGTCCACTTGTTTGCCGCCGCACCCAGGCACCTCCCTCCCGACTCCGGCCGAAGGCACCAGCCCTGGCCTGCCTGCCGCTTGACCTCTCGAGCTGGTGCGCGTGGGTGCTGAGCGCCCCCGCAAGGTCACACGGTGCCAGGGACACGGGGCAGGCGGTGACACTCGGCTTCACTCCCCGGCACCGGCAGCGGGTCCCAGCACCGCTGGGAAGGGAGGGGACAAGACCAGAAGCACGGCCTGGGCGGGGAGGCAAGGGCGGGGGTGGCCTCAGCCCCTGCCCACCCCTCAGCTGCCCTCCTCCCGCCCGGGCCCCGCCGCCTGGCCTCCAGCTTTGGGCAGACAGAGNGTGACACTCGGCTTCACTCCCCGGCACCGGCAGCGGGTCCCAGCACCGCTGGGAAGGGAGGGGACAAGACCAGAAGCACGGCCTGGGCGGGGAGGCAAGGGCGGGGGTGGCCTCAGCCCCTGCCCACCCCTCAGCTGCCCTCCTCCCGCCCGGGCCCCGCCGCCTGGCCTCCAGCTTTGGGCAGACAGAGACTTCAGAAGCGGACACAGAGGGGCCAGAGGCACCCGCAGGCCCCTGCTGGGCGGGGCGGGGGCGGGGGGCGCTTTCCTTCTCGGAGCCGAGCTTGCCGGGTCTGGAGGACGTGGTGAAGACCGAGACAGCCACACACTTGCGGGTCCACAAAGGACAGTCCAGCGTGGACAGCCCGCCGAAGAAGCATCTCAGTCACAGGACTGAGTGCAAAGCTCGAAACCATGTCCCCCAGAGAGCAGGGCTTCCTGGGCGGCTTCATGCTGAAGAACCCGCCTGCAATGCGGGAGACCGAGTTCAGTCGGGAAGATCCCCTGGAGAAGCAAACGACAACCCGCTCCAGGATTCTGGCCTGGAGAATCCCCAGGACAGAGGGGCCTGGCAGGCTACAGTCCACGGGGTCGCAAAGAGTGGGACACAGCTGAGCCACCGAGCAGTTATGCACCAGACAGTTGCAGCTACGGCCACCTGAGGAGGCAGGGGGTGCCCACCCCCGACACACACACCCCTAGATGGGATTCACGCCGACCGAGTGCAAACACCCACACCCCCCCACACACGCACACTCCTAGATGGGGCAAGCGTGCACAGGCACACAGGCACAGCGCCAGGTGGCTAAATGTACCCCAGACGCCTGCTACCCAGAGTCCCTGGAATCAGGCATCTTCTAAACAAACATACGCAGAGGGGGCCTGGCCCCCCGTGTGGGTGAGGTGTCTTTATTTTTAATCCCAGTAGGTAAGCGAAAGAAACCAGCAATTTCTCCCTGGCAGATCAAGACCGACTTGCAAAAGAGCATCTCACCGATTTAGAGAGGAGACGCGAGGCGATCTCAGTGGAGTTAGAGTCCCAAGCGGAGATTACCCCCAAAATTAAAATGATAAGATGCCAGTTCTTAACCCTCCAGCACCAGCCCTGACCAAGCCCCCTCCCAGGCTCCTCAGAAGCGCCCCCCACCCCTGCCCCCTGCCCATCTCCAGCACGAGGCCTCTGCTGGTCTTCACGTGGGGGCTGGAAATAAAAGGAGTTTTGTCCTCCTCCCCTCGTGGGTCTGAGTGAGCTTATCTGACACTCCAGCAGGCTTTGTAAACCGAGTGTCCCAGGATAAACGCTCCCTTAAGAGTGGCTTGGCCCGGGACAGGGGGACCCTCTCCAGAGGAGAATGGGGAACTTGTTCCAATGGTCTTTTAATACAGGGGGCGGGGTGTCACCGAGGACAGGCCTCCAACAGACTCTCACAGAAGGGTCTCTGTCCCGGGCGACAATGGAGAGAATTCTTAAAGACACGGATGCTGAAAGCGGGAAGGATTTTTTTTTCTTAAGAGGAAGGGAGGGAGGTCAGGGCGGGAGGGGGAGGGGGCATGGGGAGGACGTCTCACTCCCCAGAACGATCCAGGTTGTAGGAAGACGTCTCAGCCTGAGGACGGGGCACAGGCCAGCAACTGCGATTCATGGGGTCGCAAAGAGTCGGACATGACTGAGCGACTGAACTGAACTGAACTGAGGTTGGTTCATGTAAGCAGATGGGCATACAGAATATGCCCAAATCAGCTATACAGCAAATTTAAAAAGCAGTGTTGCAAGAGGATGCTTGAAAAGCCAATAGGAGACTGGTTTGGGAAGTAACTGGGTTTGAATGAGGTCATGAGGGTGGCGCCCCCATGATAAGATTGGTGCCCTTTATAAAAAACACTAGGTAGCTCCTCCTCTCTCCACATGACATGAGAAGGAAGCCATCTGCAGGCCAGGAAGTGGGTCCTCCCAGAGCCCAACTATGCTGGCTCCTGGATTCAGCTTTCATCTCCAGAAGCAAAGTTCTGTTGTTTAAGTATCCGGTCTCTGATGCTTTGTTATGGCAGCAAAGCTGGCTAAAACATTCAGGTGATGTTGCCGTGTAAAGCTGTGGATGGAAAGGGGACATCGATACAGGGAGAGCATCACCTCAGGTAGGGGGATGGGAAGGAAAGGTGTGCAACTTAATCTGTAATAAGTTAAAAAACCATTACACACAGCAACGTATTAACAACCATCTACTCCGGATGTTGGTACATGGGTTTTGTCACTGTATTGTGAATATTTGCAATATTTTATTTAAAAGTTACTGTCCATTAAGTAAACTAAAAAGCTTTTGCACAATGAAGGAAACTATAAACAAGATGAAAAAATAACCTTCAGAATGGGAGAAAATAATAGCAAACAAAAGACCTGATGAAGAATCAATCTCCAAAATATACAAGCAGCTACTTCAGCTCAATACCAGGAAAACAACTCATCAAAAAGTGGGCAGAGGACCTAAACAGACATTTCTCCAAAGAAGACCCATTAATGACTAACAAACACGTGAAAAGATGCTCAGCATGGCTCATTATTACAGAAATGCAAATCAAAACTAATGAGGTATCACCACACACAGGTCAGAATCAATTCAGTTCAATTCAGTCACTCAGTCATGTCCAACTCTTTGTGACCCCATGAATCACAGCATGCCAGGCCTCCCTGTCCATCACTAACTCCCGGAGTTCACTNCATTAGCAATTGCTATAGCTGTCATCCAACACTCCTTATCATTATTCTTTGCTTTTTTTAAACCTTCCTATCATTTATTCTCTATTTTTACAAAGCATACATTCTGTCTCTTATACACATCTAGATGTGTATAAGAGACAGCTCACATCCATCGAGTCAGTGATGCCATCCAGCCATCTCATCCTCTGTCGTCCCCTTCTCCTCCTGCCTCCAATCCCTCCCAGCATCAGATTTTTTTCCCAATGAGTCAACTCTTTGCATGAGGTGGCCAAAATGTTGGAGTTTCAGCTTTAGCATCAGTCCTTCCAATGAACACCCAGGACTGATCTCCTTTAGGATGGACTGGTTGGATCTCCTTGCAGTCCAAGGGACTCTCAAGTGTCTTCTCCAACACCACAGTTCAAAAGCATCAATCTTTGGCACTCAACTTTCCTCACAGTCCAACTCTTACATCCATACATGACCACTGGAAAAACCATAGCCTTGACTAGACGGACCTTTGTTGGTAAAGTAATGTCTCTGCTTTTGAATATGCTATCTAGGTTGGTCATAGCTTTCCTTTCAAGAAGTAAGTGTCTTTGGACATCATCAAAAAAATCTACAAACAATAAATGCTGGAGAGGGTGTGGAAAAAAAGGAACCCTCCTGCACTGTTAGCAGAAATGCAACTTGATATAGTCACTGTAGAGAACAGTATGGAGACTGCTTAAAATACTAGGAATAAAACTACCACATGACCCAACAATCCCACTACTGGGCATATACCCTGAGGAAACCTTACCTGAAAAGGACACGTGTACCCCAGTGTTCACTGCAGCACTACTTACAATAGTGAGGACACAGAAGCAATGTTCATTGACAGATGAATGGATAAAGAAGCNTACTAGGAATAAAACTACCACATGACCCAACAATCCCACTACTGGGCATATACCCTGAGGAAACCTTACCTGAAAAGGACACGTGTACCCCAGTGTTCACTGCAGCACTACTTACAATAGTGAGGACACAGAAGCAATGTTCATTGACAGATGAATGGATAAAGAAGCTGTGGTACGTACACACAATGGAATATTACTCAGCTATAAAAAGGAATGTATTTGAGTCCGTTCTAATGAGGTGAATGAACCTAGAGCCTGTTACACAGTGTGAAGTCAGTCAAAAAGAGAAAGACAAAGATCACGTATTAACACATATATATGGAACCTAGAAAGATGGTACTTGTGAACTTATCTGCAGGGCAGCGATGGAGATGCAAACATAGAGGACAAGCTTGTGGACACAGAGGGGAAGGAGTGGGTAGGGTGAATTGAGAGAGTGACATTGAAACCCACACATTACCATAGATGGCCAGTGAAAATGTGTTGCATGACATAGCTCTGCTGGGAGCCAGCACAGGAGATCCCACCCATGACAAG
>SJYX01024245.1:0-62645 GCA_006410675.1 Oreotragus oreotragus | reverse complement strand
CATGCCTCCCCCTCAGTATGGGGGTAAGGGTCCTCCGTTAGGAGTTGCTTGGAACGGGTCTTTTCAAGCCCAAGGATGAATTTGATCCCCACCTTGAGGCTTGTTTTCCTGTGTTATATGAGGGTGAAGACCTGAACCCCATGTGGGAACCCCTCCCAGTGAAAATGATTAAGGAACTTAAACAAGCCTGCTGTTTATTTGGGGCTACAGCTCCATATACCCTGACATTGTTGGAAGTATTGTCAGCAAGGTGGATGACGCCCCATGATTGGAGGACAGTCGCAAGGGCTTGTCTGTCTGGAAGACAGTATTTACTCTGGAGAACTGAATTTGAGAACCTTGCTTGGAAGCAGGCTGATACTACCCGCAGACATGGTCCGAGACAAATTGTACAAGATATGCTGGCGGGAATTAATGAATTTGTGTCAGTTAGAGACCAGATGAATCTAGATAGGAGAGCCTTAGAACAGGTAACAGCTTTGCTCTTGAAACTTGGCGATCATTACCTCAGGGAAGAGAATCAACTGCCTCTCTTTAAAAAATTAAACAAACACCAGAAGAGCCCTATGAAGATTTTGTGTCACGACTCACTGAGGGAGTCCACAGAATCATTCCTAGTGAAGGAGCAGCTGAGCTCTTAATAAAACAGCTGGCATTTGAAAATGCAAACTCTACCTGGCAGGCCATACTTTGCCCTATAAAAACCTCAGGGGAGATAGGAGATTATATCAAACAGTGTGCAGATGTAGGGCCAGCAATGATGCAGGGCATTGCCATAGCTGCAGCCATAAAAGGAAGTTCTTATCAAAAGGCAGTACAATTCTTTTTTGCAGGCCAGAATTGGCCCCTGGTCAAGTAAAAAGACCTCCTTGCCAGAAAGTAAAAAGGGCCAGACGTGTTGCTAACTTGTGGGAGAGGGTGTGCTTGTGTGTTTCCACAGGATTGCACTTCTCCTGTTTGGATCCCAGACAGACTGACTCACCATTTCACAGTCCCTCAGGCACCCGGTTCCCCCATCGCCTCAACCACAAAAGAGGAAGAGCACTCCTCTGCCCCTGCCTCTGCCGCTCACCTGGAGAGTCCAGCAGACTCTAAGACAACCAGCAGCAGAGATCCCGAAAGAACCACCTACTAAGCAGATGTCATGGCTTTACATAAAAGACCATGATCTTCCCTAATCTTAAAAAATTCAGCTTTAATAATAGCAATTACTTCTGTTACTTCAATTACTGCTGTTACTGTTACTATTATTGTTACCGTTACTGTTGCTGTGGCAGCAATGTCTTTGGCTCAACAAGTGCATACTGCCCAGTATGTTGATACTATGTCCGGGAATATTTCTTTGGCGTTGGCAACACAGGAAGTTGTAGATGGAAAGTGAAAGGTGGGGGTAGAAGCCCTGGAGGAGACGATGATGCATGTTGGGACTGAGTGTAGGCTTTAAAAGTGGAGTTGGCATTGTCTTGTCATGCCAACTGGTGGTGGATTTGTGTGGCATCCCTGAGGGTAAATGAGATGAATTGTGGCTAAGAGGAAATTGAGAATCACATTTTGGGGTGATGGAATGGTTCCAGCATTGGTTTGGATTTGGGAAACTTCATAATCAGATAAAGACCATGGAACACTCCCAATTAGATTTTACTGCCACGGGAGCAGCAAGTGACGTTTTCCATACACTTTCTAACTTTATTTCAAGAAAAAACATTCTGTCTACTATTCTTAATTAGGCTGCTGTGGCCGCTCTAATTCTGCTTCTCATAATTATTCTTCCTTGTATTGTTAGAACTCTTTGACAGAGCACTCAAAAGCTTGCGACAGAATCACATCTGGCTATCTTAAAAAATAAAAAAGGGGGAGATGCCGGGAGCCAACATGGGCGATCCCACCCATGACAAGATCATGCAGGACTCGAGGGACTCCCTGGGCCATCCCACCCATGACAAGATCATGCGGAAGAGTCCTGATAAGCAAGGCCTCAGGACTCGATGGACCCCTGGACCTGCTCGAGCATCTACCCCCAAACCAGAATCTGTCTGTCTTGCTATTTTATGTCTTTCACCGGCTCTTCTGACATTAGCAGGGGGCTGTCCCTCGACCACATTTCTCTGGAAAGAGTTAACTTAGGGCTTTAGTTGATAAATCTCCTGGGCATGAAAGGAGTGTTTCATCCCCCCTGTTAGCATTCTAGCTTACTGGGCAGGTTTATCCAGACTCTTGCAACATTGTTGAGCCTATGCTTGCTGCCAAGTTCTCAGGTCCCTTATCCATTGTGTTCCTGGGAGTGCATATAGTTAAGATATAGAAATAACAAGCAGTAGCTTTAGTATTAGCAACATTAGACTTTGAGTTAATAAGTTCTTTCTTTGCTGTAACCCGCTGAATCTTTGCTCCACAAAAATGTAACTCTGTACTTTAAGGGTGACGCAGGCTAGGAATTTAAGAATAAACACTTTAAGGGAAAATTATTGTTCTGGCTGACCAACATTCATCAAAAAGAGGTCATGGAATATCAACAGGCCTCCAGGACAGAAGATGAGGTACAAAAAGTAAGACTCTTACAAGAAAGAACCTGATATCGATAAAAGTTATTACTGATGGAATGTTGAGTTGACTGCATTTTTCACCTTGCTGTATGTACAACTCAGGGTATAAAAGCTCTGAGGAAGATAAAGTAAAAGGCCTCGCTCACCAAAGAAGCTTGGTCACCCCGTGTCATTCTTTATCTCTTTCTCTATCTTTCTTCATTTGCCGAAGTCGTCCATCCTGAGGATATTCCTGGACTCTGCTGAGGTGAACCCCAGCATAGCTCAAATCCAACATTCTGTGACAACATAGAGGAGATGAGACAGGGTAGGTGGTGGAAGGGAGGTTCAAGAGGGAGGGGACATACATATACCTATGGCTGATTTCATGTTAATATAAAGCAGAAAACAGCACAGTATTGTAAACCAATTGTCCGCCAATTAAAAATAAATTTTAACTGTCTGTATCTTATGATGACCTAGATGAGAAACTATCTTTACAACTGAAAAAGATCAAAACAAGAATTAAAACTTAAATGTTAGGACATCTCTGGTGGTCCAGCAGCTAAGACTCTGTGCTCCTGATGCAGGGGGCTGGGGTCAGGGAATTAGATCCTATGTACCACAAGGAAGACTGAAGACCCCGCATGCTGCAGCTAAGAACTGGTTCAGCCAAATAAATACATAAATATTTTTAAAAGAGATATTTGCATTAAATTTTTTAAATGCTATGTGTATCCAAAAAGTAAACAAAATTAAAGGGTGTACGAGTTAAAAAAAGCAACAACCAAAAAGTCACTGTGATACTCTATTATAAACAGCTCCAATAAAAATCATGAGATGTCACAGGTGTTAAGTGCCTGCAGGTGTTTGGGGACCATCACAGGACTGTTTGTTTTCAGCTAAAAATATTAAGCTGTTTGGAACTGCTTTTATGGGTGAGTTGAACGGTGGTTCAGTTTGCTACCTCCTAATATTGGAAGGTCTGATGCTGAAGCCAAAGCTCTGTTACTTTGGCCACCTGATACAAAGAGTCGACTCATTGGGAAAGACCTTGATGCTGGAGAAAGACTGAAGGCAAGAGAAGAGGGTGGCAGAGGATGAGATGGTAGATAGCATCACCGACTCAATGGATATGAATTTGAGCAAACTCTGGGAGACAGTATTCTGGCCTGGAGAATTCTATGGACTGTATAGTCCATGGGGTCACAAAGAGTTGGACTGAGTGACTTTCACTGGGAAACAGTGGAAGACAGGGAAGGCTGCCATGCTGCAGTCGATTGGGTTGCAAAGAGTTGGGCATGACTTAGCGACTGAATAACAATAACAAATATGGAAGATGCCAAGTCCTGCTGGCCTGAACTTAAAAGGCTAAGCAGCTGGACATTCTTTCTAGGGCTTAAACCTAGGTTTCAGAGCAAACAACTTCTCTAAAAGAATAGGAAATGTAAAGGAGGATTTCTGGTCATGTCTAAATTTAACAAAGAAAATATGAGAAAAACAGGCCTATAAAGGATAACATTTAAAATTTTAATTGAGCAACTTTATTTCCAAAAATCCAGTTACGTCAATGGAACCAATTTCATTGAAATTTGCTTTGAAGGGCAAACAAGTAAAGCAAGTTCTCGCATGTTCTTGAGAATTAAAAAATACACAAAAATCAGTTAGTGTAAAGAGGAATACTCCAAAATAACTTGGCAATAGATTTTCAGCTTTGAGTTTTTCTGACACGAAATCATTTGTCTCTTCCATTCTGAAAGATGTGTCATTCTTTCCTCTAGGGGAAAAAAAAAAGTCAGTACAATTTCACTAGAATTCCCATGCCAGCCCCCCAAAGCTTAACTTTTATTTATTTGTTTAGTCATTCAGTCGTGTCCAACTTTGCAAACCATGGAACCCACCAGGCTCCTTTGCCCATGGGATTCTCCAGACAAGAATCCTGGAATGGGTAGCCATTCTCTTTTCCAGGGGAAGATATATTTACTCCATTGAATATACATGAATATTTGAGTCATTATAAATACCCTAAGGAATGTAAAGGAACAGTGGTAACAGTAGTTCCTCAAGCAGGCAGCGCAAACTGGTGGTTAAGACCATGGGCTTTCAAATCCTGGCCCAGCCATGCATGCCTGTATGGATTCAGGAGTTAACGCTACATTTCCTTGGGGACTTTCTTGGTGGCCCAATGGCCAAGATGCCACACTCCCAATGCTGGGGTCCCAGTTCAATCTTTGGTGGGAGAGCTTAGACCCCATGTGCCACAGCTACTAACTCTCATGCTGGAAATAAGACCTGGCACAGCTGGAACAGACACACATGCACACACACATGCACATGCGCACACACACACACACACTGTGCCTCAGTCAAGAACTCCCACGCTGCGAATAAGACCCGGCACAGCTGGAACAGACACACACACACACACACACGCACACACACACACACACAGTGCCTCAATCAAGAACTCTCATGCTGCAAATAAGACCCAGCACAGCTGGAACAGACACATGCACACACACACACGCACACACACACACACTGTGCCTCAATCAAGAACTACACACATACACACACACACACTGTGAAACAACTAAGAACTCCCATGTTGACTGTCCAGGATCTCATGAGCTCTGGGTCTGTCTGGCTTCTCAGAAGTGACTTTGTGTTTAATTTCCCGAGGGCCATCATGCCCAACATAGTTTTTATTGGTGGGATCAACTGTGCTAGCAAAAAGCCACTCTCTCAGGTGTGTATTTGAGTGGGAACTTTATATACCTGTATTCTAGCAAGAACTTTGAGTGAAGGAACTTGTCATGGATCTGCTGAGACAGCCTCATTGGTAAAAAGAACTAGCAAAGCTCATTGTACAGAACCTATCTAAAAAAAGGGTTCAAGTGGGGCTTAAAGAAGGAAGGTGTAAAAAGGGGTCAACACAGTGCATGGAGGCTGGGCTCACAGCTCATGAAGATTTATCCTTTTCCTCAATAAATATATAATATTTACTGGAGAATATTAAGTAGAGAGTCCCCTAGACTGCAAGGAGATCCAACCAGTCCATTCTAAAGGAAATCAGTCCTATATATTCATTGGAAGGACTGATGCTGAAGCTGAAGCTTCAATCCTTTGGCCACCTGATGTGAAGAGCTGAATCACTGGAAAAGACCCAGATGCTGGGAAAGATTGAAGGTGGGAGGAAAAGGGGATGACAGAGGATGAGATGATTGGATGGCATCACCGACTCAATGGACATGAATTTAAGCAAGCTAAGTATTGGAGTTTCAACTTCAGCATCAGTCCTTCCAATGAATATTCAGGACTGATTTCCTTTAGGATGGACTGGTTGGATCTCTTTGCTGTTCAAGGATAATAAATACCACATGAGAACAGACAGAAGATATTCTCCAAAAAAAGAAATACAAATGGCTCATAGGCTTGGAAAAAAAAAAATCAGCCTTTAATAATGTTACTGACTAGGGTTTTGCCTTCCCCAATCAAGAGAAACTGACTAGAGGCCACACAAGAAACTCAAGCAAGGCTTGCAGGGTGGGGAGTGAAAACCAACAACTGTTTGCCTTGCTGGCTCCCAGCTTTGGGGATAGCTTACCCCTTATATGGGGCAAGAGTAGGGGTGTCCTGCCCACCCTTAGGCCACGCTGTGTGCAGGGGGCATTCGCAGTACCTACTTTTACTCCCAATCCTGCTTTCCAGGGTGGATCAGATGGTAAAAAATCTGCCTGCAATGCAGGAGACTCAGGTTCGATCCCTGGGTCAGGAAGATCCCATAGAGAAGGGAATGGCTACCCACTCCAGTATTCTTGTTCCAAGAATTCCAAAGACAGAGGAGCCTGGCTCGGACATGGCTGAGCAACTAACACTTTCACTTCATTTTCCCTGCTTTTGTTCCAGGCTCTTCAAAAGTGGCAGTTAGGGTGGTTGATTGTTTGTGGGGTTTTTTTTGCATCTTTTGTGGCCAGAATTTGCCACAACTGCTGTATGCAGGCAGTTATTTTTAGTTCCATACAATTTATTTGTATTTGGTTGCTCAGAGAAGAGGCGTGTCCAAGTGCAAGCATTGCTACGCTGCAGCAACGGTCCCAGGTCCCAGCCTGTCTCCATAATAATAATAATAAATGCAAATTTAAAACAAAATTCCACTTTTACCTATCAAACTGATACTCTTTTTTTTTCAAGATTATACTTTAGACTGAAGAAGGTGAGATCCTGGCTCTCTCAACACCGACCAAACCTCTCTGGACACAGTTTGGGACTATCTCAAACCATTTACCAGAGGGAACCATGCATCGGTGCCCCACCCCCATCCCTGCGTTCTTATATCTTAGTGCACAGGGCCTGATCTCCAACACGGCATCTGCATTTCTCTTCCATGGGTTCTCTCTGGATTTTAAAGCCCTCTTATCCGCCCTTCTGGACCCCCAGAAGTACAGGGAAATGAATACCACCTGGGAGCAGCCAATCACCAACAGGGACAAGTGCTAGGATCCCCAAGGGCCTTCTGCCTCCAGTAGGGTAAATCCACCAAGTTTTCTGCACTGGCTGCCAGCAGCAAGCAGCAGGATTGAGCTCCAGCTGCCCACAGAGAGCTGCCTTCTTGGTGGTCATCACTGCCCACCCCACTCCCCACTCCTCTTCAGGGTTTCCTTCCCTTTGCAAATAAACTGCTTGCCCATGAATCCTCACATTAATGGAGCCAAAACAAACAACCATTGATCTGTTGGAAGGCCCTTTCCCATGGAAACAGTCATGGATATATATGTACAAAGACTCAGCTACTGGAATATTTAGTGATGTCTTTTTTACAACGGAAAATAAAAGTGAATACACCTGGAAGATGTGGTTCTATAAATCCTGGTATATTCATGCAATAGAATATTCCTTGGCCACTTAAAACAAATTAAATGTTATATAAAGACCTGGAGAGAGCATTCACAATAGGGTAAAGTGAAGGAAGAATGTGTTTTCTAAATTCTTCCTTCATTATACCAAAGACAGTAGCATTCCTTCAATATACCAAATATGGTATATTCGCAGTATGTTATAACTCCATATATTTGCCAAAATATATGTGTGGTTATTTTGGCAAACATGAGGGAACATGAGTAATGGTGACTTTAATTTCCTTGCACGTGTGTGTGTACACCTTTTGCAAATTTTCTGTCAGAATCACGTATTACTTTTGTAGTTAGAACATGTAGTTTAATAATAAATATATGCAACACCCATAGAAAGAACACCTAACAAATATAATTAACATAAATTTATTAATGTATTTTTAGTTATCACATCAGAAATAATCCAGTCACTATAATTTAGGCATCAGTCAAATTCAGATGTTTGGTACAAGCAATGATTATCTACTCAGGCATATCACCCACCAATTTTATACATCATTCTTTCCCCACTAAAGTCAGAAATCATACACTGTCTCAGAAGAACTCTATATCTTTCATTCAAATCACATCAAAGACGAGGAAGAGACATCTCCTTCTTTAGATGCACAGTGGCATCTGTGAAACATGAGCATAATTGAGAACCAGCCGTAACTGGTGAAGGAATGTATCTACCAATGCTGGACACATTCCTGGGGGAGGAGGAGGAAGACATGGTCCCCAGACAGGTCCCATTTCTGGCTAGGAACAGTACTGTAGGTTGAACGAAGGACCTACCAGCTCTCTTAAGTCATTTGAAAGACGACAAGTGAAGTCCCGATTAAAGTACTGGAGGGAGCAGCAAAGAGACTCAAATATCTCTACCTGTGTGTGTGACTAGAGATTGGGTCATTTTTATTTTTCAAAAGACACCCTGGGGCATCATTTTCTGGCAAAGTAGTTCTTGAGTAAGCATAATATGAATTTAACCTTTCTCTAAAGTTTCCAACCTAGTTCTCAGTGTGTCTTGGATTTATGAGATTTCTTCACTCGCTCTTTCTTCCCAAAGCACTTCCGGAAGGTGAAGGTGCAGGCCTTAAAGGTGATGAAGACGGCTGTCAGTGTGACCCCCAGGAGGAAGCCAATCACATCCAGAGAGTGGTACTGGTACCAGGTGAGGTCATGGGCTGCAGGGCGCAGGTGGGATGCCCCCTTGTGCCTCATCACAAACTCCACCCAGAACACAGCCAGGTCCAGCGGCTCTATGGGGCGGTCCTTGTGAAGTCTGGAGAGGCGCATGATGTTTTCCTTATAGCTGAACACAAAGACAGTTATGTGAATGCCTGGAACATCAGCAGTAGTGAACCATCCTCCCTCTATCCTTGCTTCCAGTTAGGAATGCTACCAGATTTTCCAAACGTGGTAGAATTTCTATTGTAATCAGAAACACACACACACACTCACACACTCAATATTCTTTATCTCTTAAAACTGGAAGCCAAATTTTTAAGTTATTTGAAACTTGCTTCCTACTCTTCTTCTCTTTTTAGTGATACCCTTATAGGAAATTAGTCATACTTTTTGGTAACAAGATAAAGAAATAAAGGAACAAGTCATCTCAGAAATTATTTATGATTTCCCATTCAATGAGATTGCAAACAATCACTTCTAGCCAACGTAAAAGACATTTTAAAGTGCCACATCCAAGACAGTGATATACTTTCAACTACTGGGGCATCAGACCATCTAAGTGCTAAATTTTGCATGAGGGAGTGTCTATGTAGCCTGTTAAGGAAAAAATGGGTTCCTGTTTATTTTGGACTGTGTGAACAGCTGAGTCAATATCCAGATCCAAAATGGGCTTGATACTTTATCCCTTAGTATGGATGCACTAGAAGAAGAAAGAGAAAGAGAAGGAAGAGAAGGGGAAGGAAGAGGTGGCAAGGGGAAGAAAAGCGAGAAGAAATGGAAAAGCAAGACACTTATTCAGGAGGGATTATGGCCATATCTGACCTTAAACATGTCCATCATTTCATATGGGTACATTATTATAATGTACTACTAATATTTGGCCGTAAGTTCTGTTAAACACTTTCTTTTTATATAAATTGTCTCATACAAAATAGATTTTCTTGTGCTTTCACTCATTAATTTGTTAAGCACCTGTTATGTCCTGGTTTTATAACGCGATGTTGGAAATTTTTCCACTTTTTCTTTATCTTCTCTTTGTCTCTTTATCTTTCCACTTCTCTAAACTGGGTGCAGTCCCAGTTTGGAGTTTTGGAAATGAGGAGATTCACATGTGATGGGTCAGAAAGAAAGAAAGTTAGTAACTGGAAATGACTGATTAGTGTTTTGTTTTTTTTTTAGATAGTAATGTACCAAAGAACTTCTACCAAGTCACTTTTAGATTACAAGTAGTTGTCCACACCACTGAACAAAAGATCAAAGTTACATTACTAATACAAACCTCAAGAATGAGGTACCAGGATATGGAAAGAAATCAGGCTTTAACTGTAGTGATGTGTTAGCAGCATGACCTAATGCTGACAAGCTGGGCTGCCAGAAGCCAATTGAAATGATGGATAAGAACCACATCAACTGCTCTGTGAAGGTTGTCACTAACACCGTGGGCACTTTACCCTGGGGTTATGTAGACAATTCTTTTTTAATCAGAACCATCACACGCATAAGAGCACCATCATGGTTCCCCTGTGTAGTGTCTCTCCCTATGTGAACATTCCAGTCTTTTTACATCTGTCTTCCTGACTGATGTCTCCTTCAAAATGAAGAAACTATGGGTAAAGGTTTCCTGATACTCTCACAGATACATACACACATACACACACACATGCACACACGTGCACACACATAGCTGACTATTGGATGAAGTCCACTCCTGTCCATAACTTCTTCCTAGAAGGTTCTGATCAGCCTATTATTTGTAGCAATTGATAGCAATACAATAAAGTTCACACAGAGATAATCTGATCTAATGGCTTTTGCCTATTGATTTGCTTTCAGAGCCACATTTGAACAAACTTGACTTTGCTTTTATCATGAGCCTTTGTCATAGCACATCACACACACACACAGATTTTTAAATCCCCATGGACAAAATTTCTCACAGGTTTCAGTGCTGGGAAAAACCATACCTTAAGTAACTGATTTGTTTTTATCTTGGATACTATGCTTCTTCTAATGGAATATTTCTTTCTTTGCAGGAACTTAGAGATCAGACATTTATTATATTGACTTTTTAAAATAAATTGAAATTTTAAGTACACCAGGGGAAATAATATTTAAAATCATCTTTATGATAAATTCTATAGAAATTAAAGCACCTTTGTATAAAATGAGTGGTAATAACCCCAAGTCATCTTACTTATAAACTAGACCTTGGTGTATTTGTTTTTGCATCTGAACGGTTATTGTGAGGTGATGGCCAAAATACAAATAGCAAGTATTCCTGGGTAGCTTTTCTCTTACCGTTTTTCATTGATGACAGCTTTCAGGGCATTTTCTAAATCTTCCGAACTCATTTCCAGGACATCCAAGGTCACTCCAGCTCCCCGGGTCTCCATGCGCTTTGCATTGTCCATCTGATCACCAAACAAGGGCATCATCACCATGGGAACGCCATTGCATATTCCTTCATAAATGCCATGGGAGCCGGAATGTGTGATAAAGGCCCGAGTCTTTGGGTGACCTGAGGAGAAAAGCAGGGGGTGATGCCACCAGTCAAGCCACTGAGTTTCACCATCTGACATCATCTGGGTTCTCCAAGCATGCTCAGGGCCCAGTGCCATCCACATATTGCCCTTGTAGAAATGTGCAGAAATGTGGATTGAGATATCCTACTGGGTAAAAGGCAATGTGGGATACGTTGACAATAATCCTTTCTGGCTAAATAATCCTTTAGAATAGCCCTGCCTGAGCCACTTTCTTAATTTAACCTTGGTTAGACCCTACATGTTAAATCCTCCCCACGTACCAAGCAGATCATTTTGGGGCAGCCACTTGACAAGTTTTGTATTCTTTGCAAGATTTGGTGGTGGAGTCCCAGTGTACCGCCACAGGACCTTGCAGAAGAAGAAAAAAAAAAAAAAAAAACCAAGTTTAAGAATGTACGCATACAATTTTTAAAACAAGACAAGACATCAGCTATAGTAGCTAGAAATTAGAGTCTCTGAATGAATATAACCTTGGAAAAGGTAGGTAAGAAGGCTTTTGGGGACAGGTAACATTCTGTGTCTCGTTCCAGAGGCTTGATTCCATGGGTGTGTTCACTTTGTGAATCTGTGAAAATTCAGCAAGTTGTATATCTATTATTTTTGCACTTTTCTGAACTTTAAGGGAAATTACTTAATAAAATGAGTGGGCATGGAACTATAAAAGCAGAAATATAAGAAGTGAATCCAGTGTCCTAACCAACTGCTTTCTGGAGAAATATTCTTATGCAATATGAAGAAACACTATCCTGCTCATTTTATTTAAAAAAATAAATTCTCTTTAATACACTTTTGAGTCAGTTAAGAGAGAAAGAGTTCTCCTCGTGGGAAGTGGCAGGGAAATCCAAGTTTAAAGCCCAACTCATAAATTAATTTAGTTATTGAAAGTCTGGGGTTAGAACTCTTGTGAAGACAGATATTTTAAAAAATCATATAGAATCTTCTTACTGTCTGAGGTATTTTGCCCAAAGCATCAGCAATTTCCATAGCTTTCTGCTCCGGAATCTCTGAGACCATTGAGCCCAAAGAGAAAATCACAATTCCATGTTCTCCAGAAGCATTTACATAGGCTTCAAATTCCTAGAAGCAGAAGAGAAATTTCCAGTTAATTCTTTCTCATATTCTTTGATGACTATACACATTCAGCTCTGAATAAGGTAGCTTCCTCTTAAGAAAGTGATTACAGGAGTGTGTATATGTGTGTGTGTATGTGTGTGATAGAGACACAAAGTATTAACGTGTGTTGTAACATCCCTCCCTCCCCAAGTCCTTTCCATCCCAAAGGAGGAAGGCTTCATGCTTACAGAGTTATCACCTGGGTTCTCCCCTGAAATGTAGACTCCAAGTCATGTGTCAAGTTTCTGAGAGAAAAGTGATCAGAGGTAAAGCCAGATCCTTTTCCCCAGGGCTTCATGCAGCTGGGAGTGTTTGGAAGAAAGCAGGCTTTGGGGAGGAGGGCTGATTAAGCAAGCTGAAGGCACAGTAAGAAAGGGGCAAAGCAGAAGGAGCCTCCTGGAGAGAGGAGCAAGGTTTCAGCAGATTCCGTGAAAGGAAACATGGGAGGAGAGAAACACCGTCCAAATAGAATTCCAGCAAACTCTCTGCGGACTCGAAAGCTCCGGCACTTCCTCTCTAAGAAAATCTATGTAAAGACCCATATTACTTTTCAAGACTTCTAGAATATTTTTTTTATGCTGAAAGAATGAATGGAGTCAAAGCACAAAGCTACAGCTGTCTCTTATACACATCTAGATGTGTATAAGAGACAGCACACACACTGTGCCTCAATCAAGAACTACACACATACACACACACACACTGTGCCACAACTAAGAACTCCCATGTTGACTGTCCAGGATCTCATGAGCTCTGGGTCTGTCTGGCTTCTCAGAAGTGACTTTGTGTTTAATTTCCCGAGGGCCATCATGCCCAACATAGTTTTTATTGGTGGGATCAACTGTGCTAGCAAAAAGCCACTCTCTCAGGTGTGTATTTGAGTGGGAACTTTATATACCTGTATTCTAGCAAGAACTTTGAGTGAAGGAACTTGTCATGGATCTGCTGAGACAGCCTCATTGATAAAAAGAACTAGCAAAGCTCATTGTACAGAACCTATCTAAAAAAAGGGTTCAAGTGGGGCTTAAAGAAGGAAGGTGTAAAAAGGGGTCAACACAGTGCATGGAGGCTGGGCTCACAGCTCATGAAGATTGATCCTTTTCCTCAATAAATATATAATATTTACTGGAGAATATTAAGTAGAGAGTCCCCTAGACTGCAAGGAGATCCAACCAGTCCATTCTAAAGGAAATCAGTCCTATATATTCATTGGAAGGACTGATGCTGAAGCTGAAGCTCCAATCCTTTGGCCACCTGATGTGAAGAGCTGAATCATTGGAAAAGACCCAGATGCTGGGAAAGATTGAAGGTGGGAGGAAAAGGGGATGACAGAGGATGAGATGATTGGATGGCATCACTGACTCAATGGACATGAATTTAAGCAAGCTAAGTATTGGAGTTTCAACTTCAGCATCAGTCCTTCCAATGAATATTCAGGACTGATTTCCTTTAGGATGGACTGGTTGGATCTCTTTGCTGTTCAAGGATAATAAATACCACATGAGAACAGACAGAAGATATTCTCCAAAAAAAGAAATACAAATGGCTCATAGGCTTGGAAAAAAAAAAATCAGCCTTTAATAATGTTACTGACTAGGGTTTTGCCTTCCCCAATCAAGAGAAACTGACTAGAGGCCACACAAGAAACTCAAGCAAGGCTTGCAGGGTGGGGAGTGAAAACCAACAACTGTTTGCCTTGCTGGCTCCCAGCTTTGGGGATAGCTTACCCCTTATATGGGGCAAGGGTAGGGGTGTCCTGCCCACCCTTAGGCCATGCTGTGTGCAGGGGGCATTCGCAGTACCTACTTTTACTCCCAATCCTGCTTTCCAGGGTGGCTCAGATGGTAACTAATCTGCCTGCAATGCAGGAGACTCAGGTTCGATCCCTGGGTCAGGAAGATCCCATAGAGAAGGGAATGACTACCCACTCCAGTATTCTTGTTCCAAGAATTCCAAAGACAGAGGAGCCTGGCTCGGACATGGCTGAGCAACTAACACTTTCACTTCATTTTCCCTGCTTTTGTTCCAGGCTCTTCAAAAGTGGCAGTTAGGGTGGTTGATTGTTTGTGGGGTTTTTTTTGCATCTTTTGTGGCCAGAATTTGCCACAACTGCTGTATGCAGGCAGTTATTTTTAGTTCCATACAATTTATTTGTATTTGGTTGCTCAGAGAAGAGGCGTGTCCAAGTGCAAGCATTGCTACGCTGCAGCAACGGTCCCAGGTCCCAGCCTGTCTCCATAATAATAATAATAAATGCAAATTTAAAACAAAATTCCACTTTTACCTATCAAACTGATACTCTTTTTTTTTCAAGATATACTTTAGACTGAAGAAGGTGAGATCCTGGCTCTCTCAACACCGACCAAACCTCTCTGGACACAGTTTGGGACTATCTCAAACCATTTACCAGAGGGAACCATGCATCGGTGCCCCACCCCCATCCCTGCGTTCTTATATCTTAGTGCACAGGGCCTGATCTCCAACACGGCATCTGCATTTCTCTTCCATGGGTTCTCTCTGGATTTTAAAGCCCTCTTATCCGCCCTTCTGGACCCCCAGAAGTACAGGGAAATGAATACCACCTGGGAGCAGCCAATCACCAACAGGGACAAGTGCTAGGATCCCCAAGGGCCTTCTGCCTCCAGTAGGGTAAATCCACCAAGTTTTCTGCACTGGCTGCCAGCAGCAAGCAGCAGGACTGAGCTCCAGCTGCCCACAGAGAGCTGCCTTCTTGGTGGTCATCACTGCCCACCCCACTCCCCACTCCTCTTCAGGGTTTCCTTCCCTTTGCAAATAAACTGCTTGCCCATGAATCCTCACATTAATGGAGCCAAAACAAACAACCATTGATCTGTTGGAAGGCCCTTTCCCATGGAAACAGTCATGGATATATATGTACAAAGACTCAGCTACTGGAATATTTAGTGATGTCTTTTTTACAAAGGAAAATAAAAGTGAATACACCTGGAAGATGTGGTTCTATAAATCCTGGTATATTCATGCAATAGAATATTCCTTGGCCACTTAAAACAAATTAAATGTTATATAAAGACCTGGAGAGAGCATTCACAATAGGGTAAAGTGAAGGAAGAATGTGTTTTCTAAATTCTTCCTTCATTATACCAAAGACAGTAGCATTCCTTCAATATACCAAATATGGTATATTCGCAGTATGTTATAACTCCATATATTTGCCAAAATATATGTGTGGTTATTTTGGCAAACATGAGGGAACATGAGTAATGGTGACTTTAATTTCCTTGCACGTGTGTGTGTACACCTTTTGCAAATTTTCTGTCAGAATCATGTATTACTTTTGTAGTTAGAACATGTAGTTTAATAATAAATATATGCAACACCCATAGAAAGAACACCTAACAAATATAATTAACATAAATTTATTAATGTATTTTTAGTTATCACATCAGAAATAATCCAGTCACTATAATTTAGGCATCAGTCAAATTCAGATGTTTGGTACAAGCAATGATTATCTACTCAGGCATATCACCCACCAATTTTATACATCATTCTTTCCCCACTAAAGTCAGAAATCATACACTGTCTCAGAAGAACTCTATATCTTTCATTCAAATCACATCAAAGACGAGGAAGAGACATCTCCTTCTTTAGATGCACAGTGGCATCTGTGAAACATGAGCATAATTGAGAACCAGCCGTAACTGGTGAAGGAATGTATCTACCAATGCTGGACACATTCCTGGGGGAGGAGGAGGAAGACATGGTCCCCAGACAGGTCCCATTTCTGGCTAGGAACAGTACTGTAGGTTGAATGAAGGACCTACCAGCTCTCTTAAGTCATTTGAAAGATGACAAGTGAAGTCCCGATTAAAGTACTGGAGGGAGCAGCAAAGAGACTCAAATATCTCTACCTGTGTGTGTGACTAGAGATTGGGTCATTTTTATTTTTCAAAAGACACCCTGGGGCATCATTTTCTGGCAAAGTAGTTCTTGAGTAAGCATAATATGAATTTAACCTTTCTCTAAAGTTTCCAACCTAGTTCTCAGTGTGTCTTGGATTTATGAGATTTCTTCACTCGCTCTTTCTTCCCAAAGCACTTCCGGAAGGTGAAGGTGCAGGCCTTAAAGGTGATGAAGACGGCTGTCAGTGTGACCCCCAGGAGGAAGCCAATCACATCCAGAGAGTGGTACTGGTACCAGGTGAGGTCATGGGCTGCAGGGCGCAGGTGGGATGCCCCCTTGTGCCTCATCACAAACTCCACCCAGAACACAGCCAGGTCCAGCGGCTCTATGGGGCGGTCCTTGTGAAGTCTGGAGAGGCGCATGATGTTTTCCTTATAGCTGAACACAAAGACAGTTATGTGAATGCCTGGAACATCAGCAGTAGTGAACCATCCTCCCTCTATCCTTGCTTCCAGTTAGGAATGCTACCAGATTTTCCAAACGTGGTAGAATTTCTATTGTAATCAGAAACACACACACACACTCACACACTCAATATTCTTTATCTCTTAAAACTGGAAGCCAAATTTTTAAGTTATTTGAAACTTGCTTCCTACTCTTCTTCTCTTTTTAGTGATACCCTTATAGGAAATTAGTCATACTTTTTGGTAACAAGATAAAGAAATAAAGGAACAAGTCATCTCAGAAATTATTTATGATTTCCCATTCAATGAGATTGCAAACAATCACTTCTAGCCAACGTAAAAGACATTTTAAAGTGCCACATCCAAGACAGTGATATACTTTCAACTACTGGGGCATCAGACCATCTAAGTGCTAAATTTTGCATGAGGGAGTGTCTATGTAGCCTGTTAAGGAAAAAATGGGTTCCTGTTTATTTTGGACTGTGTGAACAGCTGAGTCAATATCCAGATCCAAAATGGGCTTGATACTTTATCCCTTAGTATGGATGCACTAGAAGAAGAAAGAGAAAGAGAAGGAAGAGAAGGGGAAGGAAGAGGTGGCAAGGGGAAGAAAAGCGAGAAGAAATGGAAAAGCAAGACACTTATTCAGGAGGGATTATGGCCATATCTGACCTTAAACATGTCCATCATTTCATATGGGTACATTATTATAATGTACTACTAATATTTGGCCGTAAGTTCTGTTAAACACTTTCTTTTTATATAAATTGTCTCATACAAAATAGATTTTCTTGTGCTTTCACTCATTAATTTGTTAAGCACCTGTTATGGCCTGGTTTTATAACGCGATGTTGGAAATTTTTCCACTTTTTCTTTATCTTCTCTTTGTCTCTTTATCTTTCCACTTCTCTAAACTGGGTGCAGTCCCAGTTTGGAGTTTTGGAAATGAGGAGATTCACATGTGATGGGTCAGAAAGAAAGAAAGTTAGTAACTGGAAATGACTGATTAGTGTTTTGTTTTTTTTTTAGATAGTAATGTACCAAAGAACTTCTACCAAGTCACTTTTAGATTACAAGTAGTTGTCCACACCACTGAACAAAAGATCAAAGTTACATTACTAATACAAACCTCAAGAATGAGGTACCAGGATATGGAAAGAAATCAGGCTTTAACTGTAGTGATGTGTTAGCAGCATGACCTAATGCTGACAAGCTGGGCTGCCAGAAGCCAATTGAAATGATGGATAAGAACCACATCAACTGCTCTGTGAAGGTTGTCACTAACACCGTGGGCACTTTACCCTGGGGTTATGTAGACAATTCTTTTTTAATCAGAACCATCACACGCATAAGAGCACCATCATGGTTCCCCTGTGTAGTGTCTCTCCCTATGTGAACATTCCAGTCTTTTTACATCTGTCTTCCTGACTGATGTCTCCTTCAAAATGAAGAAACTATGGGTAAAGGTTTCCTGATACTCTCACAGATACATACACACATACACACACACATGCACACATGTGCACACACATAGCTGACTATTGGATGAAGTCCACTCCTGTCCATAACTTCTTCCTAGAAGGTTCTGATCAGCCTATTATTTGTAGCAATTGATAGCAATACAATAAAGTTCACACAGAGATAATCTGATCTAATGGCTTTTGCCTATTGATTTGCTTTCAGAGCCACATTTGAACAAACTTGACTTTGCTTTTATCATGAGCCTTTGTCATAGCACATCACACACACACACACACACACACACACACACACACACACACACAGATTTTTAAATCCCCATGGACAAAATTTCTCACAGGTTTCAGTGCTGGGAAAAACCATACCTTAAGTAACTGATTTGTTTTTATCTTGGATACTATGCTTCTTCTAATGGAATATTTCTTTCTTTGCAGGAACTTAGAGATCAGACATTTATTATATTGACTTTTTAAAATAAATTGAAATTTTAAGTACACCAGGGGAAATAATATTTAAAATCATCTTTATGATAAATTCTATAGAAATTAAAGCACCTTTGTATAAAATGAGTGGTAATAACCCCAAGTCATCTTACTTATAAACTAGACCTTGGTGTATTTGTTTTTGCATCTGAACGGTTATTGTGAGGTGATGGCCAAAATACAAATAGCAAGTATTCCTGGGTAGCTTTTCTCTTACCGTTTTTCATTGATGACAGCTTTCAGGGCATTTTCTAAATCTTCTGAACTCATTTCCAGGACATCCAAGGTCACTCCAGCTCCCCGGGTCTCCATGCGCTTTGCATTGTCCATCTGATCACCAAACAAGGGCATCATCACCATGGGAACGCCATTGCATATTCCTTCATAAATGCCATGGGAGCCGGAATGTGTGATAAAGGCCCGAGTCTTTGGGTGACCTGAGGAGAAAAGCAGGGGGTGATGCCACCAGTCAAGCCACTGAGTTTCACCATCTGACATCATCTGGGTTCTCCAAGCATGCTCAGGGCCCAGTGCCATCCACATATTGCCCTTGTAGAAATGTGCAGAAATGTGGATTGAGATATCCTACTGGGTAAAAGGCAATGTGGGATATGTTGACAATAATCCTTTCTGGCTAAATAATCCTTTAGAATAGCCCTGCCTGAGCCACTTTCTTAATTTAACCTTGGTTAGACCCTACATGCTAAATCCTCCCCACGTACCAAGCAGATCATTTTGGGGCAGCCACTTGACAAGTTTTGTATTCTTTGCAAGATTTGGTGGTGGAGTCCCAGTGTACCGCCACAGGACCTTGCAGAAGAAGAAAAAAAAAAAACAAAAAAAACCCAAGTTTAAGAATGTACACATACAATTTTTAAAACAAGACAAGACATCAGCTATAGTAGCTAGAAATTAGAGTCTCTGAATGAATATAACCTTGGAAAAGGTAGGTAAGAAGGCTTTTGGGGACAGGTAACATTCTGTGTCTCGTTCCAGAGGCTTGATTCCATGGGTGTGTTCACTTTGTGAATCTGTGAAAATTCAGCAAGTTGTATATCTATTATTTTTGCACTTTTCTGAACTTTAAGGGAAATTACTTAATAAAATGAGTGGGCATGGAACTACAAAAGCAGAAATATAAGAAGTGAATCCAGTGTCCTAACCAACTGCTTTCTGGAGAAATATTCTTATGCAATATGAAGAAACACTATCCTGCTCATTTTATTTAAAAAAATAAATTCTCTTTAATACACTTTTGAGTCAGTTAAGACAGAAAGAGTTCTCCTCGTGGGAAGTGGCAGGGAAATCCAAGTTTAAAGCCCAACTCATAAATTAATTTAGTTATTGAAAGTCTAGGGTTAGAACTCTTGTGAAGACAGATATTTTAAAAAATCATATAGACTCTTCTTACTGTCTGAGGTATTTTGCCCAAAGCATCAGCAATTTCCATAGCTTTCTGCTCCGGAATCTCTGAGACCATTGAGCCCAAAGAGAAAATCACAATTCCATGTTCTCCAGAAGCATTTACATAGGCTTCAAATTCCTAGAAGCAGAAGAGAAATTTCCAGTTAATTCTTTCTCATATTCTTTGATGACTATACACATTCAGCTCTGAATAAGGTAGCTTCCTCTTAAGAAAGTGATTACAGGAGTGTGTATATGTGTGTGTGTATGTGTGTGATAGAGACACAAAGTATTAACGTGTGTTGTAACATCCCTCCCTCCCCAAGTCCTTTCCATCCCAAAGGAGGAAGGCTTCATGCTTACAGAGTTATCACCTGGGTTCTCCCCTGAAATGTAGACTCCAAGTCATGTGTCAAGTTTCTGAGAGAAAAGTGATCAGAGGTAAAGCCAGATCCTTTTCCCCAGGGCTTCATGCAGCTGGGAGTGTTTGGAAGAAAGCAGGCTTTGGGGAGGAGGGCTGATTAAGCAAGCTGAAGGCACAGTAAGAAAGGGGCAAAGCAGAAGGAGCCTCCTGGAGAGAGGAGCAAGGTTTCAGCAGATTCCGTGAAAGGAAACATGGGAGGAGAGAAACACCGTCCAAATAGAATTCCAGCAAACTCTCTGCGGACTCGAAAGCTCCGGCACTTCCTCTCTAAGAAAATCTATGTAAAGACCCATATTACTTTTCAAGACTTCTAGAATATTTTTTTTATGCTGAAAGAATGAATGGAGTCAAAGCACAAAGCTACAGAGGGCATTAAGAATTAGACTCATGATTAAGGAAAAACTTCAAATAGCAAAAAAATCCTTCCACAACTCTTGCTTCCCTGCAGCCTGTGGCAGAGTTTCCCTATGGCAGTCAATACACTTGAACAAGTAAAGCTCATATCCATGTCAACTCCATGCTGACATGTAACCAGTCAACCGTGCATTTTCCCAAACTTTCCTGGATAAGAGTTTCTAAGGTGTTTCAATCAACTTGCCTGCTTTAGCAGAAAGAATATACAGAAACTTATTTGAATCTTTCTCTGCTGATTCCGTGTGTACTGTAAAACATAAACTGTTCCACCCTAGGTATGAAAAACACAAAACAGGGGAAAGAAACCCTTCCCAAGTGTGTCCCAGTGACTGAACCCCTTCTGTGGGGTTCAGAGAAGGTAAAGAGCATGTGAGTAGACCTTGACCACCAAAGCCTCTTGGTAGGAAGGAGAAACAGGCAGTTTCCACCCACGCAGCCTATGCCCCTCACCTAGTGCCCGCTTCCTGCTCTTAATTCACTATATCCCTCATGGTCATCCAAGGAAGCCTGCACGTGTCAGGCTACTCCACTGTCTCAGGAAGCATCCCACAAAGATCACCTGCAGGCACACAGCCTTGGCTACTTAAGGACAAAGTTCAAGACAAGGCAACGAGACTTTTGGAAGCAACTTCAGGGCCAGGTGACCCAAGGAATAAGGAATGGAGAACAGAGAGAGGGTGGTATGTCGACCCCTGTGTGGATTACACCAGCTTGTTCTCCTCTGCATGTGAGACAGGATCATTCGAAAACTAGGGCCTGAGTGCATTCAAAGTCCTTCCCTTTACTAACAGCATCCTATTGCCATTATGATGACTTTTTAAGTCAAAGAGTAATTGGCGGGGGGCATGCCATGCAGCTTGTGGGTTCCCCGACCAAGGACTGAACCCAGGTGAGTTTTGGTGTATTTGGTTGCCATGTTCTCCTCCAAGGAATCTTCCTGACCCAGGGATTGAACCTGAAGTGTCTCCTCCATCTTCTGCATTGCAGGTATATTTTTCTTTACCACTGAGCCACCCAGGAAGCCCCATGTAAGCCTCACAAGCATCCTACCCTAATAAATCACTTATCTATCACTCTGCCTCTCACTGAATTCTTCTCTACACTGATACATAAAGAACTATGGTACCAAAACTCTTTGGAGTCCTCCTGAAATGACACCAAACTGTTTCAGCAAGATGCAACAGGAATAGTGCAATCAGAAGAACAGCAGCATTAGTCACAATGTTGAAACTAGAACCTGGAAATGAATGGTGGGTGTGTCTCAGGAAGAAAGGAAGGAAAACCCTAGATTCAGCCTTGGGCAATAATCTTAGCATGGCGTGATCTGTTCCCAAACTTCAGAGCCAACTCCAGAGTGCTCCAGGTTTCACGAAACACACACACTACCCGTGCACGCACACACATGCAGTGGGAATCTACTTGAAGCAAACAGAGCAAGGCATAAGCAGGGCAATTTTCCCTGAACTGTTGGTTATTGATGATCTAATTCACTCCCTGAGCGTCTCCAGATGGTTTCATATGTCTCCAAAGAATGCCATGGAAAGGCGATGGCACCCCTCTCCAGTACTCTCGCCTGGCAAATCCCATGGACAGAGGAGCCTGGTGGGCTGCAGTCCATGGGGTCATGAAGAGTCGGACACAACTGAGCAACTTCACATCACTGAATTCTTCTCTACACTGATACATAAAGAACTATGGTACCAAAACTCTTTGGAGTCCTCCTGAAATGACACCAAACTGTTTCAGCAAGATGCAACAGGAATAGTGCAATCAGAAGAACAGCAGCATTAGTCACAATGTTGAAACTAGAACCTGGAAATGAATGGTGGGTGTGTCTCAGGAAGAAAGGAAGGAAAACCCTAGATTCAGCCTTGGGCAATAATCTTAGCATGGCGTGATCTGTTCCCAAACTTCAGAGCCAACTCCAGAGTGCTCCAGGTTTCACGAAACACACACACTACCCGTGCACGCACACACATGCAGTGGGAATCTACTTGAAGCAAACAGAGCAAGGCATAAGCAGGGCAATTTTCCCTGAACTGTTGGTTATTGATGATCTAATTCACTCCCTGAGCGTCTCCAGATGGTTTCATATGTCTCCAAAGAATGCCATGGAAAGGCGATGGCACCCCTCTCCAGTACTCTCGCCTGGCAAATCCCATGGACAGAGGAGCCTGGTGGGCTGCAGTCCATGGGGTCATGAAGAGTCGGACACAACTGAGCAACTTCACTTTCACTTTTCACTTTCATGCATTGGAGAAGGAAATGGCAACCCACTCCAGTGTTCTTGCCTGGAGAAGCCCAGGGACCGGGGAGCCTGGTGGACTGCCGTCTATGGGGTTACACAGAGTCGGACACGGCTGAAGCGACTTAGCAGCTGCAATGAATGCCATGGCCAGTAGTGAGACTGTGTGAACTGAGGGGTTTCTTGGGACTCTCTGTGTTAAAACCAGAACGTGTATGCGTGCTAAGTCACCTCAATTGTGTCTGACTCTTTGTAACCCCATGGACTGTAGCCCACCAGGCTGCCCTGCCCATGGGATTCTCCAGGGAAGAATACTAGAGTGGGTTGCCATGCCTCCTCCAAGCGATCTTCCAACCCAGGGATCGAACCTGTATCTCTCAAATCTGCATTGGCGGGTAGAGTCTTTACCACTAGCACCACCTGGGAAACCCTAAAATCAGAACAGTCTTGAACAAACCGCGATGCTGCCTACCCTGGCTGTGAGCTAGAAGACTTCAGACAGGGCCCAGCACACCTGATTTTCACAGATGGCTGCCAACCTTAATTCTGAACATGTCCATAAAGCCCAAACACTGGCCAGCCCTACTCCCAGGCCAGCCCACTGTCTAGTCTGCCCCCACCAGCCTCAGGCCCTCTTTGAGGTCCCTGGCTCTTAGCAGCTATCTTGGCCTTTCTTATCAGGCTTATTCGAAAGATCAGGGAGGCAATATTATCCTCCCTACCCCCACGTTAAATTTCCTCTGTTTTCTAGACCTCTTCTCCTTCACGAAACCCACTCTTAGGGCTTTAGCCTTGTCTAGAAAGGACCGAGTCTAATGTCCCCGCTGCACCCACTCAGTTTTGGGCAGGATGTGATTAACATAAAAAGAACACACAGAGCCATAAACACCAAAAGCTAAATAGTAGCACTTGGCTGGAGTTTAAATGGCATGAAAGTTCATCTACAGTTACAGAATGACAAACTGCAGAGGGTACAGGATTCCATAATGGTGAGGTCCACCCCGTACTTGGCAAAACTTCCCTTAAACCTTGCCCTGGCTTCCCTGCTGGCTCAGAGTAAAGAATCGGCTTGCCAATGCAGGAGATGCAGGTTCGATCCCTGGGTCAGGAAGATCCCTTGGAGAAGGAAATGGCAACCCACTCCAGTATTCTTGCCAGGGAAATTCCATGGACAGAGGAGCCTGATGGGCGGCAGTCCATGGGGTCGCGAAGTCAGACATGACTTAGCGACTAAACAACTCCACACTCTCTGGAGTCAGGCCAAAGTGTGAAGCAACATGCTGACTGCAATAAGCCTTAATCCCCTATCTTTTATCCCATTCCAGAAAAATGAGCCCCCCTCAAAGGGAAAATACATGCCTAGACTCTCTGAGTCAGGCCAAAGTGTGAAGCAACATGCTGACTGCAATAAGCCTTAATCCCCTATCTTTTATCCCATTCCAGAAAAAATGAGCCCCCCTCAAAGGGAAAATATATGCCTACACGCCCAGGAGGCTTTTTCCCCCCCTAAAATAAACCATTTATTGAAAAAAAGAATCGTTTTCTTCAATTTCATTAATCAGCTTTTTGCATAACAAACGTGTGGCTTGCCAACAACAAAAGGTAAGACTGCACAGATGATGAACGTCCTATCTCCTCCTGCCCCTGTCCACACACTGTGGCGCGGGGCCCTGAGAGCTCGTGTCCGGAGGCAAAGAAGCTGGGTGCCCAGCGTCATTGATACAGGACACGGACCCCTGCCTCCGTCACCACCGTGTCTTGGGTGACTGAGAATTGTGGCATTTAGCATAGTATTGTTGACCTTTCTAGGTTCAAAAGCAGTTGTAGTGTTATCAAGCATCCTGGGCCTTGTTAATCTCCTGTTTGTCAAGCGTACTGATTTCGAAACCCAGGAGGCTGTTACTAGAAGTCCTGACTTTGGCTGTGAGTTTAGTATTTTGAACTCTAGGCTTTTATTAGATTTTTCCTTCCCAAATGCCTTTCATTTTGCAAGAAGACTCATGAAACACTATGTTGGAAATATGTCGCTCTATCATTGTACATTCAGAGCCTCTTAGGAGCACTGCAAGCTTCCTCGTCACCACTCTTTTCATCATCTTCAAGTCTGTTCTTACCGATCCTGTTTGACTGTTCTCCTTACAACCAGCATGGGTGTGTGGACACCATCTCTGGATCTCTGTGTATTCTCAGAGATGTTCTCAGCCTGAGAGGGGACTGACATCTTGGAATTCTTGAGTGTCATGCCTTTGCTCTCAGCATTGTTCTACCATATTTATTCTTTGATGGCATCCCAGAGGTATGCCCAACACCAAGCTGTGTTTTCTCTAGGGACTCTCATTAACAAAGATTTCATCTTAATGCTGAAAAGTTCAGGACTTTTACCAAGAGCATTGGGAATAGCATGATCCCCAATAGAGGGAAGGAAGTGCAGAGCAGCAGTAATTAACCAAGGGGAAAAAAGATAACAGCAATGTGACAGACCAGCATAAAGCAAGAAAAAGGGAGATGACAAGGCAAAGTAAAACTAAACTGCAAGAGTTATAATCATAGGTGATTGTTAAGTGCAAACAGGAGAAATTCAACTGTTAAAGGAATGTGCCTGACTCGGTTAAGAATAGTGGCTCTGTAGATTTTTTGGTTTTATTTTATTGTGTTTATCTTTTGCAGCACAGCATGTGGGGTCTAAGTTCCCTGACCAAGAATCAAACCCATGCGCCCTTCATTGGTAGCACAGAATCTTAACCACTGGACTGACAGGGAGTCCTTGCTTCATGTTGTTTAAAGAGAAGAAAGAAGGTTGAAGACTTGAAGTACTAAGGAGGAACTAGAGAAATGTAAACAAAAACAGTGCAGGAATGGTGATATTAGTATCTAAAAATGGAATTTCAAATTAAAAGAATTTCAGTAAGACACTGGGAACTACTATCAGGTACAATTTATAGAAATATTCTCACATCTAAGCTCACTTGCACCAAACAAGGCAGCAACCAACACACATTCAATACAATTTACCACTTAAGGGGAAAATATGTCAATAAATGATATAAAGATGTGATATCAAGAAAGACAGTTGATAAAGTTCTGCAGTCTCTCCCATGAAACATCCTAAATAAAGAAGAAAACCACTTACATAAATAAAAGCTGTTTGCCAAAACGCAATAGCAAACATGCAAAAATATCTTACTTGGACCTGCTGGCTAACTTTCTTTCCTTTGATCTGAGATATGTCCGTTGGTTTGATGACATGTCACCCCTTTTAAGAACCATTAGTGGATTTGAGAAGCCACCGTCATGAGAAGCCTGTGCACCGCAACGAGGAGTAAGTCCCTCTCGCTGCAACTAGAGAAAGGCCTGGGCAGCAACAAAGACCCAAAGTCAAAAATGACTATTTTTTAAATAATATAAAATATGAATGTCAGAAGTTCATTGGAAACAAGATTCATCATTCTATGAGGGTGATAGTAGCCCCTAGTAGGAGCCAGACTCAGCATCCAGAAAGTACTTGGGCTACCAGCAGATCCCCAACCAATACCTGAATAAATGAAGGAATGCCCACTGAAATGACACCTACTTGAAGAATCCTTCCCAAATCCCCATTAGAAGGAACCTCTCCTGCTATTCTCTATCCCCTCTGTCGAGATTTGGAAGAGACTGTGAATGCTACTTTTTTTTTTTTTTCCTGCAAAATTCCAGTTGCGGAGGGTGAAAACATTAATATATAAGCATTTAAGAGAGTGAAATGCATGAGCTTTGAATCCGACATCAGAACCTGGCTGTCCGGTGATTTGCTTTATTATAAGAAATGGAACTGCCGTATTCAGCTTCTTATTATCTAGAAACTGGACTTTTAACCAGGAACATAAAGGCAATCTTCCCTGCCACGCAAGATCTATAGATGCCAAAGAATTATTTCAGCAATCTTGACTTTTGTGAGCCTGACCTGACCGTGGGCAAAGTGCACGCTGCACAATTTTGTTCTCTGCGAGGAACCCTGGCCCAGGGCCCTGTGTTTATGGCATCTAACCCATGTCACATCTAATCGATTACTATCCACTGGAGCACACAGAATAAAATGGCCAAAGTACACTTTCCTAAAGTTTCCAATTAAAAAAAAAAAAAAACCTAGAAGAAGATGCCAAAGAGTTATGAATTACAACTCACTCCTAAGAGACTGGTGAAATAGAAATGAACAAGAGAAGGCATTTGAGGCTGTCTCAGCAGATCCATGACAAGTTCATCCACTCAAAGTTCTTGCTAGAATACAGGTATATAAAGTTCCCACTCAAATACACACCTGAGAGAGTGGCTTTTTGCTAGCGCAGTTGATCCCACCAATAAAAACTATGTTGGGCATGATGGGCCTCGGGAAATTAAACACAAAGTCACTTCTGAGAAGCCAGACAGATCCAGAGCTCATGAGATCCTGGACAGTCATGTCTTTGTTAAGGATTTCCGAGGCAAGTAGCCCATACGGGGAATAAACCACATCGCACAGCAAACTCTCTGACAAGGTGATGAACATGTTCTTCACCCGCTGCAGGAAGGTCATGTGATCTGAGTTAAAGGACAGAGACCTGGGCACGTAGGATGGTGGACTGGGGCTCTGGGTACCCTGAAAGTCCAGGCTGCATGGCAGTCCATTCAAGAAGAACACGGCAGGCACAGACAGGTACTGGGCCACGATGGGGCCGCAGGGAAGGAAAGGGTCTGTCAGCACGGCATCGAAGCTACTTGCCATCAGGGAGGCCATCAGCTCCTTGTTGTGCAGTAAGTGGGAGCAGGCAGATAAGAGCAGAGCCGAGTCCTTTTTGATTTTCTGGTATGTTTTGATCACACGCTTCAGGAAAGGATCATCCTCAAAAACAGTATGCCCGAGGCGGATAAAAGTCTCTTCCAAGTCCTCCCTTTGGAATGGCACAGGGTACCTCTTCAAGGTGTAAAATGCTTCCTCTTTAATGTACACGGAGGCGTCAGGTGCCAGGACCACTATGTCATGTCCCCTCTGCTGCAGTGGCTGGAGGGGTCCGACCAAACTCAGCCAGTGGCTGCCATCCACCGGGACCACCAGCAGTTTCCCGCCCTGGGACACAGAGGGGCCGAGCGTGCACAACAGCAGGAGCAGGATGACTGGGCATTCTCCCTGGGACCCTGCTGTCATGCTTGCTCTGCCGTCGCTACCAAGACAGTCACCTGCCGGAGGCCTGCCCTCTGTCACACAATGCAGGAACCAAACTGTGCACCAAGTTAATGTTTGCCTGTGTCACGTGACCATAGCTGTCAGTCAGCTACAGATTGCTGGGCGTTTACTTTTAGAGATAAAGAGGGCAGGGCTTTCTAGGTCTCACCACAGGCAACAATTTGGCTGGAAGTCCCTAAGCACTGCTGGAATCACATTCATTTTTTATCTTTTCAATTGAACTATACTCNGTGGGCTGCAGTCCATGGGGTCATGAAGAGTCGGACACAACTGAGCAACTTCACTTTCACTTTTCACTTTCATGCATTGGAGAAGGAAATGGCAACCCACTCCAGTGTTCTTGCCTGGAGAAGCCCAGGGACCGGGGAGCCTGGTGGACTGCCGTCTATGGGGTTACACAGAGTCGGACACGGCTGAAGCGACTTAGCAGCTGCAATGAATGCCATGGCCAGTAGTGAGACTGTGTGAACTGAGGGGTTTCTTGGGACTCTCTGTGTTAAAACCAGAACGTGTATGCGTGCTAAGTCACCTCAATTGTGTCTGACTCTTTGTAACCCCATGGACTGTAGCCCACCAGGCTGCCCTGCCCATGGGATTCTCCAGGGAAGAATACTAGAGTGGGTTGCCATGCCTCCTCCAAGCGATCTTCCAACCCAGGGATCGAACCTGTATCTCTCAAATCTGCATTGGCGGGTAGAGTCTTTACCACTAGCACCACCTGGGAAACCCTAAAATCAGAACAGTCTTGAACAAACCGCGATGCTGCCTACCCTGGCTGTGAGCTAGAAGACTTCAGACAGGGCCCAGCACACCTGATTTTCACAGATGGCTGCCAACCTTAATTCTGAACATGTCCATAAAGCCCAAACACTGGCCAGCCCTACTCCCAGGCCAGCCCACTGTCTAGTCTGCCCCCACCAGCCTCAGGCCCTCTTTGAGGTCCCTGGCTCTTAGCAGCTATCTTGGCCTTTCTTATCAGGCTTATTCGAAAGATCAGGGAGGCAATATTATCCTCCCTACCCCCACGTTAAATTTCCTCTGTTTTCTAGACCTCTTCTCCTTCACGAAACCCACTCTTAGGGCTTTAGCCTTGTCTAGAAAGGACCGAGTCTAATGTCCCCGCTGCACCCACTCAGTTTTGGGCAGGATGTGATTAACATAAAAAGAACACACAGAGCCATAAACACCAAAAGCTAAATAGTAGCACTTGGCTGGAGTTTAAATGGCATGAAAGTTCATCTACAGTTACAGAATGACAAACTGCAGAGGGTACAGGATTCCATAATGGTGAGGTCCACCCCGTACTTGGCAAAACTTCCCTTAAACCTTGCCCTGGCTTCCCTGCTGGCTCAGAGTAAAGAATCGGCTTGCCAATGCAGGAGATGCAGGTTCGATCCCTGGGTCAGGAAGATCCCTTGGAGAAGGAAATGGCAACCCACTCCAGTATTCTTGCCAGGGAAATTCCATGGACAGAGGAGCCTGATGGGCGGCAGTCCATGGGGTCGCGAAGTCAGACATGACTTAGCGACTAAACAACTCCACACTCTCTGGAGTCAGGCCAAAGTGTGAAGCAACATGCTGACTGCAATAAGCCTTAATCCCCTATCTTTTATCCCATTCCAGAAAAATGAGCCCCCCTCAAAGGGAAAATACATGCCTAGACTCTCTGAGTCAGGCCAAAGTGTGAAGCAACATGCTGACTGCAATAAGCCTTAATCCCCTATCTTTTATCCCATTCCAGAAAAAATGAGCCCCCCTCAAAGGGAAAATATATGCCTACACGCCCAGGAGGCTTTTTCCCCCCCTAAAATAAACCATTTATTGAAAAAAAGAATCGTTTTCTTCAATTTCATTAATCAGCTTTTTGCATAACAAACGTGTGGCTTGCCAACAACAAAAGGTAAGACTGCACAGATGATGAACGTCCTATCTCCTCCTGCCCCTGTCCACACACTGTGGCGCGGGGCCCTGAGAGCTCGTGTCCGGAGGCAAAGAAGCTGGGTGCCCAGCGTCATTGATACAGGACACGGACCCCTGCCTCCGTCACCACCGTGTCTTGGGTGACTGAGAATTGTGGCATTTAGCATAGTATTGTTGACCTTTCTAGGTTCAAAAGCAGTTGTAGTGTTATCAAGCATCCTGGGCCTTGTTAATCTCCTGTTTGTCAAGCATACTGATTTCGAAACCCAGGAGGCTGTTACTAGAAGTCCTGACTTTGGCTGTGAGTTTAGTATTTTGAACTCTAGGCTTTTATTAGATTTTTCCTTCCCAAATGCCTTTCATTTTGCAAGAAGACTCATGAAACACTATGTTGGAAATATGTCGCTCTATCATTGTACATTCAGAGCCTCTTAGGAGCACTGCAAGCTTCCTCGTCACCACTCTTTTCATCATCTTCAAGTCTGTTCTTACCGATCCTGTTTGACTGTTCTCCTTACAACCAGCATGGGTGTGTGGACACCATCTCTGGATCTCTGTGTATTCTCAGAGATGTTCTCAGCCTGAGAGGGGACTGACATCTTGGAATTCTTGAGTGTCATGCCTTTGCTCTCAGCATTGTTCTACCATATTTATTCTTTGATGGCATCCCAGAGGTATGCCCAACACCAAGCTGTGTTTTCTCTAGGGACTCTCATTAACAAAGATTTCATCTTAATGCTGAAAAGTTCAGGACTTTTACCAAGAGCATTGGGAATAGCATGATCCCCAATAGAGGGAAGGAAGTGCAGAGCAGCAGTAATTAACCAAGGGGAAAAAAGATAACAGCAATGTGACAGACCAGCATAAAGCAAGAAAAAGGGAGATGACAAGGCAAAGTAAAACTAAACTGCAAGAGTTATAATCATAGGTGATTGTTAAGTGCAAACAGGAGAAATTCAACTGTTAAAGGAATGTGCCTGACTCGGTTAAGAATAGTGGCTCTGTAGATTTTTTGGTTTTATTTTATTGTGTTTATCTTTTGCAGCACAGCATGTGGGGTCTAAGTTCCCTGACCAAGAATCAAACCCATGCGCCCTTCATTGGTAGCACAGAATCTTAACCACTGGACTGACAGGGAGTCCTTGCTTCATGTTGTTTAAAGAGAAGAAAGAAGGTTGAAGACCTGAAGTACTAAGGAGGAACTAGAGAAATGTAAACAAAAACAGTGCAGGAATGGTGATATTAGTATCTAAAAATGGAATTTCAAATTAAAAGAATTTCAGTAAGACACTGGGAACTACTATCAGGTACAATTTATAGAAATATTCTCACATCTAAGCTCACTTGCACCAAACAAGGCAGCAACCAACACACATTCAATACAATTTACCACTTAAGGGGAAAATATGTCAATAAATGATATAAAGATGTGATATCAAGAAAGACAGTTGATAAAGTTCTGCAGTCTCTCCCATGAAACATCCTAAATAAAGAAGAAAACCACTTACATAAATAAAAGCTGTTTGCCAAAACGCAATAGCAAACATGCAAAAATATCTTACTTGGACCTGCTGGCTAACTTTCTTTCCTTTGATCTGAGATATGTCCGTTGGTTTGATGACATGTCACCCCTTTTAAGAACCATTAGTGGATTTGAGAAGCCACCGTCATGAGAAGCCTGTGCACCGCAACGAGGAGTAAGTCCCTCTCGCTGCAACTAGAGAAAGGCCTGGGCAGCAACAAAGACCCAAAGTCAAAAATGACTATTTTTTAAATAATATAAAATATGAATGTCAGAAGTTCATTGGAAACAAGATTCATCATTCTATGAGGGTGATAGTAGCCCCTAGTAGGAGCCAGACTCAGCATCCAGAAAGTACTTGGGCTACCAGCAGATCCCCAACCAATACCTGAATAAATGAAGGAATGCCCACTGAAATGACACCTACTTGAAGAATCCTTCCCAAATCCCCATTAGAAGGAACCTCTCCTGCTATTCTCTATCCCCTCTGTCGAGATTTGGAAGAGACTGTGAATGCTACTTTTTTTTTTTTTTCCTGCAAAATTCCAGTTGCGGAGGGTGAAAACATTAATATATAAGCATTTAAGAGAGTGAAATGCATGAGCTTTGAATCCGACATCAGAACCTGGCTGTCCGGTGATTTGCTTTATTATAAGAAATGGAACTGCCGTATTCAGCTTCTTATTATCTAGAAACTGGACTTTTAACCAGGAACATAAAGGCAATCTTCCCTGCCACGCAAGATCTATAGATGCCAAAGAATTATTTCAGCAATCTTGACTTTTGTGAGCCTGACCTGACCGTGGGCAAAGTGCACGCTGCACAATTTTGTTCTCTGCGAGGAACCCTGGCCCAGGGCCCTGTGTTTATGGCATCTAACCCATGTCACATCTAATCGATTACTATCCACTGGAGCACACAGAATAAAATGGCCAAAGTACACTTTCCTAAAGTTTCCAATTAAAAAAAAAAAAAAACCTAGAAGAAGATGCCAAAGAGTTATGAATTACAACTCACTCCTAAGAGACTGGTGAAATAGAAATGAACAAGAGAAGGCATTTGAGGCTGTCTCAGCAGATCCATGACAAGTTCATCCACTCAAAGTTCTTGCTAGAATACAGGTATATAAAGTTCCCACTCAAATACACACCTGAGAGAGTGGCTTTTTGCTAGCGCAGTTGATCCCACCAATAAAAACTATGTTGGGCATGATGGGCCTCGGGAAATTAAACACAAAGTCACTTCTGAGAAGCCAGACAGATCCAGAGCTCATGAGATCCTGGACAGTCATGTCTTTGTTAAGGATTTCCGAGGCAAGTAGCCCGTACGGGGAATAAACCATATCGCACAGCAAACTCTCTGACAAGGTGATGAACATGTTCTTCACCCGCTGCAGGAAGGTCATGTGATCTGAGTTAAAGGACAGAGACCTGGGCACGTAGGATGGTGGACTGGGGCTCTGGGTACCCTGAAAGTCCAGGCTGCATGGCAGTCCATTCAAGAAGAACACGGCAGGCACAGACAGGTACTGGGCCACGATGGGGCCGCAGGGAAGGAAAGGGTCTGTCAGCACGGCATCGAAGCTACTTGCCATCAGGGAGGCCATCAGCTCCTTGTTGTGCAGTAAGTGGGAGCAGGCAGATAAGAGCAGAGCCGAGTCCTTTTTGATTTTCTGGTATGTTTTGATCACACGCTTCAGGAAAGGATCATCCTCAAAAACAGTATGCCCGAGGCGGATAAAAGTCTCTTCCAAGTCCTCCCTTTGGAATGGCACAGGGTACCTCTTCAAGGTGTAAAATGCTTCCTCTTTAATGTACACGGAGGCGTCAGGTGCCAGGACCACTATGTCATGTCCCCTCTGCTGCAGTGGCTGGAGGGGTCCGACCAAACTCAGCCAGTGGCTGCCATCCACCGGGACCACCAGCAGTTTCCCGCCCTGGGACACAGAGGGGCCGAGCGTGCACAACAGCAGGAGCAGGATGACTGGGCGTTCTCCCTGGGACCCTGCTGTCATGCTTGCTCTGCCGTCGCTACCAAGACAGTCACCTGCCGGAGGCCTGCCCTCTGTCACACAATGCAGGAACCAAACTATGCACCAAGTTAATGTTTGCCTGTGTCACGTGACCATAGCTGTCAGTCAGCTACAGATTGCTGGGCGTTTACTTTTAGAGATAAAGAGGGCAGGGCTTTCTAGGTCTCACCACAGGCAACAATTTGGCTGGAAGCCCCTAAGCACTGCTGGAATCACATTCATTTTTTATCTTTTCAATTGAACTATACTCAATTTACAATACTGCGTTAATTTCAGGTGTAGAACAAAGTGATTCAGGCATATGCGTGCTCACGCTTCTGCACTCTTAAGCTTCCTCCCCTCCCTCCCCTGCCCAGGAGTTCACCAAGATCAAGATTCTGGGTGAGAAGGAAAAAGGTGGCAAGGGTTTGGCTCATAGGTGTGTGTCATTCTGAAATTCATAGCCCAATTTAAACAATAGGGGCAGTCATTCTTCTAAAGCCTCAATGTCATGAGCGTTCATCTGTAGATTACACAGAGCAAAGGGGCTGTAAAAACACATAGTCACCATGTTAATGATTTTATGACTTTACTGCACCAGGCAGAGCCTCAGAACTTTTTGAGGCCTCTGTGCACTTGAATGGTTTAAGACTGTGACTCTGTCCAAGACCAGAAATTGTTCTTTACCAAAATGAATAGCAGGCAGTCCACACCTACTCTCAAAAATTATGACCAAGAACCATGACTAAGCAATCCAATAAGACTTCTGCCCTGCAACCTGTGGAGACCTGACACTCAAAATCCACGGTGAGTCCCCCACTCATCAAAGACTTCTGGCAAGTGCTGGCCCTCCCAGCATGATGCGAAGAGCCAGGGACCAAAATCCAGGTTAGACACGGTCTGTGCCTGTCCAGAGGGCTCTGGCAGACAAACAACAAGACAATTACAGGGCAAGCTGAGATGTGCTGGGGTCGGGGAGCATGGGTGGCCACGGAAACTGAGCAGGGCAGTGATATAGTCTTGCTCTGATGTCTGCTGAAGAGTGGGGTGTCTGCAAGAGTATTCCTAGACCCACTGCAAGGTGATTTCTTTTAAAGCTAAAGCCACGCTGAAGTGAAGTGAAGAAACTCACCCTCCCAACTACTCCTAGCTCTTTTGATGGAATCAAACCAGAGCTGCTTGTTACTAAACTGAAAAGGGCTACATGAGAACAAGTCCACACCCTCTGGATGATCTTTGGGGCCCTCCAAGGGAAACATAGTCATCTTCCTTGACTCTCCACAGCATTTTGCTTTATTCTGCCTTGTCGCTGTCACCATTTACTCGCTCAGTCGTGTCCAATTCTTTTGCAACCCCGTAGACTGTAGCCTGCCACGCTCCCCTGTCCAAGAGATTTCTCAGGCAAGAAAACCAGAGTGGGTTGACATTTCTTTCACTAGGGGAGCTTCCCAACCCAAGAATCAAATCCACGTCTCCTGCGTTGATAGGTGGACTTTTTTTTTTTTTTTAACATCAAGCCTCCAGGGAAGCCCGTATTCTGCCTTGTATCCTTCAGCAATTTGCCTGAGTTCCCTACTAGACTCCCTCTCTGCCTCTATCTCTACCTATCCACAGCTTTGCAGACAGTGAAAGTGAAAGTGAAGTCGCTCAGTTGTGTCCGACTCTTTGCGACCCCATGGACTGTAGCCTGCCAGGCTCCTCTGTCCACAGGATTTTCCAGGCAAGAACACAGGAGTGGGTTGCCATTTCTTTCTCCAGGAGATCTTCCTGACCCAGGGATTGAACCCAGGTCTCCCACATTGTAGGCAGACACTTTACCCTTTGAGCAACCAGAGATGTCATGTTTCTATATGGGTGTGATGCCCCTTCTCCCTTTGCTCTAGGCCCTGTATTCAACCCAGAAATTGCCAGATCTGGATCATTCTACCACTAGTTCTCAGACTCAGCTGCCATGGTCTTGTTTCTAGGTCTCAGCCTCCAAGGCTCTTAGTCCCTACCTCTCCCTTTTGATTCCCTGCATCGGCCGTCCATCGCACAGCCCCATGCCACCACCACCCCTGAAACCTTGGTCAGCACACTCCTAGGGCTCAGAATAAATGCAGACTCCTCAGCCTTGCCTTCAGAGCTCCCTGGAATGGACTCCATTTCATTCCACTTCTCTAGCCCTTCTGCTTAACTGCTCTCTCTGCCCCTTTCCCTCCTGCCATTCTGAATCACTTAACCTACCCCAAACACACCTGGTACTTTTCCATATTGCTTTGTTCACACTGGACTCAATTACCAATCTCTATTTTCTACTGTTGTTTATTGCATGCTTCCCAAGTGCCAAGTTGGCTTGAGTTTCTCAAGATAATACAGAATGAGCAGTTTGTTCTGGTGAAAAGGTGAACCCTTTTGGATCTATTACCTTTTATAATGAAATATTGAGTTCATTGGTTAATCATTTCCTCTTATAACTAAGTGAACTTTATTGGTGTTGCCTCACCATTTATCAAGGCAAAGAATATAGTGTCAAGGAAAGAAAAAGGAGGGAGTGGAAGAGTCAGATGCCAAAAAGAAAATCGTGGTGATACAGCAGTTTTAGCAGAAATAATCACGGAATCCCAAGTTTACATGCAGCACTTAAACATGGCCAGCAGTTTTCGTCATTTTGATATACTGGGTCAGGAGTTAACAGACTATAAGCCAGAGCACCCTGGGGATCCCCAAAACCTCTTCAGAGAATTTTTCAGTTAAAATTGTTTCTAAGATAATGATATTTGACTTTTGAATACACTGGAGTCTCCCAGTGGCTACATGACACGTGATATAGCAATACATTGAATGCAGAAGCAGATATAAAAATCGAGCTCTTCTGTTAATCCAGAGAGATGTTTTAAAAAATAGAAAATAATGGCACTGTTTATTACTTTCTTTTGAAAAAGTTATTTTCCATCAAAAGCAGAGACATTACTTTGCCGACTAAGGTCCGTCTAGTCAAGGCTATGGTTTTTCCTGTGGTTGTGTATGGATGTGAGAGTTGGACTGTGAAGAAGGCTGAGCATCGAAGAATTGATGCTTTTGAACTGTGGTGTTGGAGAAGACTCTTGAGAGTCCCTTGGACTGCAAGGAGATCCAACCAGTCCATTCTGAAGGAGATCAACCCTGGGATTTCTTTGGAAGGAATGATGCTAAAGCTGAAACTCCAGTACTTTGGCCACCTCGTGAGAAGAGTTGACTCATTGGAAAAGACTCTGATGCTGGGAGGGATTGGGGGCAGGAGGATAAGGGGACAACCGAGGATGAGATGGCTGGATGGCATCACTGACTCAATGGACGTGAGTCTGAGTGAACTCCAAAAGATGGTGATGAACAGGGAGGCCTGGCATGCTGCGATTCATGGGGTCGCAAAGAGTCGGACATGACTGAGAGACTGAACTGAACTGAACTGATGATTTATATAAGCATGTAATGGGTTTATCGTTATTAAATTGACTTTGTTTTAATTTTTGCTGGAGCAAGTACCGATAGATATAACCCACATAAACAAAAGCAAAAGGGTCCTGAGGAAAAAAAGTTGGAGAAATGCTGTCCTAGACAAATGGTAAGAGTGTTTGCTTCTCAGACAAGGATCAGACTAAACTTTACTCCTATTACTCTACTCTACCCCCCAACTTAGATATATCAATAACCTCAGAAATGCAGATGACACCACACTTATCACAGGAAGCGAAGAGGACCAAAGAGCCTCTTGATGAAAGTGAGTGAAAGAGGAGAGTGAAAAAGGTAACTTAAAACTCAACAGCCAGAAAACAAAGATCAAGGCAGAGGTCCCATCACCTCAAGGCAAATAGATGGGGAAACAATGGAAACAATGAGAGACTTTATTTTCTTGGGCTCCAAAATCATTGCAGATGGTGACTGCAACCATGAAATGAAAAGATGCTTGCTCCTTGGAAGAAAAGTTATGACCAACAGAGACAGCATATTAAAAAGCAGAGACATTACTTTGCCAACAAAGGTCCGTCTAGTCAAAGCTATGATATTTCCAGTAGTCATGTATGGATGTGAAAGCTGGACTATTAAGAAAACTGAGCGACAAAGAACTGATGCTTTCAAACTATGGTGTTGGAGAAGACTTTGACAGTCCCTTGGAATGCAAGGAGATGCAAGCAGTCCATCCCAAAGGAAATCAGTCCTAAATATTCATTGGAAAAACTGATGCTGAACAGAAGCTCCAATACTTAGGCCACCTGATGCAAACTTATTGGAAAAGACCCTGATGCTGGGAAAGACAGCAGGCAGAAGGAGGAGAGGACAGAGGAGATGGTTGGATGGCATCACCCACTCAATGGATATGAGTTTGAGCAAACTCTGGGAGATGGTGAAGGACAGGAAAGCCTGGCTGCAGTCCATGGAGTCACAAGGAGTTGGACACGACTAAGCGACGGACTGAACAACGGGACAACAGCCCCCATCTCAAGCTCAGGGGAAGCCTGATGTCAAGCCTACTTTAAGAAAATGACTTTCTTGATCCAAGACCTTGATTTCCTGACCAGAGATGGAATAGTGCTCCGTGCATTGAGAGCACAGGGCCATAACCACAGGACCATCAGAGAGGTACCTGTGAGAACTATCTGCTAAGGTAGTCAGAGCCACATCTCCCCGTTTGCCAATACCCGCTCAATGGAGGTCGGGTGGGCGGAGCAAATGAGTGGGCGGGGCCTCTGCGGCTGCGTGAAACCGGTCACAGAGCACCGCGTGAGCAATGCATTCTGGGCTCGCCCAATGAGACGCGGCATCATCACAAGGGGCGCCCACTCCGGGCAGCCTGGCCTGGTGGGCACTCGGGTCCGCGCCCCGGGGGCTGCCAGCCAGCACCTGTCCTTGGCCCACGGGGCCGTTCCCGGCCTTCCAATATGGTAGACTACTACGAGGTGCTGGGCGTGCCCCGCCAGGCCTCATCGGAAGCCATCAAGAAGGCGTACCGCAAACTGGCGCTCAAGTGGCACCCGGACAAAAACCCCGAGAACAAGGAGGAGGCGGAGAGGCGATTCAAGCAAGTGGCGCGGGCCTACGAGGTGCTGTCCGACGCCAAGAAAAGAGACGTGTACGACCGCTGCGGCGAGGCGGGAGTGGAGGGCGGCGGCCGCGCCGGCGGCGGCAGGCCATTCGAGGACCCCTTCGAGTGCGTCTTCACCTTCCGGGACCCGGCCGACGTCTTCAGAGAGTTCTTTGGCGGCCGGGACCCGTTTTCGTTTGACTTCTTTGGAGACCCGCTGGAGAACTTTTTGGGGGGTCGGAGGAGATCCCGAGGAAGCCGAAGCAGGGGGTCCGCGTCGCTCTTCTCCGCCTTCAGTGAATTTCCAGCATTTGGAGGTGGTTTTTCTCCTTTTGATACAGGGTTTACCTCATTTGGTTCCGTTGGGAATGGGGCCCTCTCTTCCGTCTCCATGTCCTGTGGTAGTGGGGGGACGGGCAACTTTAAATCTGTGTCGACTTCCACCGAAATCATGAACGGCAAAATGATCACCACCAAGAGAATCGTGGAGAATGGCCAAGAAAGGATAGAAGTGGAAGAAGATGGGGAGCTGAAGTCCCTGATAATAAATGGCAAAGAGCAGTTGGTAAGCACTGACACCAAGTGATCCTGGTCCACGTTGAACTTAGAGCACAACTTGAGAATAGCAGGGTGTTTTTTTGTTTGTTTTTTGTTTTTTTGTTTTTTTTTGAAGATTGCAAGCGAGTTCTACTTGCAAAACAACTGTACTCAAGAATTTATGAACAGTTCGTGCCGACGCCAATTTGTTGCTACTGCTGGGCCACAGAATAGGACCTCTGTTTTTCTTTAAAACTGTTGTAAATATCTGTATGCACTTTGCTATTTATTAAACATAACCCCAGGGCAGACGCTGCTTATTTCGTGTTACTGAGACAGAATGTTCACTAGGGCACCTTCAACCCAGCCTTTCTACTTTTATTTGCAATGTGAACCTAGTGGTTTGCTCTGAAGTTAATGTTGCCAAGATAAATCAGTTTACTTCCAGTTTTTAGCACAAAGAAGTAAGAAATATGACTATATTAATAATACTTTTGGTTTAAAGATGACGTTTAGGTCCACATATTGCTGGTGACACCGTGAGAGTAAACTGTTTAAATAAAACGTTAAGCCTAGGCTTTTTAAAAACAAGTAAGCCTCGTAAAGGTAATATATTTAGTTTCTCATTACTGCGCTAACAATTTACCACAAATTTGGTGACTTGGAACAATGTGTATTTATGCTCTTAAAGTTCTGGAGGTCAGAAATCTGAAGTTGGTTTTATAGGAATGAAGTCACTACAGGGAACACGGATGGGCGGGCTGTAGTCCAAATAGTTGCAGAGTCTAATACAGCTGAGCGACTACTTGCACACATACATACACATTCTCTCTCTCCCTGCCCCCAACTCATTCTCCCTCCAAAGTCTGGGGCAAAACACTTAAGTGAATTCCTCACAGTACACAACTGATTATGAGCAGTCTCAGGATAGTATTCAGATAGCTTGACTTAAGCAATTAAAAAAAAAAAGAACAGTGCTGGTGATGACCAAAAACAATGAAAATCTCATTGCTAGCTTTTGATTGGTTCTGCAACTATGATAGCTGGAAATGTAAAAAGCATTTCCGTAAGGCTACACACAGTTTTCCCATTGTCACATGCACAATGTATCTCATCTCAGGTTGACAAAAGCCAAAAATTTTGGAAAGCTTTGAATAGTGGAAAGTTTGGAATATTGATTGAGTGGTGAAACATACATAGATCTGAGAGGTAGCTTTCTGTTGGCACATTTTATGCCCTCAAAATCTTTTTGAGCATAGTTGCTTTAGTATATTCCATTACAAAGTGTGTGACCCCCACCCGTTGGTCATCTCCAAAGAAAGGTTAGCATAAGGCATGAGAGTGAAAAGATATCTGAACTGGACAGGCTAAAAATGCAGCTTGTTCTCTCATCTGAAATTATAATCACTCTATTTGTGAGTCTACCACATAGGGTACAGGTCTTGATTATACTGTATCTTCATCTCTCCTACACATCTCATTGTGGTTCCTTCTTTATATCTTTAATTATAAACTTGTCTTTTCTACTAGTTTTCAGGCCTTTCACATCAGTATTCTATAAATGGTAATACTGGTGTTCCCTGGTCTCTCAGCTGGTAAAAAATCTGCTTGCAGTGCAGTAGACCCCAGTTCCATTCCTGGGTCAGTAGCTCAGCTGGTTAAAAAAAAAATCCACCTGCAATACAGGAGACCCCAGTTCAATTCCTGGGCCAGGAAGATTCCCCTGGAGAAGGGATAAGGCCACTCCAGTATTTTTGGGCTTCCCTGGTGGCTCAGATGGTAAAGAATCCACTCGCAGTGTGGGAGACCTGGGTTTGATCCCTGGGTTGGGAAGATCCCCTGGAGGGGGAGGCATGGCAATGCACTCCAGTATTCTTGCCTGGAGAATCTGCATGGATAGAGGAGACTGGCAGGCTACAGTCCATGGAATCACAAAGAATTGGACACGACTGAGTAACTACAGCATGGAAGGATGTGAATTCGAGTTCTTCCTTCAACACATTGGCCACTGCCCTCAATATAAAATTAATGATATATTTTACATTAAGTCTTCAAATCATGCTATGTATTTTACACTTACAGTGTATTTTACACTTAAACTTATGTCAATTTGGATTACACATCTTAAGTGCCCAGTAGTCATATGTAGTTAGTGTGGCTACTTCATCAGATAACATGTGATCAATGTTTGTAAATGTTCCATTAATCCATTTTAAAATGCATATTTTCAATTTTCTAATTAAAAAGCTCAACACCTAATTCTGAAAGTGATGTCTTAAAATATTTCCCCATTTAACTGAATTTTGCCCAATTTACATTTGAAATATTTAATAGTTTTTACTTTAAACATATAGCTTGAATTGGCACACATAGGTTTGACTGTTTCCTCATAAAGTTTGCCTTTTTAAAATGCTTAATCATGATAAAATACCCCAACATAAGATTTACCGTCTTAACCACTTTTAAGTGTACAGTTTGCTAGTGTTAATTACAGTCATATTGTTGTGCAACCAGTCTCCAGAACTGTTCATCTTGAAAAGCTGAAACTGTATACCTCTTAACATTTCCACAGTTTCCCCCACTTCATAGTCCCTAGCAACCTCCATTTTACTTTCTATCTCTGTGAATTTGACTACTCTAGGTTCCTCATGTTAGTGGAGTCATACAGTATGTGTCTTTTTGATACTGACTTATTTCACTCAGCATCATGTCCTCTAGGTTCATTCATGTTGTCATATATGTTGTCAGAATTTCCTTCATTTTAAAGGCTGAATAATATTCCATTGTATAGATAGACCACATTTTGCTTATCTGTTCATCTGCCACTGGACATGGGTTTCTCTCACCTTCTGGCTGTTGTGAATAATGCTGCTATGAACATGGGTATACAAATATCTCTTTGAGATGCTGATTTCAATTATTTTGGGTATATACCCAGAAGTGGAGTTGCTGGATCGTCTGGTAATTCTATTTTTAATTTTTTGAGGCGCTGACATACTGTTTTCCACAATGACTGTACCATTTTACACTCCCACCAACAGCACTATGAGGGTTCCAGTGAAGGAACCCTGTGGTGAGGAATCTGAGCCCCATATCAGGTATCCCAGACAGCAAGAAGAACTTCCAGAATATCTGGCTTTGAAGGTCAGTGGGTCTCACTTTTGGGAGAACCAGAGGGCTGTAGCAAATAGAGACTTTACTTTTCAAGGATGCACACAAAATCTCATACACTCTGGGGCCCAGAGCAAAAGCAGGAATCCGCTTGTCTTGGAGAACTGCTGGGAGCCAGCGTGGAGAATCCTGCCTATGGCAAAGGTCATGAGGAAGACGCCTGACAGGCAAAGGTGAGATCAGGACTCGAGGGATCCCCTGGACCTGCTTGAGCATCTGCCCCCACCAAACCAGAATCTGTCTTACTATTTTATGTCTTTCACCAACTCTTCTGACATTAACAGGGGGCTGTCCCCCAACCACCTTTCTCTAGAAAGAGTTAACTTAGGGCTCTAGTTGATAAATCTCCTGGGCATGAAAAGAGTGTTTCAACCTCCCTGTTAGCATTCTAGCTTGCTTGGCAGGTTTATCCAGACTCTTGCAACATTGTTGAGCCAATGCTTGCTGCCAAGTTCTCACATCCCTTATCCATTGTGTTCCTGGGAGTGCATATAGTCAGGATGTAGAAATAACAAGCAGTAGCTTTAGCATTAGCAACATTAGACTTTGAGTTAATAAGTTATTTCTTTGTTGTAACCTGCTGAATCTTTGCTCCATAAAAATGTAACTGTACTTTAAGGGTGACACAGGCTAGGAATTTAAGAAGAAACACTTTAAGGGAAAATTAATGTTCTGGCTGACCAACCTTTATCAAAAAGAGGTCATAAAATATCAACAGGTCTCCGGGCCAGAAGATAATGTACAAAAAATAAGACTCTTGCAGGAAGGAACCTGATATTGATAAAAGTTAATACTGATGGAATGTTGAATTGACTCTGCATTTTTCACCTTGCTGTATGTACAACTCAGGGTATAAAAGCCCTCTCTGGAAATAAAGTAAGTGAGCCTCACTCACTGAAGCTTGGTCACCCCGTGTCATTCTGTCCTTATCTCTACATCTCTAAATCTCAGTCGCCGATGCCGTCACCCTGAATATATCCTGGATCCAACCAGGGCTGGACCCCGGCAAGTGGCGCCCTGTTCTGGCGCCCAGAACAGGGACATCTGAAGGTAGGTCTCCCCCATTGTGCAGTTTACAGATGGCTAGGACCCCACTCAGGGTGCCGTGGACCCCCCTGCATAAGATAGGTAAGGAAAGAGGGGTGGAAAGTTTTGGGTTGAAAAGAAACCTGGCTGATAGGTTGAAAGAAACCTGAAGTGTTGATTCTTGCAAGACAAGAAATCTGTACTGAAATCTTAAATCTTTCTCTATAAAATTTCTGACATGGGTAACAGTGAGTCTAAAGAACGACAGCTTTTTATAGGAATAATTTTGCAACTGTTAAACAAAACAGAAATTAAAGTTAAAAAAGCTAGCGTTTAACCCTTTTTTACATTTGTACAAGAACAATGTCCTTGGTTTCCAGAAGAGGACACTGTTGATTTAGATACTTGAAAAAGGTAGGGAAACAGTTAAAAACTTATTATACTTTGCATGGGCCAAAAAAGTTTCCTGTAGATGCTTTTTCTCTGTGTAATATGATTGGAAATGTTCTGGACCCCTGTCATGAGGCTGTTAGATAGCCTATGGGAGAGGCTATGGTGGTGGATGATGGTGGGTCTCCACCTTCTACGCAGATCATATTTTCTGCCATTGACAAAGAAAGAACTTATTAACTCAAAGTCTAATGTTGCTAATGCTAAAGCTACTGCTTGTTATTTCTACATCCTGACTATATGCACTTGTTATTTCTACGTCCAGACTATATGCACAATGGATAAGGGATGTGAGAACTTGGCAGCAAGAGTCTGGATAAACCTGCCAAGTAAGCTAGAATGCTAACAGGGGGTTTGAAACACTCCTTTCATGCCCAGGAGATTTATCAGCTAGAGCCCTAAGTTAACTCTTTCTAGAGAGAGGTTGTTGGGGACAGCCCCCTGTTAATGTCAGAAGAGTTGGTGAAAGACATAAAATAGTAAGACAGACAGATTCTGGTTTGGCGGTAGATGCTCGAGCAGGTCCAGGGGGTCCTCAAGTCCTGATCTCACCTTTGCCTGTCAGGCCTCTTCCTCATGACCTTTGCCATAGGCGGGATTCTCCACTCTGGCTCCCGGCAGAGAACCTCCAAGAGAGGCAGGAGGCAACAGAGATCATCCTGGGGATGTAGACACTGACAGCAGCTCTTTGGAGAGCTCCATTCTATCATGATGACACTGTGCTGGCAAGGGCCATTTTGGGATCAACCCTCTAGCTTATTAGCACCAGGACCCAGCCCCACTCTCCTTCCTTGTAGGCACCAGCACTATGATGCTTCAGGTCAAGCAGCTAGCCAAGTGGGGACAGAGGCTCACTTGCTAACAGGCCAGCTGCCTAAGACCTCCTGAGTTCTCAGCCACCCAGCACCTGGACCCATTTACCAGAGGGCCCAGGACCTGGACTCCTACCAGTGCACCAGCACTAGCCCAAGGACGCCTAGGGCCCAGGCCCCATCCTCCAGTGGAACAAAACCAAATCCAGGACCCCCGGGCCCTGCAGCCAGAGACCCTGGCTCACAACTCCACCCACTAAGGAGCCAGCACTAACCACTGGACTACCTGGACCCTGACCCTATCCTTCAGCAACTTGACACCAAATCATGAACCCCTGGGCCATTCAATCAGAGACTACAGGACCCAGCTCCACCTACAGGTGGGCCAGCATTAGCCCCAAGACTCAACCCACCCACAAGCAGGCTGGTACAAGCCTCAGGACTCCCTGAGCCCTGGCTCCATGTACCAGCAGGCCAAAACAAGTTTTGTGACACTCCAGACCCCACAGCCAACCCATTCGATTATAAGCTGACTTTGCCGCAGAAATTCTGCAGGCTGGAAGGAAATGGCATGATATATTTAAAGTGATGAAAAACAACCAAAAGTGCCCTACTCGACAAAGCTTTCATTCAGATTCAAAGGAGGGATCAAAAGTTTTACAGACAAGCAAAACTCACAGCCTAGCACCATGAAACCAGGTTTACAAGAATTTTTAAAGAGTGTTCTCTAAGTGGAAAAGTAAATGCCACAATTAGAAATATGAAAATTACAAAAGAAAACATTTCTTTGGTAAAGATAAATATACAATAAAGGTAGTACATCAACCACATATAAGGCTAGCAGGAAGGTTAAAAGACAAAAGTAGTAAAATCATCCCCAGTAAGGTCTGAAATATGTCAAAAATAGTAAATGTGGAGAGAGTTTGAAAACAGAGTTGTTAAAATGCTTTTGAACTTAAAATATTAACAATTTAAAATAATCACATATATATAGAGATTGCTACCAAGAAACCACATGGTAACCACCAACCAAACATCTATAACACACACACAAAAAAAAACCAAATTAGAAAGGAAGAAGTAAAATTGTCACTGTTTTCAGATGACATGACACTACACACAGAAAACCCTAACGACGCCACCAAGAAAACTATTAGAACTCATTAATGAATTTGATCAAGCTTCAGGATATGAAATTATTAACAGAAATCTGTTGCATTTCTATATACTGACAATGAACTATCAGAAAGAAAAATTAAGGAAACAATCTACTTCTAGTAACATCAAAACAATAAAATACCTAGAAATAAATATAAGAAGATAAAAGACCTATACTGAGAAATTTATAAGGCACTGATAAAAGTAATTGAAGACAACACAAACAGATGGAAAGATGTACCATACTCATGGATTGGAATAGTTAATATTGTTAAAATGACTGTACTACTTAAGGCAATCTACAGATTTAATAAAATACTTATCATAACACAAATGACATTTTTCAAAGAACTGTTACACGTACATGGTGATTAAGCAAATAACAAAAGATGGTGAGAAAAAAATTTAAAAAAACACAGGTTGATAAGAATGTAAAGAAAAGGGAACTCTAGTGCACTGTTGGAGGCAATGTAAATTGGTGCATCCACAATGGAAAACACTACAACTGTCATATAACGAAGCAATTCTACTCCTGAATATTTACACAAAGAAAACAAAAACAGTAATTAGAAAATATATATGTACCCCAAGGTTCATTGCAGCATTATTTACAATAACCAAAAATATTGGCTATTGAATATTCAGTTCAGCTCAGTTCAGTTCAGTTGCTCAGTTGTGCCCTACTATTTGTGACCGCATGAATCGCAGCACGCCAGGCCTCCCTGTCCATCACCAACTCCCGGAGTTCACTCAGACTCACATCCATTGAGTCAGTGATGCCATCCAGCCATCTCATCCTCTATCGTCCCCTTCTCCTCCTGCCCTCAATCCCTCCCAGCATCAGAGTCTTTTCCAATGAGTCAACTCTTCACATGAGGTGGCCAAAGTACTGGAGTTTCAGGTTTAGCATCAGTCCTTCCAATGAACACCCATTACTGAGCCATAAAAAAAGATGAAATCTTGCCATTGCGACATGGATGGACCTCGTGGGTATTACACTTAGTGAAGTAAGACATATAAAGATAAATACTGTATGATTTCACTTACATGTGGAAAATAAAAGGCAATGAAAATGAACAACCACAACAAAACAGAAACAGACTCACAGATACAGAGAACAAACAGGCTATGGACAGGGGATCAGAGTGGGGAAAGGAGAGTAAAGGGTGAGGGGGATTAAGATCCAAGCTTCCAGTTGCAAAATGAGTGTCATAGGTATGAAATAAGAGTGTGAGAAATACAGTCAATAGTTATATAATACATTTCTGTGATGAATATCATAGCTGGATTTATCGTGGTGATTATTTTGAAGTGTATAGAAGGACTGAATCACCATGTTGTGTAATAGGAACAAACATAGTGCCAATCATATTTTGAAAACTAAGAAGCAAACTCACAGAAATAGAAATCAGCTTTGTGACTACCAGAGGCAGGGAATGGGAGGAGGGGGAGTGATAAAGAATCTGCCTGCAATGCAGGAGATGCAGATTCGATCTCTGGGTCTGGAAGACTACCCCCTGGCAGAGGGCAAGGCAACCCACTCCAGTATTCTTGCCAGGAAAATGCCATGGACCGAGGCGCCTGATAGGCTACAGTCCATAGGGTTGCATGAGGTGGCCAAAGCACTGGAGAATCAGACATGACTAAAGCAGCTGAGCACACAAGCAGCCTATGTACTAATTTCCAGTCATCAGTTCAGTTGCTCAGTCATGTCCAGCTCCTTGTGACCCCATGGACTGCAGCACGCCAGGCTTCCCTGTCCATCACCAGTTCCCAGACCATGCCCAAACTCATGTCCATAATTTCCAGTTATAAGAGAAATAAATACCAGGACTGTCATTAACAACATTAATTCATTTAATTTTGTACTTAGATGATGCATGATCACTAAACTTGTGGTAAAAGTCTCATGATCTAGAAAGTCGAATCACGCTGCTATCCACCTTAAGTTTAACCAAGGTTGCCTGTCAATTATGTCTCAATAAAACTGGAAGAAACAATGGCAAACAAGCACCTGAACACAATTTTATATTGAGTATATGTTTAAAGGATAATATTGTGATATATTTGAGTCAATAAAATATATTATTAAAATTAACTGCAATCCTCTTTTTACTTTTTTAAAAATATACATACCAAAAAGCCGTCAATTACATATATGACTTATATTAGATTCCTATTGGACAATTCTGTACTAGACCATTAAGAAAACATATTAAGAAATTTTTTTAAATAGTGACTCACAAAAAAACAATCTCTGATTATAATTCAAAATAATTAGAAAAAAATAAGAGAAAAATGACTGCAATTATCTTAATTATATGGGAATTAAGAAACAACCTTCTTTAAAATAAATAGAAGCCACTGACACAAAGAGCAAATCAAAAACATAAATTAAGTCAAAAAAATGAGAGCAATTTATGGAAAACTCTAAGGGATTGAGAAAAAATGTTTTATTTATGAATAAAGAAATTTCAGTTCTTAATTATTAAGAAAACATAAAGGAACTTAATGCTTATCTAAGGAAATTAGAAAAGCAGCTATAAAATAAACCAAAGGAAGCAAGGATGGTATCATTAACAAAAATAATAAAACAACAAGCTACAATTAATGAAATAGTAAACAAAAAGAGTAAAATGAGAAAGCAAATCCAAAAGCTATTTCTTTGAGAAGGCCAATAATGTGATTCAACATATCATAAATTATAAGAAGGAGAAGGAACAAAAATATTAAAAAATTAAACTTTAATCTTTCCTATTTTGATGAAAATTTCCATAAACATTTAAAGGAGTCACATCTAAGGGTAAACCAAATAAAATAAATGAGAATGACAAAAATTTCAAAATAAAAATTTAGTGGAATAAAAATGATAACACTTGAGAATTACAGGGTAAATGTTCTTACATGTACCAAATAAATCAGCACAAACATATCTAAATGCTTCCAGATGACATAACTTGTCATGCTGGGCACCTTTTAATAATAATAATAGATACTATTTGTGTGTTCACAGTGACAATATTAAGGTCAGAATGGTTAGATCTGCCACCCATGGACATTCAACTACAAAAATGAGAGTGAGGATGTGAGCAAATGCTATTAACTCTAGAGAGTATATTCACACAGAAAAACTAAAAGGAAAACAACAGCATTTACTTTTAAAGTTCTTCCTTCATTTTATTTTATAATTGAACAAATGCATTGCATGAAGAAAGAAGAAAACAAAGTAAATAGATCTTTTGTGGTGTGGGCAAAAAAAGAAAACTGAAGTTAGAGTCCTGTGCAATAATGAATGTGTTAATATAAAGAGATATAAAAATATGACTACAAAAACTCTAAGAGATATAAAGTCATGGAAGTTAATATAAATCCAGTATATGTCACATAAGTGGGCAAAAATAAGAGAGCTAACTAAGTAGATTAAAAAACAAATCCTGCTCCAAGAGTCCTATTTTGATTAAACCCAAATATTCAGGGTTAACATAGGAAGACTCTGAAACCATGAGGAAAGCGGTAGTTTCCATCATGGAAAGTTGGGGTGCAGTGACCTGGGCTGGGGTAGGTGTGATGATGCGGTCAAACCCTTCCTCTTTGGAACTCAGTTCTCAGCTCACTGCCTTCTTCCCGTCCACTGTGTTCATTGGCTCAGACTGACCTCCTCTCCAGCCCCCACCACCAGCCTTTGATGACTTCAGTATCCCATGAAGGAGAACTACCTGACATAGAATCCAACTACGTGCATCCCCACATTTTACTCCAGACCCCAACTCCTGGCGAAAAGAGTTCAGGTCAGCACAGCTCCATCTCTGAGGAGCTGCACTCCGCTATTTCTTTCTGCAGTCACAGAGACCCCAACGTCTCTCTCTGGTATGGTCTCACTTCCACTTGATTTATTCAATCCGTTTGAAACTTCTGCTTCCTTTCGGGATCTAGGTCTCCTGTGACCGCACCTCAGCGGCTTCCAAGACAAAAACCACTAAAACGATCAGGTCACCAATGCAATCTGTCAGTTCTTCCTTTGGAAATGGAGTCAGACCCCATGGTTCTTACTGGCCATGTACTCTGTCTACCTTTAGTCTGTGGAAAAATCTTTAGCCAAAGAATGAGTATAGTCAAAGAAATGAGAAAACGCAAAAACAAAGGAAAACAGTCCAACAAAAATAATAGTAAGCAAAGTCAAGGACCTTTGGTTCCTCCTCAGGGGCCATAGATAATGCTCTGAGCCATATCCCGTGAGCTGTCATAGACACTGAAAGCCCCATGAGGTGGAAGAAGTTAACTGCATGGTGACCAGATGTAGCCATGACATAGAAGCTGCCACAGTTCTGAGAACTGGCCTCAAGGAAACGGGAACAAACCGGCCCTGGCACAGAAGATTAACTGTACTGAAAACAATCAAAATGATGGTGGTCAGACCACTGATTCTGAGATGACTGTCAGAGCCGACTGTGCTGTTTCTACACAGAGGCCCCTTCCCTCTGTCAATAAAAGCGCTTGCCCCGGATTGTCCAAGGAGGAAAGAAGTGTTTGGACAGGACTCGCCTCTCTGCACTCCCATCCCAGAAACATTCATCCAGCAAACTTTCACATCCAGCAGTCTTGCTTCTTTATTATCTTTTGAGCCACAAGCAACCAGACTCCACTTTGCTTACACTTCTATTGAACACCCTCAGGCAAAATCCCCTGAAAGATAAATTCACAGCTCAAGTTCCTGCTCCTACTCCCCTGGAGAAAACCGGACAACAGTTATACCGATGCCTTTACAAAAGGGCAGTCACGATTACACACCCTCAACCCTGCCTCTCACTCCTCTCAGAGATCACTGGAAGCCTTTACTGCACTCCTGGAGGCCCTTTAACAATGAGTCTCACCACAGACGGTGAGGAGGAGAATGAGAGGTGGAAATCATCAGAAAGATCAGTACATAACAAAACACCCTGAATTGTTGTTTTTTTTTTTTAATATAATGTGCTCCACTGGGAGCACTGATTGAACAAAAGCAGCAGTACAGACCTGAGATAATGGTTTCCTGTTGGCACAGTTGATGCCCCCAATGAACACCATGTTGGGCATGATTGGCCGCGGGTAGTCCATCACAAAGTCTCCTCTGAACAGCCACACGGATCCAGAGGCAAGAATCTCCCCCAGCGACACCTCTCTCTGAAGAAGCTCAGAGGCAATACGTTCATAAGGAGTGAGAGAAACCTGGCAAATGTGCTTCAGGCCCAGAGGGTAGAGCATGTTCTTGACCCTTTGGAAGAATGTCATGTGGTCTGAATTCATTGTTAATAACCGAGGAACATAAGAGAAAGGGTTTGGGCACGCTGTGCCCTCAATATCTAAGTCACAGGGAATTTGCCGCAAGAAAAACACAGCAGGAATGGACAGGTACTTAGCCAGCACTGCCCCACAGGGGTAAACAGGGTCCGTTAAAACCACATCGAAGGAACTGGCATTCAGGTTTCTGATCAGCTCCTTGTTATACAACAGTGCCTCACAAGACCTTGCAAAGAACAAAGACACATTTTTCAATGCTGCCATAGTTTCCAAAAACCGTGTTAGAAAATGTACTCTTTCAAAAAACTGATCAGGACGGCCCTTCATGATGGAATCAAACTCTTCCCGGGTGTATGGAATGGCATAGGTTTTCGTGGTGAAAAAGTCCTCTGCCTTGATGTGGATATTCATCTCTGGAGACAGGACCACTGCCTGGTGACCTCTGGCGTGGAGCTCCCGCACGGCCTGCCGCATGCTGAGCCAGTGGCTGCCCTCCATGGGGGCCACCAGCACCTTCCCAGCCTCGGCCCATGTCCCGACGCACACACAGAGCAGGAGTCCAGCCAGCACCTGCCGCCGAAGCTGCAGTCCCAGGGTCATCTCTGCACAAACCAGAAGGAACTGAGTCCCTGGTTGGGCTGTGCCACCTATATGTGTTCCCTTATCTTTATTTTATCATCAAGTCACTTAAGCAAAATGGCATGTCATTGGAAGGCAGGGATTGATGACTACACCATGTATTACACCATACGTCTATGCCTGTGTTTTATCACCTCTGCTTTCATCCGGAAAGAACACTCCCCCTTATCTTGGAAAAACTCCTTTGACTCTGCTGCTCCCTCTGGGGAGCATTCTAGTTCACTCTCTTGTTCTTCGTGCAAGACCCAAAGCAAGACTGTGCCTGCCCATTCCCTTGGTCACCTCCTACCTCTCTGCTACCCGTGTTCTCTGGGGCTGGACTGAACACTGAGGAGTCACTTCTGCCCCAGAACCCAGCCAGAACCTCTTCTGGATGTGACCTTATCTGAGAACTCTTGAATCTCTTTCCCGCCATTCATGGGTGAACACATCCAGGGATACATATAACATTGCTAAGACAGCTTTCTCTCAGCGAAAAGAGGATGGTGGCGCTCTGGTTTGCTCCTGTTCCACACTGGACACCTCTTGCACTGCTCAGGAGACAGTTTATTGGAGCAGCCATCAGATATGGAAACATCTGAAAAGATCCTTGATGGAGACAGCAGGACTGGTTAAGAATTCTTTATCTGTCGTATGGAATACATGTTGCTGTTTCCTAAAGCATTGGTTTTTCCAGTAGTCATGTTCAAATGTGAGAGTGGACCATAAGGAAGGCTGAGCACCAACGAGTTGGTGCTTTCTAACTGTGGTGCTGGAGGAGACACTTGAGAGTCCCTTGGACAGCAAGGAGATCAAACCAGTCCATCCTAAAGGAAATCAACCCTGAATATTAATTGGAAGGACTGATGCTGAAGCTGAAACTCCAATACTTTGGCCAGCTGATGTGAACAGCTGACTCATTGGAAAAGACATTGATTGTGGGAAGGACTGAGGGCAAGAGAAGGAGGTGACAAAGGATGAGATGGTTGGATGACATCACTGACTCAATGGACATGCGTTTGAGCACACTCCAGAAGCTCGTGAAGGACAAAGAAGCCTGCCATGCTGCAGTTCATGGGGCCACAAAGAGTTGGACAATACTTGGAGACTGAAGAAGAACAGCAACAAAATATCAGTGGGGAAGCAGACCTTAGTAACGACACAGCAGGTTTCAAAGGGTGCTGGCCCCCAAGGTCTGCTCACCCTGGGATAGGAGGGTTTCCCCTGGCTTCAGAACAGGCTCTCTCACCTTCTGAGGCTGAAGGTGCCAGTCTTCCACTACACTGTTTAGGGACTGAAATGCACATTAATCTGGGCCTTCATTACATCTTATAGCTTATGTTCAGATAACAGATATCCATCTCTCTATATAAAATAGATAAATAGCAAGTTCCTACTGTATATCACAGGGAAGTTATTCAATACCTTGTAATAATCTATAATGGAAAAGAATCTGAAAAAGAATATATATCTGAATCACTTTACTGTACAACAGAGACTAACGCAAGGTTGCAAATTAATTATGCTTTAAGTTAAAAAAAGGAATAGAACTAGAGGCATCATGCTTCCTGGTTTCAAACTGTATACAAAGCTAAAGTGATCAAAACAGTATGGTACTGATGCTAAAACAGACACAGAGTCAATGGAACAGAATATAGAGGGGAAATAACTCCACACTTGCACAGGCAATTAATCCATGACAAAGCACATAAGACAATACAATGGGGAAAGACATTCTCTCGAATAAATGTGTTGGGAAAATTTGACAGCTACATGCAAAAGAATCGAGCTGGATTAATCTCTCATGCCATGAGCAAACATAAATTCAAAATAGAGTAAAGACTTGAATGTAAGACCTAAAACCATAAAATTTCTAGTAGAGAACATAGGCAGTGTGCTCTTTAACTTCAATATTAGTAATACATATTTTGGAAGGATATGACTCCTCAGACGAGAGAAATAAAAGTAAAATAGACAAATTGACTTTATCAAACTAAAATCTTTTGATCAGCAAAGAAAATTACAAGCAAAAGGGAATGGAAGAAGATATTTGCAAGTGATATATCTAATAATAGGCTAATATCCAAAGTACAAAAAGAATTCATACAAGTCAACAACCACAAAAGATGATTAAAAATGGGCAAAAGATTCAAACACACATTTTTCCAGAGAAGACATACAGAAGGCCAACAGGCACATAAACAGATGCTTAATGTCACTAATCATCAGAGAAATGCAGATCAAATCATAAGGAACTATTGCCTCACACCTGTCAGAATGACTATTATCAAAAAGACAATAAATAACAAGTGCTGGCAAGGATGCAGGAAAAAAGGGAACGCTAGGGCACTGTTGGTGTCAATGTAGATTGGGAGAGCCACTACGCAAAGCACTACAGAGATTCTCAAAAAGGTAAAAATAGGACTAGCATATCATCCAGAAATTCTACTCCTGGGTATTCATACAAAGAAATGGAAAACACTAATTAGAAAAGCTATATACACCCCTATGTTTGTTGCACTGCTGTTTACAATAGCCAAGATATATTGGTTATTGACTATTACTCAGCCATAAGAAAGAAAGCAATCTTGTCATTTGAGAATCTTTACAAGAATCATGACAAGAAATCTTGTCATCTTGTCTAGGTCCATGGCTGGACCTAGAGGGTATTATGCTTAGTGAAGTAAGGCAGAGAAAGACAAATACTGTATGGTCTCACTTACACATGGGAAAAAAGACAAAGCACATGAGCAACCATGGCAAAACAAACAGACTCATAGATACAGACAAACAAGCAGCTGGCAGAGGGGATGCAGAGGGGAGAGGAGAGAGACTGGCACGGGGGGTGAGAATACAAACTTTCTTGTGGAACATATGCACAATGGAATATCACACAGCCATCTAAAAGAACACATCTGAGTCAGCCCTAATGAGGTGGATGAACCCAGAGCCTGTTACACAGAGTGAAGAAGTCAGAAAGAGCAAAACAAATATATATTAATGCCTATGTTGGAGAAGGACATGTTAACCCATTCCAGTATTCTATCCCAGAGAATTCCTTGGACAGAGGAAGCTGGTGAGCTACAGTCCATGGGGTCACAAAGAGTCAGACATGACTGACTGGCACTTTCTTTCAATGCATGTATATGGAATCTAGAAAGATGGTACTAATGAACCTATTTGCAGAGCAGCAATGGAGACACAGACATGGAGAATAGGCTTGTGGACACAGTGAGGGAAGGAGAGGGGGGGATGAATTGAGAGCATAGCAGGGAAACATATAAATTACCATATGCGAAATACATAGCCAGCGGAAATTTGGTGTATGATGCAGGGCACTCCAATCAGGCGCTTTGTGACAACCTAGAGGGATGGGGTGGCGTGGGAGATGGGGAGGGGTTCAAAAGAGAGGAGTTATACGTATACCTATGGCTGATTCATGTTGATGTATGGCATAAACCAACACAATTTTGTAAAGCAATTATCCTCAAATTAAAAAGTTTTTTAAAAGATCCAAACTTCCAGTTGCAAAATAAATGTCACAGGTATGAAACAGAAGTGCAAGAAATAGAGTCAAAAGTTATGTAACACCTTTCTACTGTGAATATCATAAGTGGATTTATCATGGGGATTCTTTTGAAGGGTATGGAAGTACTGAATCACTATGTTGTCTAACAGAACTAACATAGCGCTGTGGTTAATTATGTTTCAAAAATCAACAAATGCATAGAAATGGAAATAAAATTTGTGGCTACCAGAGGCAGAGAGCAGGGGCAAAGGGGAGTTGGATGAAGGCAGTCTAAGGGGACAAGCTTCAATTATGAGAGAAATAAGGACAGGGGTGTAATGTACAACATGATAGATATAATTAACACTGTTGTACGTTACATATGAACATCGTTAAGAGAGTATATTCTAATAATTCTCATCACAAGGTAAAAAAATTTTTCTGCTCCTTTAATTTTGTATCTATATAAGATGATGAATGATCACTAAACTTGTTATAGCAATCGCCTCATGATCTAGAAAAGTCAAATCACTCTGCCATCCACTTTAAGCTTATTCAAGGCTGCCTGTCAATTATATCTCAATAAAACTGAAAGAAACGATAGCAAACGAACACCTTAAAATTTTTTACACTGAGTATATCTTTAAAGGATAATATTATATATATGTATGATTTAATAAAATATACTATTAAAATTAATGTAACCCTCTTTTTGTTTTTCTAAATATGCCAACTAAAAAGCTTTCAGTTACACATGTGCTATGCATTATACTTCTATTGGGTAATTCTGTAATAGGCCAGAAAGAAGACCTATTAAGAAATTTTTTATAGCAGTGACTTCACAAGAAACATTCTCTGATTACAATCCAAAATAAATAGAAAAAATAGGAGAAAGGTAGCCACAGCGAATCTTAACCACATGGGAACTAAGAAGCAACCTTGTTAACACCAGCAACAACGAATGGCAGGGTTCCCCTGGTGGCTCAGTGGAAAAGGACCCACGGGCAATTGCAGGAGACCCAGGTTCAATCGCTGATCTGGGAAGATCCCACATGCCTCAGAGCAACGGCGCCCGAGGGCTGCACCTATGAGCCTGTGCTCTAGAGCCTGGGAACCACAACTAATGGGCCCGTGTTCCACAACGACTGAAGCCAGCACACCCTGGAGTCTGTGCTCCCCCACAAGAGAAGCGGCTGCGCTGAGGAGCCTGTACATTGCAACGAAGAACAGACCCTGCTTGCGGCAACTAGAGAAAAGCAGCAACAGAGATTCAGCGCAGCCAAAAATAAATAAATAATCCAAAAAAATTTAAAAAAAGCAGATAGTCACTTCCTCAAAGAGGAAATCAAAAACAAAAGTTTAAGTGAAAAAATAGAAAGAATATGAGAACAATTTATTTCAAAATCTAAGTAGTAAGTAGTAAAGTCGCTCAGTCGTGTCCGACTCTTTGCGACCCCATGGACTGTAGCCTACCAGGCTCCTCCCTCCATGGGATTCTCCAGGCAAGAGTACTGGAGTGGGGTGCCGTTCCCTTCTCCAGGGGATCTTCCCAACCCAGGGATTGAACCTGGGTCTCCCGCATTCCAGGCAGACGCTTTAACCTCTGAGCCACCAGGAAATGCTTTATTTATGACCATCAATTCTTTATTATTAGGAAAACAAAAGAAAATTAATGCTTACCTAAGAAAAGCAGGAAAACAGCTATAAAATCAATTAAACAAGGGTGACATCATCAATAAAAAATAAGTACAATTAAAGAAATAGAAAACAAAAATAGTAAAAAGGACAAGCAAACCCATAAGCTATTTCTTTGAGAAGACCAGTAAAATAATTCAACATGTCATAAATCTTAAGAAGGAGAAGAAACAAAAATGCAAAAGATTTAGATTTTAATATTTCATATTTTGAAAAAATTGTCCATTAACATTCAAAGACATCACCTCTAAGGGTAAAGAGAAAGTCGTTCAGTGTCCGACTCTTTGTAACCCCATCAGGCTCCTCTGTCCATGGGATACCCCAGGCAAGAATACTGGAGCGGGCAGTCATTCCCTTCTTCAGGGGACCTTTCAGACCCAGGAATCAAACCAAGGTCTCCTGCATTGCAGGCAGATTCTTTACCATCTGAGCTACCAGGGAAGCCCACCTCCAAAGGTAAACCTCTAAGTGTAAACCACATTAAATAAATGAGTGACAAAATCTCGAAGTGAAAAAACAGTAGAGTGGAGCAAAAGTGATTACTAGTGTGGTTACCATGGAAACATTTGAAAACTTCAGTGTACATGATTTTTCACGTACCAAATAAATTGGCACAAACATACCAAATGCCTTCAGATGATACACCGTGTCCTGCTGGGCACTTTATAATAATTAGATGCTATTTGTGTGTTTACAATGACAGTATAAAGTCAAAATAGTTAGGTCACACGGCCAAGGTAATTCAGCTAGAAAAATGGGAGTGAGGATTTGAACCAATACAGCTACCTCTAGAGAATATATTCACACAGAAAAACTAAAAGGAACAGAATGGCAAATGCTTTTTAAATGCTTCCTTACTTTCCACCTTTTACAAGTCTAGTAGATACATACATATTTTATAATTGGACCAATGCATTGCATATAGGAAGAAAACTAAGTAGAATAGACTGTGCTGTGAGCAAAAATGAAATGTGAAGATAGAGTCCTTTGCCATAGTAAATACAGTACTATAAAGGGATATAAAAGTAAGAATACAAAAACTATAAGAGATCTAAAGTCATGGAAGTTACTATAAACTCAGTACATGTCATATAAGTGGGCAAAAAAAAGAGGGCTAACTAAGTAGATTAAAAAACAAACCCTGCCCCTATGAGTCCTACTTCAATTAAACCCAAATATTCAGGGTTAACATGGGAAGAATCTGAAACCATGAGGAAAGTGGTAGTTTCCATCATGGAAACTTGGGGTGCAGTGACCTGGACTGGGGTAGGTGTAGTGATGCGGTCAAAAACTTCCTCTTTGAGACTCACTTCTCAACATCACTGCTCAGTTTTACCTGCTCTCCAGGCCCCATCACTAGTCTTTGATGATGTCCCACCTTACACACCTATCTAACATGCCATTCAGCTATGTACATCCCCACATTTTACTCCAGACCCCAACTCCTGCTCAGAGACTTATGGCAGACACAGCTTCATCTCTGAAAAGTTGGACCTAGCTATTTCTTTCTCCAATTACAGAGACCCAGACTTCTCTCTCCATTATTGTCCCACTTCGGCTTAATTTATTCAGCCTCTCTGAAACTTCTCCTTCCATTTGGCATTTAATTCTCCTGTAACCACAGCTCATTCTCTTCCAAGACAAAACCACTAAGAGCTATTAGGTCGACAAATGCAATCTGCCAGTTCTTTCTTGGTTTTGATGGTGCCAGACCCCATGGTCCTTACTGGCCATGTCCTCTGTCTGCCTTCTGTCTGTGGAAAACCTTTAGCCCAAGAATGACTTTAGTCAATGAAGTGAGAAAATGCAAAAACAAAGGAAAACAGTCCAACAAAACTAAATAGTCAGTAAGCAAAGTCAAGGACCTTTGGTTCCTCCTCAGGGGCCATAGATAATGCTCTGAGCCATATCCCGTGAGCTGTCATAGACACTGAAAGCCCCATGAGGTGGAAGAAGTTAACTGCATGGTGACCAGATGTAGCCATGACATAGAAGCTGCCACAGTTCTGAGAACTGGCCTCAAGGAAACGGGAACAAACCGGCCCTGGCACAGAAGATTAACTGTACTTAAAGCAATTAAACCTGGAGAAGGAAACCGCCACCCACTCCAGTATTCTTGCCTGGAAAATTCCATGGAAAGAAGAGCCTGGCAGGCTACCATCAATGGGGTCACAAAGAGTTGGCCACAACTGAGCGACTGAACACAAAACAATCAATGTGATGGATAAAGCAATTAAACCTGGAGAAGGAAACCGCCACCCACTCCAGTATTCTTGCCTGGAAAATTCCATGGAAAGAAGAGCCTGGCAGGCTACCATCAATGGGGTCACAAAGAGTTGGCCACAACTGAGCGACTGAACACAAAACAATCAATGTGATGGTGGTCAGACCACTGATGACCGACTTCAAGAGCACTGTCAGAGCTGACTGTGCTGTTTCTACACAGAGGCCCCTTCCCTCTGTCAATAAAAGCGCTTGCCCCGGATTGTCCAAGATCTTTTGAGCCACAAGCAACCAGACTCCACTTTGCTTACACTTCTATTGAACACCCTCAGGCAAAATCCCCTGAAAGATAAATTCACAGCTCAAGTTCCTGCTCCTACTCCCCTGGAGAAAACCGGACAACAGTTATACCGATGCCTTTACAAAAGGGCAGTCACGATTACACACCCTCAACCCTGCCTCTCACTCCTCTCAGAGATCACTGGAAGCCTTTACTGCACTCCTGGAGGCCCTTTAACAATGAGTCTCACCACAGACGGTGAGGAGGAGAATGAGAGGTGGAAATCATCAGAAAGATCAGTACATAACAAAACACCCTGAATTGTTGTTTTTTTTTTTTAATATAATGTGCTCCACTGGGAGCACTGATTGAACAAAAGCAGCAGTACAGACCTGAGATAATGGTTTCCTGTTGGCACAGTTGATGCCCCCAATGAACACCATGTTGGGCATGATTGGCCGCGGGTAGTCCATCACAAAGTCTCCTCTGAACAGCCACACGGATCCAGAGGCAAGAATCTCCCCCAGCGACACCTCTCTCTGAAGAAGCTCAGAGGCAATACGTTCATAAGGAGTGAGAGAAACCTGGCAAATGTGCTTCAGGCCCAGAGGGTAGAGCATGTTCTTGACCCTTTGGAAGAATGTCATGTGGTCTGAATTCATTGTTAATAACCGAGGAACATAAGAGAAAGGGTTTGGGCACGCTGTGCCCTCAATATCTAAGTCACAGGGAATTTGCCGCAAGAAAAANGCTTCAGGCCCAGAGGGTAGAGCATGTTCTTGACCCTTTGGAAGAATGTCATGTGGTCTGAATTCATTGTTAATAACCGAGGAACATAAGAGAAAGGGTTTGGGCACGCTGTGCCCTCAATATCTAAGTCACAGGGAATTTGCCGCAAGAAAAACACAGCAGGAATGGACAGGTACTTAGCCAGCACTGCCCCACAGGGGTAAACAGGGTCCGTTAAAACCACATCGAAGGAACTGGCATTCAGGTTTCTGATCAGCTCCTTGTTATACAACAGTGCCTCACAAGACCTTGCAAAGAACAAAGACACATTTTTCAATGCTGCCATAGTTTCCAAAAACCGTGTTAGAAAATGTACTCTTTCAAAAAACTGATCAGGACGGCCCTTCATGATGGAATCAAACTCTTCCCGGGTGTATGGAATGGCATAGGTTTTCGTGGTGAAAAAGTCCTCTGCTTTGATGTGGATATTCATCTCTGGAGACAGGACCACTGCCTGGTGACCTCTGGCGTGGAGCTCCCGCACGGCCTGCCGCATGCTGAGCCAGTGGCTGCCCTCCATGGGGGCCACCAGCACCTTCCCAGCCTCGGCCCATGTCCCGACGCACACACAGAGCAGGAGTCCAGCCAGCACCTGCCGCCGAAGCTGCAGTCCCAGGGTCATCTCTGCACAAACCAGAAGGAACTGAGTCCCTGGTTGGGCTGTGCCACCTATATGTGTTCCCTTATCTTTATTTTATCATCAAGTCACTTAAGCAAAATGGCATGTCATTGGAAGGCAGGGATTGATGACTACACCATGTATTACACCATACGTCTATGCCTGTGTTTTATCACCTCTGCTTTCATCCGGAAAGAACACTCCCCCTTATCTTGGAAAAACTCCTTTGACTCTGCTGCTCCCTCTGGGGAGCATTCTAGTTCACTCTCTTGTTCTTCGTGCAAGACCCAAAGCAAGACTGTGCCTGCCCATTCCCTTGGTCACCTCCTACCTCTCTGCTACCCGTGTTCTCTGGGGCTGGACTGAACACTGAGGAGTCACTTCTGCCCCAGAACCCAGCCAGAACCTCTTCTGGATGTGACCTTATCTGAGAACTCTTGAATCTCTTTCCCGCCATTCATGGGTGAACACAGAACACATCCAGGGATACATATAACATTGCTAAGACAGCTTTCTCTCAGCGAAAAGAGGATGGTGGCACTCTGGTTTGCTCCTGTTCCACACTGGACACCTCTTGCACTGCTCAGGAGACAGTTTATTGGAGCAGCCATCAGATATGGAAACATCTGAAAAGATCCTTGATGGAGACAGCAGGGCTGGTTAAGAATTCTTTATCTGTCATATGGAATACATGTTGCTGTTTCCTAAAGCATTGGTTTTTCCAGTAGTCATGTTCAAATGTGAGAGTGGACCATAAGGAAGGCTGAGCACCAACGAGTTGATGCTTTCTAACTGTGGTGCTGGAGGAGACACTTGAGAGTCCCTTGGACAGCAAGGAGATCAAACCAGTCCATCCTAAAGGAAATCAACCCTGAATATTCATTGGAAGGACTGATGCTGAAGCTGAAACTCCAATACTTTGGCCAGCTGATGTGAACAGCTGACTCATTGGAAAAGACATTGATTGTGGGAAGGACTGAGGGCAAGAGAAGGAGGTGACAAAGGATGAGATGGTTGGATGACATCACTGACTCAATGGACATGCGTTTGAGCACACTCCAGAAGCTCGTGAAGGACAAAGAAGCCTGCCATGCTGCAGTTCATGGGGCCACAAAGAGTTGGACAATACTTGGAGACTGAAGAAGAACAGCAACAAAATATCAGTGGGGAAGCAGACCTTAGTAACGACACAGCAGGTTTCAAAGGGTGCTGGCCCCCAAGGTCTGCTCACCCTGGGATAGGAGGGTTTCCCCTGGCTTCAGAACAGGCTCTCTCACCTTCTGAGGCTGAAGGTGCCAGTCTTCCACTACACTGTTTAGGGACTGAAATGCACATTAATCTGGGCCTTCATTACATCTTATAGCTTATGTTCAGATAACAGATATCCATCTCTCTATATAAAATAGATAAATAGCAAGTTCCTACTGTATATCACAGGGAAGTTATTCAATACCTTGTAATAATCTATAATGGAAAAGAATCTGAAAAAGAATATATATCTGAATCACTTTACTGTACAACAGAGACTAACGCAAGGTTGCAAATTAATTATGCTTCAAGTTAAAAAAAGGAATAGAACTAGAGGCATCATGCTTCCTGGTTTCAAACTGTATACAAAGCTAAAGTGATCAAAACAGTATGGTACTGATGCTAAAACAGACACAGAGTCAATGGAACAGAATATAGAGGGGAAATAACTCCACACTTGCACAGGCAATTAATCCATGACAAAGCAC